>AP028437.1:13407994-13636743 GCA_036509395.1 Antheraea yamamai | reverse complement strand
TGAGCAGATATTAAAAATTTAATCATTACTGAGGTAATAAAATAACAGTAAAAACTAGAAATCGACAATAGTAACCGAACAATAGAGTAACAGACAAAGTTAGAATATTAATAGTTCGCCACATCATGTATTTGTCAATGTAATTGTATAACATTTAATCACCTGGTTGGTGAGTTTTAGGTGACCGCGTACTTTAATTAAATGATCCCCCTTATGCAGCATTTGTTTCTATCTGTGGGATATATCTAGTAGCATATATTGTGCAGGTATTATGTGTGTTACAATACCGTTATTGTAAATAAAATACAATCATAATAAATAAATAATTTGCAATAAACAATGCCTTATATAGAAACATTATTTCTCAAAGTGGATGGGTCTTCTAATAATCTATACTATAATAAAACTGTAGCAAGGTCAAATCTGTACATTAAATATTTTTTGAAAATTTTGATCGGGGCAGTCTTTGTTATCGATATAGAAGCCAAAAATAATCTTTTTACAATTTTTGTCTGTCTGTCTGTCTGTCTTTCTGTCCCTGTGAACACGCATCACGCTGAAAGCACTGAACCGATTTTAACGAAACTTGACACAATAATAACTAATATTCCAAGGTTACATTTAGGATACTTTTTGTCCCATAAAACGCAAGGGGTTCTCCAGGATAACGAAAGACAATACATTGTAGTTAATGTAACTAGACTTTTTTGCGACACCTTAGTACAAGAGCCAGGAATGTTGGAAGAACGAGAATTTTAGAAAAGCTGGTTCTTTAAAATGAAGATATATTATGCCCTTCCAAACAGAATTCAGTATACCTGGTAGCCGGTTAACGTTATGTTTTTTAATGCGCATCACACCTTTACAGGTTAAAATTTTGGGATATAAATAATTTAAGGAACATTTTTTTTCAGTAACTTTTAAACGCTATTAAAAACATTAATTTATCCCTACCAGACAATTTTGTTATTGATAATAATATGCCCGATGATATTCTTTATAAATAAAATAATTCATTTCAAACCATTTTATTTTTTCCATTGCAAAGAACATATTTCATTTCATTAACCATTATGATATTGACATTTCACCGTAAACGAAAAACAACGATAAACGTAGACATATGACTTGAGACTGAGGTCATCTTGAACACATGCGTCTATAACAGGCGCTTCCACAATTATCGCTATTTTATCATACATAAAATGAGGTAAACATATCAATGCAGTTGCAGTATCTAGCTCTAAGTTTCTAAACGTTTTCAAAGCATTAGCCGATTTTAATTGGGGTGTTCATCCATAACATTTAGTTCGTTTATACTTCAATATTACACGCAGTCGAAGCGACTATGCCAGCTTTCTTTATGATAGTAGTGCTCAGGTTAACCTCTATAAACTTGAAAAAGTCCAAAACCAGGCCATGAGAATTATCGGGGGTTTCATTAAAAGTACTCCAATCCATGTTATGGAAAGCGAATTGAGCATATGTCCGTTACATCTTAGGAGACAATATTATGCTGGCAAAATTCTATTTAAATTTAAGTCATTCGAAAAGAACGAACTAACTAATGTATCAGAAGAACTGTCCACCTCTTTCCTATCACTCTATTAGCGTAAAAGAAAAAGACCACTATTTTTTCTCAATATAAAAATACTCCAAGTCAAACAAGTATAAAACATGAAATGTTCACTTTACACACCTGGGTCGATAACATTGATTTGCACAATATAATTAAAATAAATGTAGATGGTATTTGGAAGCCAAAGCGTCAATATGATGTTGTTAAAATAAAAGATATTTGTCTTCAATATATAAATAAATATTATCAAAATTTTGTTAAAATATACACTGACGGATCTAAAGCTGGAAATTATTTAGGAGCCGCATTTTTTGAGTCAAATTCCAAAACTTTTATGAAATTTCAAATTGATGAAAATATTTCAATTATGCACTCTGAATTAATAGCAATTGCAGAGGCCTTATCATTTGCACAATCAACTGAGTCCATTAAGATTGTTATTTTATCCGATTCAAAAAGTGTTCTTCAACACGTAGTGCGATGTACCTCGACTTTTCGAGGAATACCGATAGCCTACATACACTATTTTGAAGCGATTACTAGATTTCAAAGCAAAGAACAAAGTAATTGTTTTTCATATAGGTATAACTGGGAATGAAAAAGCTGATCTTTTAGCTAGAGAAGGATCCTCCGAAGGTGCTCCTATTAATATTTACCAAGTTACTTGGATGTATGCTCAGTATTTAAAAATAGCTGTTACTCGCATTGGAAGGAATACTTTGATGAGCGTTCTAAAACAAAACGAATATGGTACAGAACGATTTAGCCATGCCCCTTAAGGTCACCATGGATTGATGACAGTACGATTTGCCGTCGGGAAGCAACCACAGGAATAAGATTACGCTCAGAACACATCCCATGTAAAAAGTTCGCCTACCTGATGCGTAAAGTATTATCACCACTCTGCCAGAGTTGTGAGCTCATCGATGATGTGCACCACATCCTGGCAGAATGTGTTCGAAACGAAGATATTAGATCACGGCTTAATGTTTCTGGTTCGTTCCACACTGGTTTGTACAATTCGTTATTGTCTGACCCCACTTCGAAAGATGCTAAAGAATTGTACAAAATTAATATAAGCTATTGTTAAGTTTATTGTCATTCTTATTGTTATATACACTCATCAAAAAAGTCTAAGCAACATGTACTAATTTAAATTTTAGGATGGTTCTTCACATTATAACGTTGTATTTTATTTTTAAAACAATATCTTTAGGGTTCTATGATGTAAAAATAACAGCTGTTGTCTTTATAAGTTCTTTTAATAACAGAAATGAACAATATTAGAATATACTGTATAAACTAAGATACATAAGAAACTAAACTTTTTCTTACAAAATGAAATTTCTAAAGAAAATGTATTTATTGTGAAAGAATAGAACAATTTAATACAAAGTATGGGCTCCTCTGCTATTCAGAACTTGTCGGCAACGATTATTCATTGAATTAATGAGACTGTTTATGGCAAATCCTTCAGCTGTTGGGTTGTTGTCGCTCCGTCCAAGTCCTTCAAAACACGTTTCTGGAGCATGTCCCATGCGTACTCGATGGGGTTGACATCTGGCGATTGTGCAGGCCAGGGCAATACCCGGATGTTCTCCGTTGCAAAGTATTCACTGGTTCGCCGAGCTGTATGTGAACGCGTATTGTCATGCATTAACCTAAAATCGGAGCCAAAGGTTTGTGCAAATGGGTAGACATAAGGTCTGAGAATATCCTCAATGTAATTTTCAGCATTCATGTTTCCATTTACAAAAACGAGTTCAGTTCGCCTGTTCTTCATAATACCCGGCCATAACATAACTGTTGAGCCGCTGTATGGATGAACTTCCTGAACGCACCTGAGCCTTTCAGTATTTCCGGGCCGACGATACACTCGCACCCTTCTTGTATCAGGCTTAAACCCGAATCGCGACTCATCGGAAAACATAATTTTATCCCATTGTTCCTGGGTCCATGTTATGCGTTCTCTACACCATTCATATCGACGAACGCGATTCCCGTGACGTATCGGTGGGCACCTGATTGGGCGTCGAGCTCGTAGGCCGTACTCATGCAGTCGATTTCGCACAGTTTGAGGACTTACATCAACACCACTTGAAATTTGTAGCCTCAAACTTATCTCTCGAGCGGTTAACATCGGCTGGCGTCTTGCAGTCAGTTGTATGTACCGGTCTTGCCGAATGGTTGTACTCCTTTTACGGCCTGGATGCTGTTCAGCGGGTTCTCCTGTATTATTGTAGCGCTGCCAAAGACGACAAATAACACTTCTATGAATGCCAAAATGTCGAGATACCTGAGATTGATTACTTCCCGCTTGCAACATCCCTACAGCTCTTTGCATTTCATCTGCCATCAAATGACTTCGCTTCATGACGTAAAGAATATCTAACAATTCAATTTTGTCGCTAACTTTATTTAAATGGTTGGTAAAATTATAAAATCAAGACTAAACGTAGCAATTAAAACGCACTTAAATTCAAACAAATTCGCAGTCATTTGAATTTTATGAAAAAACAAAACATAATCAAATTTTTTTTTTTACAACCAGCCAGTATGTCATCAATAACATAAAAGTTTACTTACCTACGCACTTTCTTTGAGTAAATACTTAGAAATTAATTAATATAAATGGTAAAATTTGTAATATCACGCATGTTGCTTAGACTTTTTTGATGTGTGTAGTTGTATGTCACTTAGGCCATATAGCCGAGAAGGCGACTAAGCCTTCATAAAAAATAAATAATAATAATATTAAAATTACAGCTATCTTAACATGGTTTGGACATACTTTATTTTATTTACAAAAAAAATTGCATCGGGCACATTATTGTTAATAACAAAAATGTCTGGCAATGATAATTTCATGTTTTTTTTTTTTTTTTTTTCTTCGAACTGACTACGCTATTGACCAAGCAAGGTCTTAACAGCTTCACCGGACTACTAAGGCGAGCGCTTAAGGCACTCAGCCGATTTTATTTTGACAACTAGCTCAAGGGTGCGCGGCACACCTCGGCTTTGGCTGTTGCCTGATACATGCAGTTCGCGACCTATGTGAGCTAACCTAAGCTAAGCTAACTATTCATACATATATGAGTTGTTGAAACATATATGTGTACCAAGCATACATACCTCAACAACTCTTATATATATTTCGTATCGGGTAATTTTCTAAACTATTTCAGTTTGATAAGGGAAAAAAGATAAGACCCTTCCACTTGCATGTGTAAGCGTGTATGCGTGCACGTGTGTGGAGGTGATATGTGTAATGTTGTCGCAGTGATGTAAGATTTTGTGTCACTGTATCGCGCGAGCAGCGTACTCAAGGGCTCCACGCCGAGGGAACGGACCTAGGCTTGAGCAGCTGCCGAGGGGGGCCTAGTCTGGTGTGCGGGAGCGAAATTTATCCCTAGACCACGGCGGCGTGATCTGTGGTTACGCGGGCGTGGGCGTGAGCACGCTCTGTTTGGAGAGACAGGCTGGTACTGATCGTTCACTGCCGTTATTTCATCGGGAAGGTCGGTAAAAATATGTCGCGGTCGTCTTTTACAACGCGCAGCGTTTGGTACGGGTTTGTATTTTGCGGCGGATACCACTAACGGACTGGGATGATTCGCGGCTTTTTCAAAATAACTAATCGCAAGTGATTTTACGTACGCCCAGATAGAAGGCATCTCTAGGTCCCTATGTAGATCAACTCTCCGGATGTACCACGGGGCACTGGTCACTTTACGTAAAACGCGGTTTTGAAGAACCTGCAACTTATGAAAATTATCTTTTGACATATGCGCAAAAACGGGACTGCTATATGTCATCACGGGACGGATACACGTCTTATACAAAGTGAACTTGTGTCTGAGGGACATCTTACTCCTATAACAAAGCAAAGGATGGAGGCGCCCCAAGACCATAGCGGCTTTGTTTCGCACTCTATCTATATGTGACTCGAAATTTAAATGTTTATCTAATGTAACACCGAGATATTTGACCTCGTCGGCACAAGGTATATCGGTTCCGTATAGCCTGATGGGCTCGAGGTTATTACTACGTCGTAAAGGATCGAAGAGTATCGCGGCACTCTTATCAGGATTAACTTCTATGCGCCATCGACGAAACCATTTACCGAGTGTGAAAACGGCCTTTTCGATGCGCTTCCTAAGAAAGTCCGACCGCAAGCTGGAAGTGTAAATAACGGTATCGTCAGCATAGCAACCTACTTCGACCCGTTTAGACCGAGGCAGGTCACTGATGAACAGATTGAAGAGCGAGGGCGCGAGTATGGAGCCCTGTGGCACACCTGAGCGTATCGGGTGGGGCAGGGATAATTCCCCATCCACTCTAAAGCGGAAAGTCCTATCAGTGAGATAATCGTGGATAATATGAATTAACTTATCGGGTACGTGAGATTTACATAATTTATGGATGAGCCCTCCATGCCAGACCTTATCGAAGGCTTTGGCGACATCGAAGAAGACTGCAATTGTGCGTTTCGGTTTACGTTTCGGGTCGGCATTAAAATTAGAGAAAATGTACTCCGTGTACTTGATTCGTGCAAGAGTGTTCGGCGCGAAATCCGAACTGCTCAGGTGGTATTCATTTTAAATCTGTAATCGAAACCTGGAGACGGTTCAGAAGGAGCCGCTCGTATAATTTACCTAATGTATCTAACAGGCTAATCGGGCGATAGCTATCGGGAAGCGTAGCTTTTTTGCCGGGCTTGTGTATGCCTATCACTACGGCCTTCTTCCAGGCGGCTGGAAAGTGGCCCTGGGACATGGCCGCATTGAAGATGCAAACCAATAGAGCTATGATGTGATCGGGAAGGAGTCTCAGTACCTCGTTCCTGATTTCATCGGGACCTGGGGACTTCCTAAACTTGAGACGCTGGATGGCGGTCGAAACTTCATCGAAAGTTATTGAAGTTAGGGTATCCACGGGAGGGGACGCTAGTGCATGCTCTACCGACAATTCAATCGACCTAATATGGATAGGGTCAGTGTTATCAGTGTTCGGTGAACACTGTGTTTCTAAACTCGCGGCAAGACATTCCGCTTTATCTATGCTATCGAACGCAGGAGGCAATCCGGGACCTCTATCGAGAGGAGGCATCGGAGTAGTGAGATCCGACTTTAAAGTTCGCGAGAGTTTCCAGTACGACAGGTGGGACGGCCGGAGATTCTCCAGAAGTCTGTCCCACCTGTCGCCCCGAATCTCAGAGATACGAGATTTGACTATTTTACGTAACAAGCGTAAACGGTCGCGATTTTCTGCAGACGGGTAAGCGTCGTGAGCTCGAGTCGCGGCGTTCTTTTCCGTAATCAACGCTCTCATGTCGTCAGGGAGTATAAAACGGCGATCATTCGCCGCTTGTACCTCTTTCGAGGTCTCTCTGACGGCGGTCTGGAGATAGTCGACCAGGAAATCGATAGCCGAATCCGCGTCGGCTTTAGACACCAACACGTCCGGAATCCTGTCTAAATTACTAGACGAAGGATTTTCTTTAAAATAACGAGCGAGTTTCGCGTAATCAGCCACCCTAACCGACGGAGGGGTGAAGTCTGAGTTAAAACCTAACTGTAATACGACCGGGCGATGGTCCGAATCAAGTTCGTGTACGACTTGTATGAGTCGTACCCGAAGCATGATATTTTTTAACAAAGCTATGTCTAAAACTGACGGACGACAGTTATCCTTATAATGGGTGGGTTCCGGAGGGGCTATGACGTCAAATGCGAGAACCCTACCTAGTTTGTCGAGTATCCTCCCGTTACGAGAGGTTCTCGGACTATTCCAGATAACGTTCCCGCAGTTGAGGTCCCCCGCTATAATAACTGAGTCTCCTAAATTAAGCAACGCTCGCAAATCGGTTTGTAACAACTCTTTATTCGGTGAGAGGTACGCGGACACTAATACAATGGACGGATGACCGGTCATACCTATCGTACACACTGACACTTCCATATTGGTCAAAGCGGGCGGATCTATTGGCATGCAATATAACGAACGCCTATAGTAAATTAAGGTGCCGCCCCCGCGGGCGACACGATCATTTCTAACTATATTATAATTCGCGATTCTAGGATTACGCATCTTAGGTTTTAGAAGCGTCTCCTGGACGAGGAGAACGTCAATCTGTCTATCGCGCAAAAAGGCAGCTACTAAATCGCGCTGTGTCCTAAGAGATCTCGCGTTAAAAAACGAAAGAGATAGACCGCGCGGTTTTATCCTATTCATAGCCGCGAATTTTATTTAAAATCTAAATTTTGTGTGGATCGGGAGAGGCGCTGCAACGTTGCAGCGATGCCTCTGTATTGCGCGAGCACGTCGAGCCGGCCCAAGCCTGTCTCGGCCTTAAGGGCCTCGCGGAATGCAAGAACCTCCTGGAGGTCGTGCTCTCGGAGTAACTGGTAGACCCAGTCCACCGCGGAGAGCTCCGTAGAGTGGGCGGGAGCGGCGCGCACCGGCCGCGCCTGTGGTGGGCGAGCCTGAGGCTTGGGAGCCTCAGGCTGGGGTCGGGGGGCCCAGGGGCCCAGAGGGGCCCGCCCGGGTTGTGGTGCGTGCGGCACTGAAGGTGGCACACGCGTAGTGGAAGCGGGCGCTACCGGGGCACGAGAGGCACCCAGCAGGCTGGGGAAGGCATCCACGGACATGAGAGGTGGAGGCAGAAGGCGGGCGGCGGCCGCAGGTGCCCTGGACGTCTGTCGCGCCTGTCGGGGGCGTTGTGTGCGCGGTGCGCGGGGACAGCCGCGATAGTTCGCGGGGTGACCCGCGTTACCGCACAACACGCAACTTGGAGGTTCCGGAGTGCCAGGCGTGGGCCCGCGCTCCTTCGTGGAGTGATCGCCCAGGCACTTGACGCACCTAGGGCGGAGGTGACAGTTACGCGCCGAGTGGCCGTAACTCTGGCAGTTATGACACTGCGACGGAGTATTAGTTTTACGCGGGGGCTCAACAGTGATGCCGCTGAGGCCGCAGACGGAGGTGAGGTTAAAAATAGACTTACCCTCTACTGTACGGTCGAGGAGGACCAAGACCATATTATAGGGGGCGCGGGTGCGTGGGTGGTACATCCGGTGTACCTCCCGGACTGGGAAATCACCCTCCTTAAGGGAGGCGGTGACGTCATCACGTTGGTGTTATAGGAGGCGAGGTACGTACGCAGGCGAGTCTGCTCCCCTTTCACCTCAGCTTACGTCCCACCGGTACCTAAATTTGTGTTCTGCGCATCTACTTCAGAGCGGTTAAACAATTTGACGCGGATTATAGTACGGGGGACGGTTTACCTCAATCAACGAGGACACGTATTCTGAGCGTAAGTAGAAAGCATATACACAGTTGTCGGGGAAATCATGTGTCTGTAATGTTTTTTTTTTTCATAGCATACAAACGAACAGGTGGGTCACTTGATGTTAAGTGATCACCCCCCTCCATAGCCAATAACAACACCAGGGGATTCGAAAGTGCGTTGCCAGCCTGTGTTTGGGGGAAATGGAGGAAGGGGGAAGAGAAGAGGGGGGGGGAGGTGGGCCCCCGGTGCTCTCACTGACCGAATGAAACGCAACAATGGAAGCACTGTTACTTCACGTCGGTTTTCTATGAGAGGGTGGTACTACCCCGGACTAGCCGACCCATTCATGCTAAAACCAATAATAATAGGTGGCCATGTTCGTTTGCCTCCTTTTGACAAAAAAAAAAAGAATCCTACTCTCACGTTTTTTTTTCTCGAACTGACTACGCTATTGACCTAGCAACGTCTTAACAGCTTCACCTCCCTATACTAATTATTATACTCTTTGGCTTCACCGGACTACCCTACTCTGACGTGCTCAATTGAGTTACTTTTATTGTTTGAGTGTGTGCGATGTGATATTTTACAAATAAAAAAATATAGTGCGTGGAGTCCCTCCCCGCGGAAGAAGTGAAACTTCGTAAAGTGGAAATGAAAATAGGAAGGGGTAGAAATTGATTTTTAGTGAATGAAGATATTGTTTCTTTAAGACAAACTTTATTAACTAACATTGCTTACAATTCACAATTTATCGCATCTTTTAATTATCATTTTCGAGTGGAGAAATATCCAAATCTATAACATTTACAATGACTAAATTAAGATACGAAATGTTTGATTATTTTTCTCGCTCTGTCTCATCCTATTCCCCAGGAGCGTTGAACGTTTAACGAAACAGTGCTTTCATACCTCCTCCATGGTAGCGTTAAACGTTTAATGCAACCTTGTTGGAAGTCGCATTAGAAGTTTCGCTTCAAAATTTATCTGTTAGATATATCCAAAGCCGCTTTAGTATCTTTATGTAACAGTAAGCAACCACCTCCTCTATCTTGTTTTCCTTAACTATATTTTCAGAAAGGAATTTGAATTCATTACTTAGTTAAAGAGTAAAAAAAGTGTGTGTGTACTTATGTACATGCGTTAGAAGTTATACTTCTTTGGTGTAACAAGATAAAAATCTTTTCAAAATTTTTATCTTTCGTCTTATTCTACGTTTGTAGAAAAAACGACACTAACAATAGATAAAAGGTATACAATACATTGAAAGTTTTAATACATACAAATACAAAGAAACAAAATGTTCACTATAGCTAACTTCAGGGTGTCGGTTTTCGTGAGGGTGTGCGCGCGCATCGTAAACATTTACTCTCATCAGTTTTCCCTAACGTGCCAAAAGAAGTATAACTTCAAAAAAACTATTGTTAGAGTATCGAATAGCAGGGAATTCCCACATGCGATAATTTTTTCTATTGTCATTTCCATCAAATTTCACATAGGGGAATTATATATATCAATAGATAGATATTGTGCTAATGACATAATAGAAAAACATTAATATTAGGTCTTTACCTATGAAATTGCCGTTTTGTATGAAAAAATTTAAACGAATTTTTTTCATGTATTTTTTATTTGTATTAATCGAAGTAATCTCCCATGCAATCAATGCATCTTTGCCAACGCAGTGGCAGTTTATTGATGCCTTTCTTAAAGAAATCAGCTGGACGGGAGGCAACAAATTCTTCAAAGGCATTTTGTACTGCCTCTCGGGTATTGAATTTTTTTCCCGCCAAGGAGTTATCCAAATTCTGGAAAAGTAGTAGTCTGTAGGCGCAAGGTCTGGTGAGTAGGGCGGATGACGGAGAACTTCCAACCCCAGTTCTTGTAACTTGGAGACCGTCTGCTATGCAGTATGAGGTCGCGCGTTGTCGTGCAGGAGCAGCGGAGACGAGCGATTGACCAATGCTGCTTGGAGATGTGCCAGCTTCTCCATCATTGTGTTCAGTTCTTCACAGTACACATCTGCAGTAATGCTCACCCCGTTTGGTAAGAAGCTGTGATGAAGCACACCGGCGCTAGACCACCAAACAGTGACCATCACTTTTCTAGGGGTAAGGTAAGGGGTAAGGCAGGGGGGAGGTTGCAGCGACGGGCTGTCCGTATTGTGAATGATGCAGACGTTACTAACAACCTTGAACCGCTTCAGTGGCGAAGAGACATAGCCTCACTGAGCGTCTTTTATCGTCTGTATCATGGCGAGTGTTTTGAAGAGCTGTTTGACCTCATTCCATCTTCTCCTTTCCACTATAGAACTACACGGATGGGTACGCGTCTCCACAGTTTCACAGTAGCAACCATCCCGGCAAGAACGAAGAAGTTCGAAAGCTCTTATTTTTGTCGTACTGTGAAGATGTGGAATCGTCTTCCAGCCACTGTGTTCCCTTCCTCTTATGACATGGGGTCCTTCAAACGAGGCGTGAAGAAGCACTTTTGCAGGTCGGCATGATAGCGATGACTGCCATTGCTATTTAACATTGACAGTCGCCGTTATTTATAGACTGTACTGTACTTTCCATCAGGTACAGTGCAGTCATTTTGCTGAACCCGTTTAAAAAAAACTGAAAATACCCTGGTTCTTTGATGAGGTTGAACTCCATTTACTTATCTACTTTTCTCTCGTACTTAAGTCGTGTCGTCATTAAAATCATAATAGCTTTTGATAGAGTGGAGTGATTTTAATAACATAGATACTAAGTGTTATTCGAGGATATGCTTTATGATTTTCTTGGATAGGTTTCATCGTGAACGCAGTACTTTAGTAATGATGCAAACAAACAGACAGGTATTTCTAAAAATGATTGAAATTTATTTTATTATTTATTCCTAGACACCTGCAAGAATTTTTTTTTACAAAAATCTAAAAAGTTCAGGCGTTAGATTTACATTCTTATTATATGTTTAGAAGAAGGTTATATCTATAGATTCCTAGACACATGCAACGATTTTTTTTCAAAATTTGCAACTATTTTTTTTCAAAAATCCAAAAAGTTCAGATAAGTTAGATTTACATTCTTATTATATTTATAGCTACAGTATCTTATAAGGTTTAGCCATAAGCCACCGTTATCAAGGAGAGCGCTCCAAAACTCCTTACGACTTTATCAGAATACGTCAATTTTTCTCTACCTCATATAAATATGCTATACATGTGTTATACATAAAATCCTTTCGAACAAAAACGTCCAAATGGTTGTAAAAACTGTCAAAATCTGTTACGTAGGTTAGAAAAACTAAAGAAACACACAAACAGACAAGATACAACCTTCTTGTTATCTAAAACACGCAGCGACGACATTCCTTAACCGTAGTTCGAGCATTACTGCCTTATCTATGATTACTGCTATACTTTGCGGTATTTTTCCGCACCTACCAGATTTAAATACGATGCGGAATTTTCCCCGCAGTGCGCGCGCTTCCCTACAATTCCATATGTTACAAATTTTACGGAAAATAATTATACGGGGAAAAACCGCATTGCGTACGGTCGCCGATCACGGCGGTTACTAAAGCATCACTTCTCCAGTATAATAATTGAGGCATAGCGTGTGACACTGTTCTTATCAAATACTTGTCAAATTAAATGTGTATTACATTTATAATAATCTTTCGCTTTGTTTAAATTAGACATTGTAATTTCTTATATTAATTACTGCTTTTAAACATAGAAGTGATAGTTATATTCCAATCGGTACGTATTTGGATGTATAAACCATTACACTGTTAGATATGTAATTTGTATAGATACATTTGAAACCATATAATCCACCACGTCACCCAAAATTGTTAAATCTAAACTTATCATCACAAATCATCACTCCGAACAATCACTGGTAATTTTGTATATAAGCAATCTGATGATTTTTGTGTAAAAAATCTCTTTGTACAAAAGTATGTCTACGCTTTCAGGCCGGCATGACAGCGGCGACCGGCGATAGATAGTATGTCTTTCGGTGGTCGCCATTGTTTTTGGATTGTACTGTGCTTACCATCAGGCACAGTACAGTCACTTTGCCGAGCTACAATAAAAAAAAAAAAAAAAAAAAAAAAATATACATATAGAGTAAGAAACTAATGCTGGAAAAGTGTAAATTTTGTGAAAAATATAAGATTTTCTGTCTATCTTGTCTGAAAATCTTGTAACAGTAAAGATAATTAGGGTAATTTAGCATAACAAAATATTGATTTTTCAACAAAAAAAAAAACTTGTACGAAACTACGTATATCTACGCATCAAAAAATAAATTATTGATGGAAAAACATACATTTTGAAGAAAAAACTAACCATTATTTACACTAAACCCTGTCCTCATTTTTCACATTAATATTTCAGATTTAAAGTGATAGTACTTAAAAAAAATTACAAACATATTTCACTAGGAATTTGGTATGTGTTCGTAGTACTAAGCAATGTGCCCTACTGTTAGAAGAGAACCTAGAGCGAAGATATTAACCTAACCAAACAGTCCAGGTTACTGTGACTAATATGCTCACTCGCATGTGTTATATGTGGAAAGACAGTTCAAAACAGATCATTATTTTGGGATCAATCTAATCAACTGTATGTTGATTAGATGTTAAGTTTTGGATTCAACATAATAGAAGTACAACAAAAAATATTTAATAATTTCTTACTTTCTATTATATACATTTCTCATTGCATTTAAACTTCATAAAGGGCTATAAGCTATAAAAGATGAGAATGAAGCTGTCGTAAAAGCAATTATCTCAATTAAAATTCAAATTGCTCAGATATAAAAGAATTTTTAACATGATTAATAGATTAAAGGAAAGCAGAAAAAAGGTTGGACCATGAGTCTGCAGAAAGAAAGAAGGAAAAAAAAGTAAAACTCCATACAGTGATCTCTTTTTTATTTTAAAACAAACCTCCTCCACACATATTGAACTAAGATGTAGCTAAAATTTTCTTGATGATTGTAATTGTTTTTGTAAAAGAATCTCTTTTTACTACACCCCGCCCAGCTCAATATTTTGTGTATGACAAATGGATTGTCTGAATCACTATGGTTCACCTTTTTATGGATGTAACCATACTGGTCCAAAAAATCATAAGCCCTCCAATAATCTCTAAGGATTGTCATTCCAATTTCCACGTGCTTCTGGATTAAGACTAACAACACCTCCGCTGATCATATGTTGTCGAAGCACAACTCTAGCTGCAGGTCCTTGCTTCCGTCTTCAATAAATCCAAGGACCCCGAACCCCTCAACTGTGCATCCTTTAACAAGATAAATTCAATGTTGCTACTAATATATGATATATAAATATGATTTTAAAAAATAAACATGAACAATTCGATTTTCAAATTACCTTTATTATATTTGCGTTTTGCTTTCATTTATTTGTAAAATTTTTCCAGGGCCACCAATCTTTCTTCTCTCTTGCACTTGCCTTAATTGGTAAGTAACAACTGCCTGTCTGCAATATGAGTACCAATTTAATATTGTGGCCCAGGAAAGACACTACTTATTCTCATCCCTGAATATATCTTTATGGATTCAGCGGGCAAAACAAATGTAGCAGATATCAGAATCCAATAGCACCGCCAAAGTCATCAAAAATCTACAAAAACACCAAAACCTAAAATAAAGTAAAGTAAAATCAGTAATCAGCTAAACAGGTTATAGTGCTGATAAGCTGCTGTGGACAGATTGATCTTTATGATATAAATTATTGCCTCTCATTGTTGCAGGTTATACTTCACAAAGAAACGCTTCAACAACATAATTTTGAAGAACAAAAATAAATAAATTAAATATAAGATACTATTACATTTCTCACTATAATTAATTTAAAACACTTAAAACCTTGAAGATATCTTTGGTAGGATTATAAAAAAGATCAGATAATGTGTACTAATAGTAAACATGAAATTACATATGATGATGTTTACACAAAAGGACAAGCGAAGGTATATAATATAAGTTGGAAAATAGAAAACTATACAGAATTTTTAAAAGAAAACAAAACACATGAATTTCGTACTAAGATAAATATAGATTTACCAGAACCTAATTTACAGTTAAAAATGAAATTTTTAGGAAATAACAATGATGTAATGGAAATGTATTATTTATCACCATTTTCAGCTTTCTTAAAAATGTCATTATGTGTTTTAATAGAGTATAGTGAAACGCGATCTTTACTAGAGGGTGAGTACAAAACTGTGAAAGCAAACAGATGGGTGTACATAGGCAGAATAACAAAACATGATATAGAGCATAGTAAATCAAGATTTGTGCATAGATATGGATATATGTACCTGAAATTTAAATTCATGGTAGCCATCAATATTATAGTAGAGAGTCTTTATGTGCCAGAAGCAAGATTAAGTAGTGATTTGGAACACTTACTAAATGATGAAACATTTTCTGATATTACCATTAAATCTGCTGATGATGTAGGCTACAAAGTTCATAAAGCTATAATAGCAAGTCGGAGCGCTGTCTTAAAAGCACATTTCGCCCATAATACAACAGAATGTATTACTAATATTATTGAGTCTCCATTCGATGCTGAAATACTTCGAGAAGTCTTAATATTTATTTACAGTGACAGAGTTCCCAAAATCGATGACATGCCAGAAAAATTATTAGCTGCAGCAGATTTCTATCAACTTAAACAAATGAAACGCCTCTGCGAGGAGTCATTGCAGAAGAAACTAACCGTTGAAAATGCAATAGAAATTCTACAACTGGCTGATTTGCATTCGGCCAATTGTCTTAAGGAGATGACAATGGAGTTTATAAGAAATGGTCAAGAAAAGCTAATAATAAAATCTGAAGGATGGAATAAACTAGAGTCAGCTAAACAAATAAAAGATATATTTGAGAATATTATTTTAGGTGATAACAGACAAGACATTGAATATGTCTAGAATATTTAAAAATATTTTAGTAGTATTTTATTGATAACATCAGGGATGAAAGCATATTTTTATACTTTTATATTAGCATATTTTATATTTTATATAGGTCAAATTTTATATATTTTCTATACCCAAATGTATTTTTTATACTTTTATTTGTACACTAATACCTTAATTTTAATAAAAAACATTACCTTTACAAATATTACCTTTTTAATATATCACAACTACCTATTGGCTTAAAACTCATCTAACTATCTACTACTAAACTATATACTACTAAACAGCTGAACCCAAACATGGTGATTGTAGCTACTATGAATACTAAAGTTATCTGTTAAATACTGTTATCATGATACAGCTACTCATCTGATCCATAAAATGAAACGTTGATCCTACTCTATGAGACTAGACCTCTGATCGCAAAATTGATGTTTCTATCGATTATCAGTACTAAAATTTTGTCATCGTGATACACCTACTCACTTGGTCTATGAGAAATGGTACTCTCATCTGATACGACAAGAGTCAACCTCTGAGTGCAAATTTTATGTTTCTAGCTATTATCAATATTAAAATTATTTTATCACGAAATAGCTCTCACCTGGTCCTTTTAAGATATAAAATATTTAGCTGACATTATGACACTAAGCCTGCGAGTGCAAACTCGATGTTTCTAACTATTATCTATACTAAGATTCAGTTATCATAAATACTGTCTGCACCAAACTTTAAAAAATTGAAACCTTGCTTCTACACTGGGAGACTAAACATCTAAGCACAAACTTAATGTTTCTAGCTATTATCTAGACTATGATCCAGTTACCACAATACTACTCCTCATGAGAATGTTGAGATATGATACCTTAATCGGGCACTAAGGGCTAAATATTTGAGCACAAATTCGATGTTTCTATCTATTACGTATACATTTTTAGGTTCAGTTATACTGTTCTTGACGTAGTATGACCTTGAGAAACTATAATTTATTTCGGTACTATAGCATCAAATACGACAAAAAGTAGAACATCAATAATAAGAAAATATTATAATATTTTTTATAAAAGTATCAAAGTCATTTCAAGTGCGCTATAACTCCCAAGCTTATCAGTTGTCGCGTATGTGTGCGTAAGCTATACGTGTCTAGTAGGACTCGATGGCAAAATTGAACCGCGAAAAATTGAGAGCGCGTCCTTAAGAGTACCACGCTCATGACCACTGCCGCGGCCGGTTCACGTTATCTTTTTCCGCAAGTCTAACCAAACCGAGATGAAACTGTTTTGTTTTAACTTAAACATCTGCATTAGAGATAAAAATGAAATCATTACTGGGATAATAAGATAACAGTAAAAACTAGAAATGGACAAGCGGAATAATAGAGTGATAGACAAAGCTAGAATAGAAAATTAACAGTTCGCGAAATCATGTGTTTCTCAGTTATAATTAAATCCAAATAACATTTAATCAGCTGGTTGGTTACTTTTGGGCGATCGCGTACCTTACTTGAATGATCCCTCTTATGCAGTATTTGTTTCTATCTGTGGGGTATATCTTGTAGCATATATTGTGCTGTTATTATGCGTGTTACAATACCGGTATTGTAAGTAAAATACATTCATAATAAATAAATAATTTGTAATAAACAACGGCTTCCATAGAAACATCATCTTTCAAAGTAGATGGGTCTTCTATTAATAACAAATATAAACAAAACAAAAAAGAAAACAACGAAGTTAGATATAACATATAATTGATTAAAAACAAAACTATTCTAAATGCGACTGGACTGCAACCACAGACTACTAAGAGGATACTACGTATACTGCAACTAGTAATGACAGAACACATGTGCTCCGCTAGGAGTAATATTATTCTGTGCACATGTGTCAACGTGGGTGCAATAGCGGAACGTACCTTACATGCGCGGGCGAGCCTGCTCCCTTTTCACCCCATCTTCGTCCCTCTGATACTTTTTTTTGAAGTTATACTTCTTTAGGCGCGTTATGAAAAAATGATGAGAGTGAAATTTTAAGATGCGCGCGCATCTGTGACACAAAATTAACAGTATGAAGCTGTCTGCTTAACCGCTCATTAAGTCTCGAAAAAAAAGCTACCAACAAAATAGAAATTCAACCTCGATATTAGTCGCGCATGTTGGTACGCTCGTCGTTTTTTGTTTTTTTTTTTTCTACAAACGTAGATTAAGGCGAAAGATAAAATTTTTGAACAGATTGTTATCTTGTTACGCCAAAGAAGTATAACTTCTAACGCGTGTACATAAGTACACACACACTTTTTTTTATACCTAAATGTGTGTTCTGTGCATCTACTTCACAGCGATTAAAAAGATTGACACAGACCACAAATTTTGGTATCAGAGGGACGCAAAAGAGGTGAAGACGGAGCAGATAGGGCGAACTTAAAGCTATATCCTATATTCAGAAAGCCCATAAAGTTTGATGCGGACTACAGTTATTTGGCTTTCATATTATGTTCGTATTCCAATGTAATACTTACATACATACTTTTGTAGTTTATTCTTTTCTTTATAATATATTTTGTGATATTCTCTATTAGACTGAATCTGCTTAGGGATGTCCATCCTAAAAAAAACATGTTTTATTGAAAATATACATCGTATCATTATATTAATATTAACCGATATAAGGATAAAAATATTGATATTGTTGATACATTGAAAAGAGCTTATATTTCATTACTCACTAATAAGAGGTAATAGGAGGAGAACTTAAAACCCTCTATAAAAAATGAAAAAAGAATATTTTGAAGAGATTTCATGAAATAATTTAAATTATTTCCTTAAATAAACGAACATCTTATTGACTTTCATTAGAGCAGCGTCCTCTCTAGGGCATTTTTTTTTGTAACTTTATTTTTGGCAACCAATCTTTTAGATTATTACTGCCATTGTCGAGTAGTTTTCCTTTTTACGGATAGTACTCTTTGCGAGTAGTTAACAGTTTTACAAGTTCTTCTTTTATTTTATTTTTGGCAACCAGTTTTCTAGTAGACTATTACTGCCATTGTCAAGTGAGTATCGATATTACAAGTTTCAAGATATAATTATAATGAACAATTATACTTAAAAAATTATCTGGGCGCCAAAATTTGGGGCATGTTAGATGACAGATTATAAAAAGTAATATTCGTCTATAATCTGTGTCTAATTACAGTCTTTTTTAAATTAATTTCTATAATGTTTTAAACCTCGATTATGTTATATTCCATGCTTCTTTTAAAATATTAAATCTGAAATGTAATAATTTGAATTTAATGAGACTATACATAACACTAATATTTAAAATATACATTAAGGTACAGTTCTTTGACTCTTTGTATGGGACAACTTTACTACTAAAATCCTTGTTGGTTATCATTATATGTTTTCCTTTTCCTCATTAAACAACTTGTGTTGATATCTCCAAAGATCAAAGTCCGAATGAATAAACGTTTTTTGATTAATATTAAACGAAAAATTTATACTATAGTTTTCTATATTCTCAACTCTGATCGACTGCTTTGTTTTTGCGATGAAGGGTAGAGTTAAGGAGAATGATCTCATAAATGGGGCATGTTGAAAAAGTGTCCAGTTCTAAACACTAAATAATAATTTCAAGACCCTTCAAAATGGCACTAAAATGGGCAAAAGTTATGGATAGTTTAAAATAATCTTGCAAATATTACCTAAAACAACTGCTGTAAGAAAACATGAAGTGTGATAGACATTTTGTGAACTTTAAATAATACCAATAGTGAGTTTTGAGTGTTTACTTTAAATAAAACTGATTGAAATAATTGAACAATCATGAACCCTGTTGTTACTGTGGCGCCACCCTAATTTAACGCATTTTGACGGACACTTTTTCATGCATAGATGGTTCTCCTTACCTCTATACTCCATAGTTTTCGCAAGTAAAAGTACTACTAGAGCACTGTTGCCGTTTTAGCGACTTCGTCGCTAGATCTAGCGGGTTTTGGGTAAGTTTAACGATTTTTTTTTCAATCTAGCGACTTAAAAAATTAGCGAAGTCTAATTGAATATTGAAAATACATAAATATTTTGGTATTAATTTAAATGTAATTACTGGTAACAACATGAATTGTTATTGTTCTTTTTGGAATTCCCCTACAAGAATGACGTTCGATCTCGGGGTTTAATCGGTTGGGTGCCTCTCACTCTAGCAAATAGTACATCAGATATCGTTTTATCTTTCACTTTCATTCATTCACTACCACCACCAAGAGAAAAAAAAATAGTTAATTTTTTTTATGTTAAAATGCGGCAAACGTACATGCGGGTCACCTGATGTTAAGGGTTCACCACCGTCCATAGACACTAGCAGCACCAGAGGAGTCGCAAGTGCGTTGCCAGCCTGTGTATGGAGGAGGGGTAAGGAAAGGAGAAAGGGGAAGGGAAAGGGGAAAAAGAGGTGGGCCTCCGGCGCTCTCACTGTCCGAACGGAACGCAACAATGCAAGCACTGTTACTTCACGTCGGTGTTCTGTGAGAGGGTGGTACTACCCTGGGCGAGCCGACCCATTCATGCTGAAACTAGTAGTGGCTACAGCGTGGCTCTACCACCTTCAATAGTATGTTACGTTTTCTCAAAACAAACCTGTCTTTCTTAGTTTCTGTGTTCAATTGTCGTCATTGATATCAAGATCTTCTCGTGGAAATAGTATTCTCTTTAAAAAAGAAGGCTTTTGCTCAAAAGTAAAATGAATGAATAAAAATATAGACCAAAATGGAAACATCAAAAAGAGTTATAATGTGGCTAAAACCTGTTATAACTGATCCAACTAACGCCTTTTGCTCGTTTTAACATGTGAAATATACGCAGTATAGTATTTTCATCATATTTTTTATCATGGAATATTATGATATATTTAGCGACTTCTGGCGGATTTTTTAATAATCATGTATTTTTCAAAATCTAGCGACTTTTTAATTGACGTCTGGAGCTTTTTTATTTCTTAAACGGCAACACTGGTCTTGAGTGACATTGTTTAGTAAACGTCTAATGTCGAAGTTATCGAATGAAATAAATCAATATTTATGGACACCCCTAAATTAAATATTATTTTATAATAAAATTGAAATAAAGTGCGTAAATACGTGTTCTCAAAGAATTAATATAGGAAAATGTCTAGTATAAACTACACAACACGCACTGAGGGTCAAACTAAAATAAATACTATAATATGGACGGTATCAAATTTTATAAATCTATTGGAAAATAAGACAACACGAGAATTTCGTACAGAAAAATCCAAGGACCCAGCTATTGATTTGTCTGATTCTAGATTCCAATTAAAAATGCAGTTTTTTGGCAGAGATAATGATATTATAGAGATATATTATCTATCACCGAATCCCGTATTCTTGAAGTCAATATTAACTATATGCTTAAAACGTTTCGAGGAACGTTCAATTGTTATAAAAGAGTATCATACGGTGCAAGCGAACAAATGGCAGTATTTAGCCACTTTGTTCAAACGGGACATAGCTAGTTATGATGGTCGCGATATATTTTTGCTCAGTGATGGAAGTCTACGACTCAAATTTCAATTTATGGTGACAAATGATATTAAAGTCGACCGTACCAATATCCCTGAGGCTCAACTTAGTAATGACTTTGAAAGTTTATTAAATGATGGGTTATTCTCTGATGTCACTATGAGATCTGCTGAAGGCACAGAGTATAAAGTTCATAAAGCTGTACTAGCGAGCAGAAGTGCCGTATTAAAAGCACATTTTACACATAACACAACTGAATGCCATACTAACATTGTGGAGTCACCTTTAGATTCTGATGTACTACGTGAAGTCTTAATGTTTATATACAGTGACAAAGCTCCTAGTGTTGATGAGATACCAGAAAAACTATTGGCTGCAGCTGATTATTACCAACTGAGTCGATTGAAGAGCCTATGTGAAGAAGCATTGCATAAAAAATTGACTGTTGAAAATGCTATTGAAACACTACAGTTAGCTGACTTGCACTCAGCTAACACACTGAAGCAGTTAACATTGGAATTTATAAAAGACGGTCAAGCAAAATTGATAACAAAAACTGAAGGATGGGCTAAAGTGAAGTCTGTTGAATTGATTAAGAGGATTTATGAGTACATTATGGCTGACGAAATTGATACAGATATTAAATAGGTTTTCATCATATGTTATCTATTCTAATATTATGAGTAGGTACTAAGGGGACTGGCGGACATTGTCCTGTTTTGATAAAAAAAAATCTAGAATCAGACTGCAGCACCACTTACCATGTCCAATGGTGATTACAAACCCTTGAGTCCACCTGTACACACAAAAAGTCATCAAAATCGGTGCAGGCCTTGAGAGTTCAGTCACATACATACAGACAATTATACATATAAAGATATCCTATGACTTTGGTGGTTAAATGTAATCTCTGAAAACATTTACCTATAAGGTGTACATTATATGTTGTGTTTATATATATTAGTCTGTATATACCTATACATATGTCATGTCTGTAAATATATTGTATATCAGTTTGTAAGAATCCCACTGCTGGGCTGAAGGCCTCTTCCTGAAGAAAGGTACAGACTTAATCACAACCCTAGCCTGTGAGAAATGTCCTTAAATTGTCTATACATACAAGGGTTTAAACCTATATATATATAGAATCGTTACACTACCAGCCAAATCATTTGACAACCATGTTCATAGCTTATATTTTATGTTTGTAAGATTATATTGTAAATGTTTAGGGTACTAGCTTAGGGTTCCTGGTCTTTATATAAAAAATTAAGTGGGTGTTTCTTTGCTTTCTAAAAAACTAGTCTGATAAAAGTGTTTTGGACTTATGGGGTCACCTAGTTGGTTCTTAAATATAATTGCACTCAGATAGTGGCAGTTGTAACAATAACCAGGATTTTTTTTAAATTTCCTGACCAAATTTTCAGCATCTCAATGTTACTCAATAGCTTTTATCTCTCATTTTATATGACAGGACATTATCTGCCTACTGGGTCTATTATTTGGTGTAGTGGTGAAATTTGGCTATAATAAAGGGTGCAAAGGTTTTTCTTTATAGGCTTTTTTTTACTATATGGTTTTTTACTATAATAAAATGTAATACATAAAATACTTAATATTTTACAAATATTGTAGACATAAGAAGTGTGAAGTATGGCATATACAAACTTATAGATAACAACTTGGAGTTGTTGATGGTATGGAAAAAACAATTTCCAATTTTTTTAGGCAAAAGATCATCAATACTTACTAAACTAGAAACAAAAAATGAGTGTGCTTTAGACCACACGACTGAAGTGAAACTTCTTTAGCTCCATCTATATGCATGTATGTATATATATATATATATATGTGTTTATATATACATGTATATCCATATATTAATTTTCTACAAATATTTAAATTTATTATGGGTTTTCAATGATAATACGAAATATAGCTGTCTCTCTTTTTATCTTCACTAAATTATATCTCACTCTTAACTTCCGTTCGCCTCGCCCGTCACACTTTTCGTAACGTTCGACTCTCGTCACGCATTCATCAGCTTACTGCCCAAGTTAAGCTTCTGTAAAGAAGTTCTACTTCAAAACTATTGTGGCCAAAGATTTGCTTTGAAGCATTGTACTTTTTCAAGTGCAGCCCCCATAACAAAAACACAGTAGTTCTAGGTGACATTTCCAAATTGAAGGCAGTAGTTACACAGATGGGCTTTTCAATATAACTACTATAATTTGATCACAATATTTCCTTTACCAAAAGCCAAGTCTCACTGTAGAATTGGACCATAAATACAACAATTACCACAGAATATCTACAATTTATCACCGGTTATCAGTCATGTCAGCCCATAAATTTGCTATCAGCTAGATATACATTGATTCCAAAACATGACAATCCAAAACAGAGTCATGCATTTGTCTCTATATACATTTAGACATAGGTCCCTTCCAGTCTTTTTATTGGTGGATATAGATCAGCTATAAAGAGATACAATGAAGAATGCAGCTATAACAGGTAGTCTGCTGTGAAAGAGATGCATCAAGTAAATCGCAAATTGAAAAAAAGTTTTACAAAATGGCACTGTAATGATGTTAAACTCATTTTTTGATTAAGTGTAATTTAAGAACAGAAGCACAGCACTTTTTTATTGATTCTTAATATACAAACTTAGTATGCTGGATTGTGCAGTTTTGTTAAACAGCACATGTGTTTCTTCTTGCTTTCCTTCCTTCTCTCTAGGTAGAACCAATTTCCTAGGATAGAATATATGTGTAATTACGTGAAATGTATATGGTAAGAGACAATAAGATCTACAAGAGGAAATCAAACTAAAATAGGTCGAACACTTTCATTGCACACAATTTCCTCAATAATAGAGTGGTGCTAACTTGGAACTGATTCTCTGATGAAATAGCATATGCTAATTCAGTACGTTGTTTTAAAAATCTACCAGACAATTGCTACGGACCAATAAACTAAGTTTAGTAAGTGAACATCTATGGAGATCAAAAATCCAAAAGTTTTTATAGATTATATAGATGTCTATGATATGATATGATATGATATGATATGTATTACTAATTATGCTGCTCATCTATTAACATATAGATAAATAATTAATTTATATATTAATTAACATTTTGCATTTTTTAGAAGTAAACACATCATTTCAGATGGGTCAGAATGTTATTTTAATGGAAACTGAAACATAAATATTATTTACAGTTTTTATTAACTATCTTCACTCCCACTCTGACTGTCATTGCTACTGGTATCACTTTCACTAAAATATGTTACCACATTCTTCCGATTTGTATTAACAAATAAATCATCATCATTTTTTGTTTCTGAACGGCTGTCATCAAATTCTTTCGGCCATACATTGCTCTCTTTATAATATTTTATAGAGTCCTTATTCATGATTTTAACTATTTCTGCTTTCACTTTATCACCTTCTAGAATAGGTTCTACAAGAATGTAGTCACCGCGTTTCACCCATATATTTTTTCTGAACTTAGTTGGCATAGAGACTAAATATTCTTCACCACCAGGTGTAACAACCTGAAAAAATCAATAGAGACATTATATATATAAACTAGATGTACCCGCGACTACGTCTGTGTGATACCTTATGTAAAAAAAGTGTGTGTGTACTTATGTACACATGTTTGAAGTTATACTTCTTTGGCGTAGCAAGACAAAAATCTTTTAAAAATTTTTATCTTTCGTCTTATTCTATGTTTGTAGAAAAAATGACACTAACAATACAAAAAGTTGTCTGCAGCTAACTTCAGGGTTGACGGTGTGGGTGCGCATCGTAATAACTTCAGGGGGGCAGCTTTTTGTGACGGTGTGCGCGTGCATCGTACAAAATTTACTCTCATCATTTTTCCCTAATGCACCAAAAGAAGTATAACTTCAAAAACGGTGATTAATAAAGTCATCTCTCATACTTAAATCATATATTCATTAAAAGTATAATAACTTTTGAAAGACCAAAAGGATTTAAATAAAACAAACACTAAATGGTACTTGAAGATATGCTTTATGATTTTCTTGAAAAGGTTTTATCATGAACATAGTATATTAGCAGTGATGAATGTTCATACAAACACACATTTCTAAAAGTCCTGGAAATGTATATTTTATTATTGTTCTTTTTACAAAAATCTTAAAAGTACACACATTAGATTTACATTCTTATTATATATATAGATTACTCTATACTTATGAAAATAGGTTAGCTTTCTCATGGGAACTGCATGTTTAACCAGGGTTAATTTTGAGATTAATTTATTTTGTTTTTAATTTTAATCTACATAACCTTTACGTAATTAACTTGCCTCTATCACTTTTTATCATAACTGATTAGTGCCTCTGGAAAACAGGATTTATTTGTAGTCTAAATAATATTTATCAGAAGACCTCTCTTAGTAGTCTCATGAAATCATGTTAGTCTGAACAAACTGACTTTAATTTTATTTATATGTAGATTAATATTGAGAAGCATTTAGATTTTATCATGAAAAGACAATTTAAGCCTATTTTTCGAAGATACAGCAATGTGTACAACATAACCTAAAAATACGTTCTAAAAGGTTAGGATTATTGCTAATACATAAATATGTAATGTATAATCACCTCATGTAGATTATTTCCTTTACTTTTTAAAACTTTAACGACGCTCTGGTTTTCTTTAGGCAGTTCATAGTCGTCCCACAAAGCTTCATTCATAACATGTTTCCGTTTTGTTACTTTAGACATTTCTAGCTACTGACACTTATTATACACATGGATATAAATGTAAATAACAAGTACTTAAAATTTTACGGTGTTTTCTATATAAATATCGTATGTATTCAACTTTCTATGCTAACAATAATACATAGTAGGTACCTATATATTTATTTTGATTTGTGATCATTTTGACATTATGACTATTTTGACAGTTGCTGTTTTGTTTGTTCGGAAATTACAATGTAAATTGATTCTGATTTTTACGTGAGTTCGTTACCGTATCTCAATGGAATTAAAACAGCCGTCCACTGCTGTGTCACTTAAAGTTAATAACCAGAGGAGTCTCGGCAATGGTACTACGAACGGCGGAATTTACTCTATAGAATATGTATACCCTGTGAATCTATTAATAAGCGGTTGCTTAAATCTATGTTATTTAGTTAATAAATTCTTTCCACTGGCAGGAATCTCACCACATACGTGCGATATATAGCACATATAGGAGCGATGAAATCGCAGTCAACAAACAAAAGCAGGCGACTGATGAAAGATATCCTCTTTGCAGTCGTCATTCTGGAAGATGCCGCCTTAAAAGTAGAAAAACTTTATAAAATCCACATTTATTACACAGGTCATCTAAAAAAGGCGCCGAACTGTACAAATTTATGCTACCTTTTTAGCTAATTATATTTTACTCTTAGAAGAACTTATTTGAGGTGTTGAGCCTTTTTCAGTACTTTTTTTCGTGCTTAGATTAGAGTAGATGGGTTACTGTGAAAACAACCCAAACAAATAGGGGTACGCAGACAGCGAATAGCACTTGTGCGATTATGCTCAGACCATGTGCATTTACTAAAACGGGCATTAAATTTTTCCACTTTATATACTGCTTATTGAACTATTCGCATCAAATAAATACTAACCTGGACTCTAATAGATTTCAACAAGCGACACGAAAAGAAAAGAGGAATAAATAGGATTTATTTTATTTTTATTTAAAGGCAGGTTATTTAAGTGGTGGATAGTAAATTCGTTTTATTAACTCTATTATTTTAACTATCTTGTCTACCAGATGCAGCTGTTTTATGAAAAAGCTAACAGTCTGATGTTGTCTTCCAAAAATCCCCTAGAAAGTAAACTGAAGCGGTTAAAAGCTCTCTTCATAGACTCGTCTTATATTCAAATGATATATTAACATGTCACATGCGCAACCTTTACTGTATAATGTGTTAATTCTGTTAAGAGTCCTTTAGTCCTAAATTTTGTACCGTATCTTTGAAATACTTACATAAAACTATATGTTTTTCTTCTAAGGATAACTGACAGTAATCATTTTTAAAACAAAAAAAAAATTTGTTAATATTTTGATGTAGCTTTTATGACCTTGATTAGGTGTTAAAATCAAAGCGCCAAAAATTTTATCTATATCATTGACATACTTATGAATAATTATATGTTTACGTGGCGTAAAGAACTCTGCGAATCCAGGGCCTGTTTCCAAAATTTCTAAAATAATTAGGATTTTTTATTTTAAGTAATTCGGGAACTGCGAGTATCCAAAATACGAAACTATGTAATAATATTAAAAATACTAGCTGTACCCGCAGCTCCACACTTATTTTTTAAAAATTGTATTAAAGAAATATAAAATTGTGAGAATATGCCCATATTGTCAATAAGTAATACGTTTATGGTCTAATATCTATTGTAATTGTAATGTTGAATTGTAAACAATAAATGAGTTGACGTCTTGAAATCTTGCATAAATATAAATCAAGATATAAAACTTTATATCTATCTAAGCAGTTTTTAATATTTGACAATTTAAATAGTGCTCATATAACCCGATACAATATTCTTACATGTTACCCATGGTTACTGAATAATGTAGACTAAAGCGCGGTAAATATAACAAAATAGCCCCCAAAATGACCAAAAAGACAATCTAATTCAAATTATAGACATATATATGAATTTCAATTATATTTATTCTTGGAGTCGAGTACAACGCACGCATGTGCATAACGTTTACAGTGAACAACATATTTTGGCTAAATTTCATGAGAACGAAGTCTTACTTTTATATTATAAGATCAGCTATCTGCCAGTGAAAGTCCCGTGAAAAACAGTCAAACCGTTTTGGAGATAGCACTGCGGGCGAAGCCACGGTTAACAGCTAGTTTAAATTAAAATAGACTAAATTACTTTTTATAAGATCAGCTACCTGCCAGTGAAAGTTTCGTGAATATCAGTCCAACCGTTTTGAAGATAGCACTGCGGGCGAAGCCACGGTTAAGAGCTAGTCTACATTAAAATAGACTAAACTACTTGTTATGATGTCCGCTATCTGTCGGTGAAAGTCCCGTGAAAATAGGTCCAACCGTTTTGGAGACAGCATTGCTGACGAAGCCGCGGTTAACAGCTAGTCTAATTTAGAGTAGTCTAAGTAACCCGCTGTAATTTCAGCTATCTGCCAGTGAAATTCCCGCCAAAATCGATCCAGCCGTTTTCGAGATTACCCAGAGCAAACAGACAGACCGCCAAAATTTAAAAAATTGCATTTTGTTATCAGAAGTGTGTATACTTTCATACCCAATCATTAAAAAATTGTTATTTTGTTATTACATACAGACACTTCATTTTTATTATATGTATAGATAAACGATGATGAAAGATGAATAATATTAAAATATAAATACACATTGTATATGGATTCTTTAGTGATAATCTCTACTCTAATGACAGTTTGACCACAGATTACTGTGTTTGACCATCAGTATGAGCCTAAACAATAATGTTTCTTCAATGAGATTTAATCTTGTATTCATAAATTAAAATACACATATATTGCACTGATACTTCACGTCGGTTTTCTGTGAAAGGGTGGTACTACCCCGGGCGAGCCGACCTATTCATGCTGAAACCAGTAATAGCTTCAGCATGGCTCTACCACCTAAAAATCTCACGGACTCCTTGCGCGTAATGTGCCTAACAGGAAGTTTTCTTCTTTATTTAAGAAACGGATTGCATTGTAGGAGCTTCGGCTCACTACTAGAATATTCCAGACTAACACGGACAGCGTAATAATAAGACTTGGAGATTGTAAAATAGACTGTGTATTAAAATTATCATAAAGGCTATTTATACAAACATGTGACATTTCATTTATATGTTCAATTGTTTGAACGATATTCTATTTACAATATTTACAAAAAGTTTCAGCCAGTCTGCCAGAGAGGATGACATTCTCGGTAGCTACATGATTCCCCCTCAAGCGAAGCGTACCGGCATCTTGATGCCCTTACCGGAACGTGTCTTCTGTAGGGTGATTGGCTCGGAAGTAGCGTTGCCTAGAGTAGTGCTTGGTTGATCCACTTCGTTGAAACCGTAGGCAGGTTTTAAACGATCGATGGATGCGATTGCTTCTCTAGTAGGCAATTGTAGTGAAAACTTTTGTGAAGTACTTTGTAGTGAAGATTTGTTGAGAGCGACGACACGTAGGAAATGATATTTTAATGGCTGAAGATCTGCTTGAACGAAAAAATTTATTTGTTAGTGATGCGTAGTCTAAATGAGTCTGTAGTCTCCGCAGACGTGAATTGTCTCCGTTTTTCTTCTTGGCGACAAAGTGGCTTGACCAGGGACAGTTGCTGGGTCTGAATAAGCCTCGATTCATTATGTGTTCCGTTTCGACAATTTCATCGCGATGTGGCGCGGTATTGTCGTGCACGGCAGTGTATCGTTTGACCAGTCGTTTCGATAAAGTGTTCGACGTTTTGATTCGAACGTAATTCATCGAAGTAAATGTTGGCGTACCTGGGAATTCAATATGTTGCGATTTGACAATCCAGGGTTGATACTGCGTGTGGTTTCGTGAACCGAGATGCGTGCAGGAACTTTGACTGAGAGTTTTGTCGTGCTATCAATAAGCTGTCGGCTTTCGAGATCGACGATCAGCTGATGATATAGAAGAAAATCGTCTCCGAGTATTTGTTGTCAGTCTAGCTGTAAGTGCTGTTCATACGGTACCAGTGTTTGATCACACCATTGCTTTGTGGGTGGTATGACGTCGTATGCACTCGTTGGACTGTTCGACTTCCTAGTGATGTGTTAGATGCGGTAGTTACGTTCCTCGCTGGTAGATTCCTGGCAGGGTAAAATGCATCGTCTTGCATTCTTGCCAAACCGTCGATGAGAGTAGCATCATGGTGACGGCGACGTAGTCTTGCAGGAATCTCGCGAGTGAAAATTGTAATAAGCTTGCGTTTACAGGATAGGAATAACCGTTTCATAACATGGCATCGTCCTTCCTGTGTTTTTTCCGCGTGGTTACATCACTGTAGGTGCGGCGGCAATATCACGTGAGCGTGCGTGATAGTAGAACTCGGCATGACTTCGGATGAGGAGGCTCTGGTGCGCGGAAATGCATCGCGGCGACGGCGTTACTATTGTAGAAACCTCGGGATCATCTCTGGAGAGCGCGCGGAACGCGGCGTCACTAAATGTTGGAGTCTGAACTAACTTCTGAACATTTTCCGTTGGAGCTTCGCATCCCACTGCTGTCACCGCCGAAGGTACGTCGCGTCGTCGGGGTCACCAAATGTAGGAGCTTCGGCTCACTACTAGAATATTCCAGACTAACACGGACAGCGTAATAATAAGACTTGGAGATTGTAAAATAGACTGTGTATTAAAATTATCATAAAGGCTATTTATACAAACATGTGACATTTCATTTATATGTTCAATTGTTTGAACGATATTCTATTTACAATATTTACAAAAAGTTTCAGCCAGTCTGCCAGAGAGGATGACATTCTCGGTAGCTACAGCATAAAACCTCCTTTACAACATATGCATATTTTTTAAAATTGATTATTTTTTCTTTCGACGCGTACCAATGTAAAAGAGTACACACATTTTGGCATGTATATATTTTAATTTTATCTATTATAAGCTGCTAATATTTATGTATAACTTTAATTAAAAATAAAGTTAAGCGTAAATAATTTTCAATAAGTACAATAAGTGTGACGATATAACTTCGAAAACTGAGATATTAAGGTAATAATTTGTATGTAAATTGGTAATTCAATTTATTCTTATATTAATTTTCAAACCTTTTGGAAATCAGGAAATGTCCATTACCAGGAAACATGAAATCAAATATGACGATATACATACTGAAGGACAAGCGAAAGTTTATCGTATTATTTGGACAATACCACATTTTCAAGAGTTTCTAGAAGATAACATAGTACAAGAATTTCGTACTAAATTAAATAATGATCCGACAGGTGACTCACCAGAACATATTTTTCAATTAAAAATGAAATTTTTAGGGACATCAAACGATGTGATGGAATTATATTATTTATCTCGTAGAACGGTTTTCTTAAAATGGTTCTTATATTGTGACAGACGTCATAACGATACACGTCTCATAATGACAAAGGATTACCAAACTGTAGATGCAAACAAATGATGTATGTGGTCACAATAACAAAAAATAAAATAATGAGTGCTACTGCTGAGTATTTGGATTATTATGGACGTCTAAATTTGACATATAAATTGGTGACTGCCGTAAATATTATGGTTGGGAGTTCTTGTGTTCCTGAAGCAACACTAAGTAATGACTTAGAAGACTTACTGAATGCTGGAAGTTTTTCCGACGTTATTATTAAATCAGTTGACGGTGTGGAGTATAAAGTTCATAAAGCTGTAATAGCAAGTCGGAGCGATGTCTTAAAAGCACATTTTGCCCATAACACAAAGGAATGTAATAATAACGTCGTCGAGTCTCCGTTCAATGCCGAGGTACTGAAAGAAGTCTTAGTATTTATTTACAGCGACAGAGTTCCTAAAATCGATGAAATTCCAGAAATATTATTAACTGCAGCAGATTTCTATCAGATTAAACAAATGAATCGCCTCTGCGAAGAGTCGTTGCATAAGAAATTAACCTTCGAAAATGCAACAGAAATTCTACAATTGGCTGATGTGCATTCGGCCAACTATCTTAAGGAGAAGACAATGGATTTTATAATAAATGGTCATGAGAAACTAATAACAAAATCTGACGGATGGTCTAAATTGGAGCCTGCTCAATTAGTACGGGATTTATACGAACATGTTATTTCAAATGATAACAGACAAGACATTGAATTTGTTTAGAGAACATAAAATTAGTATACCGTTAAAATTAAATTTGTATTGAGTATGTTTTATTGGCAATAAAATTAAGTGTTTGTAAAGCAGCTCTATTCATAACATTTTAATTTCTTATATTGTATACTATAGTTTTGACGTGATAACGTCTTATATATCGATTCCGTACCGCTGCACGCAGTGTATGCGCATGACTCATTGTCCCGTTCCGCCTGAGCCGAGCGTGCAAGAGAGAACGCGGAACAAGCAATAGAGGCGCGATCGGCCTAAGCGTTTGGCTTGTATAACATCTATCTATATATAGAATAATTCAATTCAAGAGTATGTAATTTTTTCAACATTTTTTTTTATGGCGTTATCTCGTAAAATTGTCGATCATAAGCCGACTTTGTAGACAACTAATTTTTTTACCTAAATTTGTGTACTAAGTATAATCGGAGCGGTCAAAAAAGCTTGGCGAGGAATATAGGTTGTCTGGTAAAATGCTTAGAGAACTTACCGAGTCCCTTATTTCCTAACCCTTATTTCCTATTATTATATGCTTCTCAAACCTTATAATAAGTAATTTTGAGTTATTATTGACAAAACGTAGTAAATAAAAAAATAACCAATACAAAATTTTATTTATTAATTTAACAAAATTAACATTTTTTACATTTCTCTATTACATCATATATATTTAATGATTCTCCGTTTGGAATACCGTATCCTTTATCAAGTCCATGAGGATTAGAGGGCGTGACGCAGTTTAAGCTTGACTCTTTCCTTAAAACTTGATCTACTTCTACTGACGTGAAGAACGCAACCGAAAGTGGAAGATCGTTTATACCCACCCTGTGAAACAATTGGGAATTTTTGGGACAACCATACAAATCATCATTATATGCATGATATATACAGGGTAGAATTTTTTAATGCCACCTGGAGGGAAAGTATTCTAAATAATATAGATAGCAAATTTTACTCCAAAGAAACATTTCTTTATGATGAAGTTTAATGTATAGCACCGGTGGTACACGTGGACTAAAAATCAAGTTTAACGTGTACCACTGGTGGTACACGTGGACTAAAAATCAAGTTTAACGTGTACCACAGGTGGTACACGTGGACTAAAGATGAAGATTAATGTGTAACACCGATGGTACACGTGGACTAAAGATCAAGTTTAACATGTACCACTGGTGGTACACGTGGACTAAAGATCAAGTATAACGTATACCACCGGTGGTACACGTGGACTAAAGATCAAGTTAAACGTGTACCACCGCTGGTACATATGGACTAAAGATCAAGTTAAACGTGTACCACCGCTGGTACATATGGACTAAAGATCAAGTTTAACGTGTACCACCGGTGGTACACGTGGACTAAAAATCAAGTTTAACGTGTACCACAGGTGGTACACGTGGACTAAAGATCAAGTTAAACGTGTACCACCGGTGGTACATATGGACTAAAGATCAAGTTTAACGTGTACCACCGGTGGTACATATGGACTAAAGATCAAGTTTAACGTGTACCAGCTGGCACGGAACGTGTTAACAAACCATGGGTTGACCATGAGGAGGTGGCATATAACTTTAATCTGAATGTTTAACGTGAAATTTAGGTGCAAGGTTTTTTTTAAGAATGCCATAACATCCCTTTTCAGACAAAGAAAATATACACGTTACCATCACCAGTATTTAGGTAGATCCCGCCCAGTAACGCACATTATGGGGTTGGTTCTTAAGTTCTGTGTAAATTTCACATTTATTTACAAGATTAATAAATAAAACTACTAGAAAATGTTCTTACATGATTGTCCTTGACTTTTTTGAAATTTTAGACTAGTTAGACGTTATTACGAAAAAAAATGTACAATCGTAAAGAAAATGAACAATTTAAACAAAAAATCATTTGACGCCAATCGATTCAGTATCGTATAAAGGATCAAACTACAGTGTAAACTCTTTATAACGTCGTTTGTTAAAACGAAAAATCTTCTTAAACGTAGAAATAAGTTCAATTTGGTTGATTTATCACAAAACCATTCATTTGTTCTCTTCCCTCCGTATAACGAAAAAGAGGCCCGTGAAATTTTTTTTTTTAGAAAGAGTTTACACTGTTTATGTTTATTTAACTAAGCTAGAAATACAAGAAATCTGTACAAAGTTGTCCCATCCATTTTTTTTTTCGAACTGACTACGCTATTGATCTAGCAAGGTCTTAACAGCTTCACCGGACTACTGTCCCATACATTGTCATTACATAGTATAAAACAAAGTCCCCTACCGCGTCTGCCTGTCTGTCTGTTCGCGATCAACTCAAAAACTACCGAACAGATTTTCATGCGGTTTTCACCGGTGGATAGAGTGATTGATGAGGAACGGTTTAGTATATAACTAGCGGGCCCGGCAGACGTTGTCCCGCCGTGATTATAAAAAAAAACCTGGACAAATTATATACCAAAACATTCCTCGTGCATCACTTTATCCACTGGTGAAAACCGCATAAAGATCCGTTCAGTAGTTTTTGAGTTTATCGCGAACAGACAGACAGACAGACGCGGTAGGGGACTTTGTTTTATACTATGTAATGATTTGTCAAGGATTTTTTCATAATCAGGGCGGGACAACGTCTCCCGGGCCCGCTGGTGTTATATATTATCGTGGCTTAAATGCACATAAATGTATTGAAAAAAAAAAACAAAAATTAAAAAAAAAAAGCTTTTCCTTTAGCTTAACGAAGCTATTTGCACGATACCAAAACCCAAAAGGGTATTTTCTGGTATGTCTGTTTACTTGTTTGGGCTAATCTCAGCAGCGTTTAGACCGATTTCGAGAAGCCTTTCATTGACAGGAACTTCTTTCTCTTCTCTTTTCAGGAAGTAATATTAATCAAGAGCTTATAGAGCATATAGAGTGAATCTACGAACCTTTGTGAACAGAACGCCCTCGTGAGCAGATTAGTTACTTGCATAGCAAACGCGGCCTCATATTTACAATCGTCGGGCACCAAATACCTAACTTCATCGTGAAAACTGAGGCAGAATCTACAAAAACAAGAGTATGTAGTGAATTGGATTTCAATTTTGAGCCCACTCTAGAACATTGCATCTATTTTGGACCCACTTTAGGACTTTGCGTAGGGCCTTTTCTAAGGTTCCTTTTCGCCTGTCTAGCTACCATCTTTTTCTTCTTACCCTTATCCCAGCTAAATAGGTCCTGTATAAAATGTTTTGTCATGTTGTGAAGTATGATTTGGTTTATTTTTTACAATCTGCCACCTGCTTGACATCAACCCTCCTGGGGATTAAGGCGGGCTAATATCCTCAAATCGAAAAATTAAATCGGTCGAAACACCTCTAAGTGTCTTACAGTAGCCTCTTATAGCTTTAGTGTGTTCACCATCAGATACCACAACGTCATTTGATCGTCGTTATATTTCAAAATGACCTAAATCCAACTTTAGCTGTTCCTATTTTTTATGGTAGTTTTCAAGATCTTCAAATTTTGTACATGTAGGATGTGAAGAGCATAAAAAAAACTAAAAACGTTATGAACGGAAAAATGTGAACTTCCTTCTCGGTTTCCTTACTATGACAAAAAAAATATTCTTCCAAATCTATACTAATATTATAAAGCTGGGTTTGTTTGTTTGCTTGAACGCAGTAATCTCAGGACCTACTGGTCCGATTTAAATTTAATTGGAAGGCTATAGACTATATATCATCTCACTAAGACTGATAGGAGCGGAGCACCAATGAAGAATGTTTCAAAATCGTTTTTTTTTCCTTTCTAGAGCTTCCGCTGCGTGTTAGCGTTAGCCCAAAGTAACTATTCCATACTGGCGAAGTCGCGGACGGATCCTAATCGGTTTATAAATGACGAAATTCTGAGGTAATTAACACTTAAAGAAAAAGAAGCTGAACTAAGAACTTTCTCTTTTTTGGAGTCGGTTAAAAATACAAAAGCATAGAAAGTGAATTAATGTAGTACTTGATAAAATAAATACCTGGCCTTAGGTGCTAAATGAGCGAGGCTGACGAGCATCAGGTGCAAGAAGTCTGCGGCAGCGCTCTGCACCGCCCAGTTCAGCCTCGTGCCCGCCCACCGACCCTGAGCGTGCTCTAGCGCACGGGACAACCGCCCGCCCAAGAAGGCCGTTCGAGGACTTTCTGAATCTACAAGAAGACGTGGCTTTAGTCCAAGGTTACTCATACAATTACACGGCAAAACCTTTTGTTTAAAAACTCCGTTCGAGGACTTTCTGAATCTACAAGAGGACGTGGCCTTAGTCCAAGGTTACTCACACAATTACACGGCAAAACGTTTTGTTTAAAAAACTCCGTTCGAGGACTTTCTGAATCTACAAGAGGACGTGGCCTTAGTCCAAGGTAACTCATACAATTACACGGCAAACCCTTTTCTTTAACAACTCCGTTCGAGGACTTTCTGAATCTACAAGAGGACGTGGCCTTAGTCCAAGGTAACTCATACAATTACACGGCAAACCCTTTTCTTTAACAACTCCGTTCGAGGACTTTCTGAATCTACAAGAGGACGTGGCCTTAGTCCAAGGTTACTCATACAATTAAACGGCAAAACCTTTTGTTTAAAAACTCCGTCCGATGACTTTCTGAATCTACAAGGGGACATGGCCTTAGTCCAACGTTACTCATACTATTACACGGAACAACCTCCCATTTAAGAAAACTGTTTGAAGACTTTTCGAGTCTACAAGTGGCATTATACTAGTGTTTTTCATACTTATATCAATAAATCACTCCAACCCCTTCGCCCTAGCGTGTGATGTCTTTTACCAAAAAAATTGTAGTCCGGTGAAGCTGTAAAGACCTTGCCAGGTCAATAGTGTAGTCAGTTCGAGAAAAAAAAAACAAAAAACATCTCGCCATAAAAAGGTGTTTTTTTGATATTAAAATAATGAGTTTTCAACCTCCAGGGGATTTGGGTACTTCGCTTTGAAAAATGACAAAGAATTAAATTAAAACCTTGAAGAAACATGGGTACTTACGTATTAACAACACCACAGTGCGCTCGCTAATCGCTGCCGCAGCCGACACGCGCTGTTTTTATTTCGCAAGTCTAACTTAACCTGCGGTGGCGTCAATACGTAAGTACCAAAACATGTTCTAAAAGTAATTCTAATCAGATAAGACCAAATAAAAATATTTGAATAATAAAAACTAAAATAACTAACCGGCGATCTCTTCAAGTTTGTTGAACATGTCTGATTCCGTTCCACCCACCCATTTAGGTCTCTCAAACATATCGTCAACTTTTTTACCGCTGAGCTTCGCGAGTCTCATCGCTTGATACGCTGACATTTCCACTGCCTGTCAAAATTATCTCTGTATAACGGATGTATACTATCCAAAGTCCATTATATAATTAATTACTCGCACAAACAAACAGAAAGACCCACAATAATATAAAAAAATACATTTTTGTTATCTGCAGTATCGGATAACAAAATAAAATTGTCTAAATTACTGCTTATAAGATCAGTTGTCTGCCAGTGAAAATCGGTCCAAACGTTTCGGACATAGCACTGCGGACGAATCTGCGGGAACAACTAGCCACTTCTACTATAAAATATTATCTGCTTACATTGATAGGTGAAGTCAAGCCAATATTTTAGTTCTTTATTATCGAAAGCAAATAAATTTTCGTGGACCCCGCTTACGAATTGTGAACCCCCATCTTTTTATCACGCCAACCTATACCCACGTCGAGTATCCCGTGGACCCACCTGGATCATTTTGGGAACTAAGGCTCTCAACAGTATATTAAAAGCGGACTTACTTGATCACTCGAATCGTCCTCTATGAAACCTTCCATATATTTCTTCTTCAGTGTGTAGACACGTTTTCCTTTTGTAGTTGTGTACATTTTAGACGCTTTGCTTTTAGCTTCCGATATCGTCATGGTGGGGTTGAACTGCTTCAATAATCTTTCGGCGAAATTCTGACCGGCGCCTGTTTTTTTTTTTAAATATCTAAGTATTTATTTCCGTACATAGTCTTGTTTTAGTAAGGGTTGTTTTAATGGAACAAAACATTTATATTTGTAGTTACATTACGTTTGAACAAGATCTCATCTGGTGTAAAATGACGACGCGGTCCAAGATGGTAAACATACTAAGGCTAGAGGGAGACTGACTCTCAAGTGCAGCTGCCGGAACACATCTATAGATACTTGACGACAGATTTTATACTTGAGGCTAGTAGCTAACCAGGCGGCCGTAGAAAAAGCCCAATCATCACGCTATAGTTTCATGACGATATTTTCCTTGATCAAAAGTTCAGGCTTATAAGGACTCGTATATACGCTGATAGTCGAAATGTCCGAATTAGTTGTTACGATTTGAAATAAAATAATCTAATCTGAGACATAGAAAAATCGATTATTTTAATCGATATTAAACATCGAATCGATCTCGGACACTATAAACTCGGGGTTCGATTTTTTATAAATAAAAAAAATCTAAAAAAACGCTCATCAAAATAGCAAAAAAAAATTAAGAGATCGATTATTGGATAATTGATTCTCTAGAACTCGGTTTTATTCATGAATCGATTACTCAGATCACGATTTGGATCGATTCAAAAATCGTTTTTTTTATTTGCGAAGATGATTGGATGGTGATCCATCCCTATTCCGAACGTTGACCAGAGAGCCATCATTGCTTCAGGACACTATTTGTTACTTGAGACTGTGTTTTCGTAACATCGTCTCTCAGGACCTCCATGATTTGCGATTATAAATAAACGTTTAAGCATAGGACGGACAGCACTGGTAGTCTTTTTTGGGAAAGGAAGTTAAATATTGAGAATTATGACGGTAGGGAGGCATTCGAATTGAAGGGGGAGGAGTGGCAGCTGACTGGCCATATATCTGTGCGTAATTGATGACCTTAGCATGGCCCCGGGACATTGTAAGTCAAATATCGAGCATTGTGGAGGGAAGGGATGTATTCGCAGTAGAGGGATGAGGGTGGCGGTTAACTGACCGTATATTCGTGCGTAATTGATGACCTTAGCGTGGTCCCGGGGTATCCGCACGGCGGCGGCGGTGAGCGCGTGCAGGTCGGTCCCGCGGCTCTTGTCCCCGGCCACGACGGCCCAACCGAAAGCGGTGCCTCCACACAACCCACACCCACTGTCCCCCAATAACGCCGCTATCCATAATTCCTACCCATTTACATAGAAAAATCATGAAACGACTTATTGAAGTGAAAACTTCTTTAGACGCGTTGAGAGGTATTTTTTGGTAGGGGATAGACTTATGATTTTGCGTCATGACGTGCTAGTAAAAGTGACCGACCGTATTAGACTAGCGAAGCGTAGCGGCCTGTGTATATGTAATATTGATATTTTGCAGCTCATCACATGTTTGATTGATTAATAAACTTTATAATAATGTATATAATTATTGCTCCGAGTGATAATAGATGTGAAAACTAGACTAATGTTAATAATTTGAACATACAAATTATGAAATTTAAATAATTATGACTATAATTAACTTAAAAAAATCAAAAGAGAACATAGTTATTCCATTGTTTTGCGTTTTCACTTCTGTCGGCAGTCCTTATGACTGTCTCGACTATTTTTCTATTGTAGCGTGATAGACCGATCTATACTTGACGGTAAGCTCAGTACAATTCGAAAATAAACGACGAGCACCGAGAGACAAGCCAGCCATGGCTGGTCGCCGCTACCATGCCAGTCTGCGTAAAGGCTTTTTTTTCTGACCTATACTTTAAAGGCCTTGACAAGTTCACCGAACTACTAAGGCGAGGGCCTAAGACACTCAGCTGAAGAGCAACTAGCAAAAGGGCCTATGGGCAGCCTTGGCTTGGGCTACTGCGTAAATGTCGCTTCACGTTACGCTTGAAGTACCCCATGTTATAGGAAAGAGGGAGCACACTGGCCGGGAGATTGTTCAACAGCTTCACAGTACGGCAAAAATGAGACGTTGCGAACTTTTTATTTCGTGCCCAGATAGGATTTACCGTAAAACTGTGGTTCCGACTGAATGTGACACGATAAAAACCTTTTTCATGGGAAAACATTTCGGTTTGTCAGCTTTTATCATATAAATTATGGAGTTTATCACATATGCCCATGTGTATTTCATGAATGAATATATGTATGAATAGTTAGCTAGCTTGGTTAGTCAGCTCGCTGCGCGTATCTATACTAATATTATAAAGTTGGAGAGTTTGTTTGTTTGGTTGAACGCGCTAATCTCAAGAACTACTGGTCCGATTTGAAAAATTCTTTCAGTGTTAGATATCTCATTTATCGAGGAAAGCTACCGGCTATATCATTACGCTACGACCAATAGGAGCGGAGCACCAATGAAGAATGTTTCCAAATCGTTTGTTCTTTTTCCTTTTGAGAACTTCCGCTGCGTGTTAGTTAGCCCAAAGTGACTATTCCACGCGGGCGAAGTCGCGGGCAGAAGCCAATGTTGCAATTTACAGCGACAACCCAAGCCGAGGCTGCCCATAAGCCTTTGTGCTAGTTGCTCTTCAGTTGAGTGAGTTAAACGCTCGTTAGTAGTAGTAGTAGTCGTTAGTCGTACGGTGAAGCTGTAAACGCTCATAAACTCAACAGCATAGGCCAGTTAAATAAAAGAGTTAATGGATTTTAGATATAGCAACATATATCACTACATACCATAAAACAAAGTCCTTTGCTACGTCTGCCTATCTGTCTGTTCGCGATAAACTCAAACATGACTGAACGGATTTTCTCACAGTTTTCAACAGTAACTAAAATGATTCATGAGGAAGGTTTAAGTATATAATTTGTCAAGGATTTTTTTTATTATCAGGGCAGGACAATATCCGCCGTGCCCGCTAGTTTATTTAATGTAATAATATTAAAAAACAAGGCGTGTGAAACAGCGGATTGCAATTAGTGAGTAATAGAGGAAAATCTATACCTACCTGTGAATCAACATCGGCCCCGACGAACTTATAACCGGGTGGCGCTTGTACCATCGCGCGTAACTCTGAACCGATACGCTCTCTGTGAGCGTTACTGGCCGTCATCCACGTCGGTTCACTAGCACTAACGTACAATACTCATTAATTTACTATTAAAATCAAAAAATGCAATTATACTTTATTCAATAGTAACGGGCACGGCGGACGTGGTCCCGCCATGATAATAAAAAAAACCTAGAAGTTAGACATATGCTGTCGATGACTTTTTTGTAGGCATTATCAAACTCTACAAATTTTCTCTATAACTCGATTATATATCTCTCATCGTTAAGGCAGAGTTCGTAAGAAAAGTTTTCCTTCGACCGTTTTTTTCTGACTTTGCAAATCCGATTACCACAAAAAGTCTTTTCATTTTTAGGTTAATATATAACCTATGACACTCACAAATAACGTGGCTTTCTATTAATGAAAGAATTTTCAAAATCGGTTTAGTAGATCCAGAGATTACCCCCTACAACGTCACAAACTTTACCTCTTTATAACATTAGTATAGACTAGCGGTCCCGGCAAACGTTGTCCCGCTCTTATTATAAAAAAAAAACATTGACAAATTATATACCAAAATGTTCCTCGTGAATCACTTTATCCACTGGTGAAAACCGCATGAAAATTCGTTCAGTAGTCTTTGAGTTTATCGCGAACAGACAGACGGACAGACGCGGTAGGGACTTTGTTTTATACTATGTAATTATTCAATATAGGCACTAAGAAGGCGCTTATGGACGTCAAAGCTACCATCGGTTCGGATAAACAACCCACTCATCGAGAAGAACCGGCAAGAGCACTCGATCCGGTTTATCTCTTCGTGACATATATTTTCACAAGACACATGGTGAACCATGTTTGTAATTTTTTAAATAAAAACTTCTATATGCGCTTGAGCGGTATTTTTGGCAGGAAATAAATTTATGAGTTCGCATCACGACATACTACGTAAGCATGACCGACCGTATTGCACTTGTGCGGCTTGCTTCAGACTAGCGACGCGTAGTATAGCGGCCTGGGTACATGTGTACAGGTGGTAGAGCCACGCTGAAGCTATTACTGGTTTCAGCATGAATGTGTCGGCTCGCCCGCGGTACTACCACCCGACACACAGACACACCCACGCGAAGTACCAGTGCTTGTATTGTTGCGTTTCCTCCTCCCCTCCCCTTGCCCTTCCCTTCCTTCCCCCCCCCCCTCCACCAACACAGGCTGGGAACGCACCACTTGCGACTCCCCTGGTGTTATAAGTGTCTATGGACGGTGGTGATCACTGAACATCAGGTGACCCATCTGTTCGATTGCCTCCTATGATATAAAAAAACATGTGATATTCATATTTTACAGCTCATCATAATGTTTAATTAATTAGTAGACTTTATAAAATTAATTAGTAGACTTTATAAAAATCATTGCTCAGAGTGCCAATAGATATGAAAACCACACTAATGTTACTAATTTCAATATACGTATTCTGAAATTTAAATACAGTCATTCACGCTATAATTAATATGAAAATACAAAAGAGAACACATCTGTCTTGTTTTGAGTTTTCATTTGTGTCGGTAGTCCTTATGAATGCTTCGACTTTTTTATTTTTTTTCTAAATTGAAAGTTCATTCATCATTCATTCATTCATGGTTTAGTAAAATTAATTTAAAAATTACGATTTTTCAAAAATTTTGTAATAAATCAGGTATTTTATTTTTTTTAATTTATACTGCCACCAATCTTCGATCTGTGCCTCATGGTGTGTAGAGCTTAACCCTTTATGATTTGGACAGTGTTGAAGTATATATAATAAAACTCACCGCCTAGTAAGTGTCCCGGCGACAACGACTTGGGGTATGATGGCACCATACCCCTTGACCCCTTTCGTCCCCTCAGGGCACAGTTTTTCAGGGAGCCATACCGCCTGCTGCCCCTGGATACGCTCCCTGTTGTTCCTCCAGTATGACATCATCCTACCGAAGGTCACGACCTAGGAAAACCCTAGTTGTCAGATCACAATTAGCTAAAGAACCTATCATACTAGACACTTTCGAGCTGCCAAGGTTATGCATCCTAATCTATCTATATACATATAAATAGGCAGTGGGCAAACGATTATGAACATCTTCCTCTTCTGTGTCTCAGCCGATTTCCTTCATTATTTTTTTGTTTTGTAGATATTGACGAGCTTTAGTGTTATCTATACTATCTATCTTTTCTTTATGGTCGAAGTTGGACCACTTATCTATACTATCTATCTTTTCTTTATGGTCGAAGTTTGACGACTTATCTATACTATCTATCTTTTCTTTATGGTCGAAGTTTGACCACTTATCTATATTATCTATCTTTTCTTTATGGTCGAAGTTTGACCACTGGATTAGCACTCGTATAAATAAAATCAAAAACTAGTAAACTATACTACTAAACCTTATAACTATCACAATTACCTTATAAAAATAGATATACATATATTTTTTTATTGGGAACCAAATGTTTTTAGATAATAACATTATATTTGGAAAATTTAATAAACACTGAATATTAATCTTCTATGTCTTTTTTATTTTAAATTTAAATTATGATTGATTAGTATATAAAATGTGTAAAAATGGAGTAGTCCGGTGAAGCTGTTAATGCCTTGCTAGGCCAATAGCGTGGTCAGAAAAAAAAAGTGTAATTTTTTTTTTAAATGTACCTTCTCAGCTTCATTGCCCTCAGCAGAAAGAACATTCTGACTGAACATATCTAAGAAATCCTTAGCTAATGGATTCCCCACTTTGTACTTCGGTCCATCCTTATGTGGCAGTCGTAGGAAGTGACAACAGCCTGAATCATAAATATAGTAATGTTTATTTTTAAAACCAAACACATATTCAGATACATTTTCAGTAACAAGTTACTGGCCAATGAATAAATTACATGCTGACACTAAAAAAATTCAATCAATCCCGACCACTATCATACTTAGAGGCGTGTGCATTTTCACTTTAGTTAATAAAAAGACATTAAAAGAAATATGAAATAAGTCGTTAGATAATAAAAAAAAAACAATACGATAAAACTGTTCAAACTGGCGAGTTTGAATAAGCTACATAATGTAAATCTTACGAAGTGTGACTCATCGCGTTGTTGCCCCGCCTTGTTAAACAGAGTTCGGACACTGTGCGCGCGTCTACTGACTGCTCTGATTGGCGGAGCACCGCCACCGTCGAGCGAGCGACACCGGTCTCGTATAGGGAAACTTCGGAGCGGCTTAAAAACAGGCGCGGATGGCATGGATGATCAATCCACCGATCACGCCGCCGTGGTCGGGCGGTTAACTTCGCTCCCGCACACCCGATGCGGCCTCCCTCGGCACCTCAAGCCTAGTTTCGACCGCCCGGACGGGAGCCCTAGAGCATGCTATGAGCGCGATACATTGACACTGCACTCACCAGTTTCCTGCATACACCACACTGCACTCCACACACGTGCACACTCACACGGTACATACACTGGTTCTGTAAGGGATCCTCTTTCCTTTTTGGTTAGTTAGTTCTCAGCCGAAATTGTCAACTCTATATACGCGTACATTTTAGTGCGACACATAGGAAGATAGGCATATCTGTCTCACTAATGTATACAAGTATGGTTAATTTAGCTCAGATGGTTAGTTTTAGTTCGATCTGCATTGTATCCAAGGCAACAGCCCAAGCCGAGATTCAGCCACTCTGGCACCCTTGAATTTATTGCTATACGGCTAAGTGCCCTAAGCGGTCGCCCTAATAGCCCGGTGAAGCCGTGAAGGCCCGTCAGGCCAATAGCGTTTAGTCAGTTCGAAAAAAAAAATGGATGGTCAGTAATAGAGAGTAATCGAGCAGTAACAGATAGTTAACACATAGTAATAGTCATCGTTAGTATAGATCAAGTCGAGATCCTGTTGAAATCGAGTCGGCGTTCAAGCTTATATTCAACAAGGTCACGATAAGGAGCTCTTTTCGCTGCTTTATTGTATCCAGTCTTTTATAACGAGAAAATCCTGATCGACTTCAAGTTCAACTTCGGGATCGGCAAAATCGTCGCTATAGTTGTGAGTCATTCGAAGGTGGCTCACACTAACGAACCCTACTTTAAGAAACCCTTTCTTGAAACATGGGTTTTGAAACTTACCTTGCAACTGAATTCCACACCAGACACCGAGTCCATGATACTGATTCGCAGCCGCCTGTTCATCTACTTTCTTCCTCGCATAATAAGCTCTGCGACCGAGATCTTCCTATTAAACAATGACTTAATTGGAGACTAGTTGAAACCCGCAACTTTGTCTGCATTATTTATCATCTTAACAACATATTTTACGTACAAAAAAAAAATACCCGACATCACCGCGGCAAGAAAATACACGTCGCTGAACGCGTAATGCTTATAAAAATAGTAGGTAGTTAACTTCGGGAGCACTTTGGTTGACTTTTTAAAAACTACAAGTCGATATTAGACAATTTATTAATAGTTGCGTCGATTTTAGACATTAATTATATAACTTAAAACTATTACAGTCAATTTTAGACTTCCTATCCTACGTATATATGCTACGAGAGTCGATTCTAGACTGCTATCCTAATTTCTTATTCTAATGATTCCTTATTCTAATAATGTTATAAATGCTGACCTAGCGTCTATCTTACATCCCGTATGGGGAACGCTAGGCAAGCTTAAAGTAGTTTAGGCATGTGTAGAGGGTCTATGGGAATATAAGTAGGTTCTTTTATCTTGTTTTATTTTTGGCAACGAATCTTCTATTACATTGTTACTGCTATTGTCGAGTAGGTAAGGATATTACAAGTTTTTAGCGATCGTTTCAATGAACTAACAAGATGGTGGCCCTTTTTCTTTCCAGGCAGTATTTGAGGCAAGTCAGAATTCATGCTCCGTGGCATTATTTCCTATTCACTTCACTTGCGTTTAATAACCAAACTATATAACGTAAAACACCACCAATATTACAAAATATAGAGTCAAATAACACAAGAATATGAATAAAATATAAAATCCACTACATGATATTTCAACATCCCGCCAAAAGCCCCCTAGTTTCTTCTTAAAACTACAATAACTTTATATTCAATGGATATATTCTTATAATCTTTTGAAGTGAAACTTTTGTTGGGACGGTGTTAATTAGATGTTATGAAACGATAATGTGTACCGAAGGAGAGATAGCTATAAATATGTATTTTATGTTGTGAGAGAATGAGACAGTATATTCTTAATGTACTAGAAATATATACAAAGAGAGGGAGAGAGAGAGAGTGAGAGAGAAACGTTGAAATCTACAGCATATTATTTTCTGTGGCTATCATGCACTTTTAAAAATTATTGTGTGTTATGTATTCTTAACATTGTTAATATATATTAAAATATTGCAAAATAATGTTTACACCTCCATAATATATTATTTATCGAAATTATATATTTAATTATAAAATAATTACAAGAAAAGATGAATAAAATCTTTGGAGTAAATTTTGAATGCGGCACAACAACAGACCTTTATTTTATTTACATAGATTTCTTAATATATTGCCTTATACTTTGTCCACAAAAAATTGTAATGTTTTTAATAATAGCCATGGAACTGATACATTACTCGTTTAGATAAAATAACATGATTTTCCTTTGGAATCCATACCTCAACAGTTTTAGGCAGCACGTACAAATCTTCAGTGTCAACGAGTGTCTCCTTGCAATGCACTAATGGGCATTTCTCCAGCAACTGGTCTAAAGGCAAACGTGGCTCCTCATCACTATGATGGGTTCTGCTGTACGGCACCAAGAATCCCCAACCCTCGGCCTGTATGTAATGGAGAGGGTATCCTTCCCACGACAAACGTAGGAGTTTCGGTGTTATCTGTAACATGTACACTTTGAAATATATCTTGCACGGCTAAGTTTATAACATTCTAGAATGTCTATAAACATTTCGTATACTCAGTAGCGTCTATAGTAAGAACGTGATGTGACCAAAATGGCCATTATAGAAAATCGACCTTAGGTTTATTCTGATTATTACGCTGAATACGTTTAAAATATGTCGGAGCACAGATAAAATGGCGTCTATGTGAAAGTATGATGTCGTCCATAGTGACATCATGGTTATGATTTGATCGATCAATCCATCAATACCAAAGAATAAAAACATTAGGAAATACAGAAATGCAACACTGAAGGTAGTTACGAATTGTCCGTATATGTGACCAACTGTCTGAGCGAGGACGCCCAATATCTACTCGTCGGTCGCCTTTTAAGGCATTCAGCCAAAGTTGACAGCCAATAATAATCAAAATGTATGAACAGCCGATACTTCCAACCAATAGTGTCTCTAAACGGGATAAATAGTAGCAAGTCATTAGTACTGATCAACAGTACTGATGCAAGTCAATAGTAACTCTCCGCTATAGGTGTAAATAATCTTAGAAGTTAATTAAATGTATTATTTAATATCATTATCACACGATTTCGTGTGCTCGTTAGATCGCCATTTTTATCTATATTATTACGAAGCTGTATTTTTTTAAATTGTAATTTTGCTACTACTGTTTGACCACTATATAAAAACATAATTGTGATTACATTTACGGAATAGAAAAATCATGTATCTGTCAGTAAACGTATAATTAAAATCAGTTCAGCAGTTTTAGAGCATACCTGCACAAACAACAGAGAGATTAATTTTTTATTTAATTTTTTAACGTTTGACCAAAATCTCATGTGATGTTATATGGAGATTTTGTCTAAGACGGCAAACACGCTAAAGGGAGACTGGCTTTCAAATGCAGCTACTGGAAAACACCAACAGGTGCTTGGCGACATATTATCAACTTGAGTGTGGTAGGTGTCCGACCATCACCACGCTATGATTTCGTCACAATGTTTGCCTTCAACGAAAACTGACTCATTTGCAAGGATTCGAACCTACGTCAATCGAAGCGATGTTCAAACACTATTAACTAAGTCATCATCGCTTCAACATCTTATAGATTATCTATATTACTACTTTTAGGTTATATTATCTGTTACAGGTATATATTATTAATACAATAATTTATTCAGAATGAGCCTAAAAATGTTTTCTATTGAAACTGTAAGAACTTATATTTATTATGTCGTGTAGTGTACCAATATATTTATATCAAGTAAACAACTTACTAAAAATAATATTTTGATAAACTAACAACATTCATATCAACATCTATAAAGAACAATAGTTTTAAACATATTAATATAATTAATCCTATACAATTGACACAACTCACTTCCGTTACAACGTTTCCGTAACAATTACCAATTATCGCTTCCCTACCGTACCAAGATTTCTTACAAAAGAAAAAAAAACTATAACACGTAATTGCATTTACCTGCATACTAGTAGTGATATTATTAGCTCCCGGCGACCAATCAGGATCTTTACCCGGTTTAGTACACAGTTTCCTGTACCAAGCCGGATAACCGGGTAAATACGGCTTTCGCGCCGGCAACAACTCCTTCAAATCGTAAAGATACTGAAACGATTTAACCAAATCCTCTTTCACTTCACTTTTTTCTCTATCCATATTGTCTATGAAATCTATGTACTCTTCATTCAAAATATCAAAATTAGCTTCAGATTTTTTTGGTATCGCATTATTTGAAATTGTAGGTTCTTCTGATTGCGTTGGCATACTATTTTCAAAATCGTTGTCTATAGCCTTTTTCTTCTTTTTAACCGTTTGCTTTTTTAATTTCAGCTCCTGCACCGACCAGTCCTGGTCCCACATCCAAATATCCTTTTTGTAGGATTCGTTCTCCATCAGACGGCAAGTCTCATCAGCTTTTAACGACAATAGTTGACGGGACTCTAATTTCAAATCCTCGAAGACTGTTTCAGCCGAGTCAATGTATTGTTGCCAATTTGAATTTATCGGCAGGTATGCTGATCCTACAATCGTCATAGGACAAACGATATTAGACACAGTGCTCGTCAATCTTTTTGGCCGCTCTAAATATTGCCATAAGTTCGGACTAACGCATAATACAGTTAAGAATTTAATACAAAACAAGGTTATAATTTTATTATAGGAATTTAAATTATTTATCCTTAAATTGTCGCCATTTATACTAATATTATAAAGAGGTAAAGTTTGTGAGTTTGTGACGTTGTAGCGGGTAATCTCAGGAACTACTGGTCCGATTCGAAAAATTCAGTGTTATATAGCTCACTTATCGAAGTTATAGGCTATATATCATCACGCGAAGGCAAATAAGAGCGGAGCACCAATGAAGAATGTTTCAAAATCGGGTTTTTTTTCCCTCTTGAGAGCTTCCGTTGCGTGTTAGCGTTAACCCAAAGTAACTATTCTACGTGGACGAAGTCGCGGGCAGAGGCTAGTATTATATACATATAATATGTATTTATACGTAAATTTATGTTCTGCCATATATTCAGAGCGATCAAAAAGATTGGCAACGACTGTATTGTTTGAGGTCACAAAACGGTAAGAGTTTTTGAGAAGACTTTACTATGTCATAGTGTTTTTTATATTTATTGACAAACTAGTATTACTTGACTTTCAATTATATTTTCGTAATATACTTTGGCTATTGTGAATAAGTAATATTCATTAGAAACATAAATAAAGACTGTTAATTCTATGACGTGATAAAAATTCTAAAAGTTCTATAAGAGTGGAACGAAAATTTTGTTAAAACATATTGAAGTTACCAAAAGACGAATTTGTTACTTGATTACATAGGTTCTTAGTACATTATAAATTACTCTATAAAAGTTAAGGCAATATTCAGGAAAAAAAAGAGAAATACAATACACATGTCTTCAATAAAAATAAAGAAAGTATCAAAACGTATTTCCCCTTTTGATATTTGCGATTACTGTAAGGTCAGTTTTGTTTAGCACCAATTTTGGTGGCAAATACTGCACAAGGATTGCTTCCTTTTTAATTTATTACAATAATCTGTATCATTTATTAGTTTACGTGAAAGAGGTAATGAGTTAGATAATTATGTTTATCATACCAAAGGCCAGTTATTTGCAAAGATTGAACTTGCGATCTCTTTGGCCTGTCAATTATAATGACACTAGGATAACTCATTTACGATTTTTGGTTTGAATCATGTACATTCAATAGATTATGATGAACGATTAAAAATTATAAACTTGACTGGATATGTTATACTTGGACTTATTTGGCAGTACAACGATAACAGATTAATTTAAAAATAACAAATACCTAACTCCAGCATCCCAGCTAATGTGACCGGGTGAGGAAATCTTTCGAGAAACAACGGCAATAATTCCTTCAGCACATCATGTGTAGCTGTCACATCAGCGGCACAATACATCATCAGTTTTTGGAAGTTCTCGTGGACGTCATCCATCGTGCCATCCACGAATATGTCCCTAGTAGCTTTATCTACTGGTGTACCGCAATATAAATTATGTACCTAAGTAAATTATATATTATTACCACCTATAGAAAAATATACACGTACATAATGAAACTTTATCGAGTATTGCAAGCAAAGAGTTAAGTTACTTTTTGATTAGCATCGGCTGTCTTTGACATTCACCGAAAGGCCAATTCCGTTTTTGAGGTTTTGAATGGAATCAATGTATAAAAGATGATGAAACTTTTAAATTGTGTCCTTCATACGATTTGTCATGTTTGTTAAATTACTAAAATGTTAATTAAAAAAAATGTAATAATCATAGAATTGTTCGTTTATTTTCATAATTCCTAAATTGAACACTACAAAACACGTGTTATCACAGCATAAGAGGGGATCTCATAAATGTGACGACCGGTGACAAAGACATACAGTCTTAAAATCACTATAAAATATCATGAGACATCACTTATTTCAAGCCCTCGATAAAGGTAAGCTTATGATTAATATCGTTCATTACTTCACCTCGCTAAGATTGTTGAGTGAGCTGATATCGATCCAATCGTCGTCGGAGGGATGGGGCTCCTTGTTCTTAGCTTTCAATACTGTTCGTTGGTAGCTGGTAACACCACTGACACAGGTGTGCATCGACATCGTGTCCATAAAGCGCACACCTGTGCAGAAAATTAATAAAAAAACCTATTCCAGCGACATCTATACCTTATTCACTGAAACATACAATTTTCTCCCTCTTCGTTCTACTTTAGCAAGAAGTCCTCACGATTTAATATTACCACTGCCATTATTAACCGGGTAATACACGAGCGTCTTGTGATGATTCTAGGATCCTAACAAAATAGTGGCTCACATTGTTAACTTACAATTTTTTAGATACTTTTTGTGACATCTTAGAATTCATGTTCCGTGTTGCTATTATTGATATTTCTAATATTCGGACACTGTCAGTTGACGCAGATTCGAAACCCTGCCTTTAACGGAAACTTCCGATGAAAGAAGATGTCGTGGTGAAACTTTAGCATGGTTTTTTTTATATCATAGGAGGCAAACGTACAGGTGGGTCACCTGATGTTAAGTGATCACCGTCGTCCATAGACACTAGGAACACGAGGGGAGTCGTAAGCGCGTTGCCAGTCTGTGTATGGTAAGAAGGGGAAGGGAAAGGAGAGGGGCGATGAGGATGGGAGATGGTTCTCCTGCGCCCTCGCTTTCCGAACGAAACGCAACAATGCAAGCACTGTTACTTCACGTCGGTGTTCTGTGTGTCGGGTGGTAGTACCGGGGACGAGCCTACCCATTCATGCTGAAACCAGTAATAGCTACATCGTGGCTCTACCACCTGAAAAATGGTGGTCGAGCATGTTCTAACGGAAACCTATAGGTGTCTTTCAATATCTGCACTTGAGAATCGGACCTCCCTAGGCCTAGTCTATAAACAATCTCGTTATAATGAATACAGTACATCATTCGATCTTTATTTCAAGCTAAATCTCTTTTACGTATTTTGAATGTCCTGGCTAGTGAAGGTAATTTCATAAAGTAATTTACGACACTACTACTATGAATTTGTTAAAGAGTAAATGAGATAGGTATATTGAAATTAGGGGTGTGCGAATAATTCGAACCTACGAATTATTCGTTCCGAATCGAATGTTAATATTCGATTCGAAACTCTAATCGAATAATTCGAAAATTCGAATAGTTCGAAAGTTCCCGAATAATTCAAAAAATTTCGAAAATTCGAAAATTTCGAATAATTCGAAAATTTTCGAATAATTCAAATTTCTTCCTAATTATTCGTAAACTAATTTAATAAAATTATTAGTGAATTTTCGAATATTTTCAATTCAGGGTTTCTTATGTTCAATATTCAAATATAAATTTAACAGTCTATATACATTTTATTCAAACCATGAAATATAGTTACACATGTAGAACAATTGTATTCTCTGGGTAATTGATTTTTAAACGAAAAGTATATTATTCGTAAGTAGAAAATTTCGATACACGATTTAAAGGAATTTAAATAGAAACAATGGGAAATCCATATATAATATATATGGATCGAATAATTCGAATTTTCGAAAAAAACATCGAATAATTTGGTAAAATCGAACGATATTGATATTCGATTCGTACGATATTCGCACACCCCTAATTGAAATGTTTGCGTCTCTATCTCTCACCTGTCCTTCTCAGCCAGTATTGTTCTTTTATTTTCGCTCTATCAAAAGACACGTTATGACCCACAACGATCCTACATCTGTCCAAGTCTCCGCACGGATCCATTCCATCACTCTCTAAAGGTATCAAATCCTCGTAATTTAAATTTCCATACTGTTTGTGTGGTTCTCCTTTAGCCACAGGTTCACTGACCCAGCCATACCTAGGATAAAAGATAAAAAAATTGTGTGGTTTTATGAAACCACGATGCAAGTGAAACTTTTGTTAGGGTACTTAAATCTCGTTTTTAATTTTAACTTAATGATTCGAAAATGAGAATGATTATGGGATATCAATATGCGTATTAGGGTACGGAATACATAACAAACACAATAATTCAGATGATAAACATATTAGCATTGACTGCTGCCGAACGCCTTGCACTTTACCCCTACTCAGCGGCGCGCGCCGGTTGTAATGCGACATGCGATACATAGAGGACAAAATTTAAGGCGATAGAAAAAAGTTCACTTTAATAAAAATATCTTTCAGGATTACCTCTAGATTATTGAATAAATCTTCTCAATTCTCCTTTTAGAAAAACAACAGTAGGTGCAAACTATTCAGTCTCCAGTACAAGAAAATTATACAAAAAATATGAAAAAAATATTTGGCGTTCAATTACCAAAATTTAAGCATTTAATCAGGTCTATAAAATTTTAATTCACATGTTTTTTAATCTTTGCTTTAAACTTAGTAGTAACTAAGTTAGTTTGTATGCAAGCTATATTTACTTAAGAAATTGTACATCATACTCAAAGATTTACCTAAGTAAGAATGTTTTTAAGAAACAAGGCAATGTAACAATTATTGTAAACCAATAAATAAATGTTATAAAGAGGCAAAGTGTACACTTAAAGAGAATTTCTTCAATAATATTAAGGTATACATCACATCTCATGGCAACTTACTTTAAAAAACTATGTATAGACTAACCAAGCTTCTGTAGAGACAGCACATGCTAATGTAGGCCTTTTACCAGCAGACATTAAGACTTCCACATCAAATATCAGAGCATCGTCTGGAGGACAAGGCACTGGTATTGATTTCCCTCCTATATACTTATGCCAGCCATGTTTCTTGGACCACTTCTGAAAATAAATTCGATTATCGCTAATTCAAACTCATGTAATCTAGTGTAATCGAGTCTTTAAATTATTCAGAGATTTTATTGAAAGCCTCACAATCTAAACAGCACGGTGGTATTCAACACACACACACAATGAAGCTGGTTTTAACTTGAAACATAAGTTGCCGCTGTACCACATTATGAAGTTAGATGATAAACAGTTAATTTTAAAATATTATATATGTATACTAGCGGTCCAGGCGACGTTGTCCTGCCTTGATAATAAAAAAAAATTAAAATTCAACCGCAGCGCCACCTACCTGGTCCAATTGTAAATCTAAACCATTCTCGGATCCACTGGAACACGCACACAAAATTTCATCAAAATCGGTCCAGCCGTTTAGAGGGCGTTCAGTGAACATACACACGTACAAAAGAAATTTATATATAAAGACTTAAATAATATATGTTTTATTCGTTTATTAATTTATTGAAACTGTTATTCATTGTAATTAATTTCATAGTATGTACTTTTGACTTGCTTAAAAGAAATAATTAAAATGTGGTAAAAGATTTTTTATATTCTCAGCAAAGAAATAGTTTTGTTTCTTTAAACATGGTAATTAATCTCTGACTGTTGGTAAGATTTGAAGAAATGCACAGCTTATTAAATATGAAAGGTCATCCTATAACGTGCAAAGATTCTTAAGAAGTATAGCAATTACGATACAGAGTGGACAAGAGAAAGTACATTCATTGAGAGATAATATTGTGTTTTAAATGCAATCCGTTACAAAAAAGTTAAATACGTATTGAATACTTGCTTTAAAAAAGTTTGGGTTTGGGTTTGCCTGCCGAGGCAAGTTCGCTTTCTCCTTTTTCGCAAGTCTAATGTAACCTAACCAAATCTAGATAAAAGAGCAAGACGTCGAACGTTCGGCGAGCGCGGTGCATCTAATACAAAAGTTTTTTTAAAGCAAGTATTCAATACATATTTAACTTTTTTGTAATAATACCCAATATGCTTAAACTTATTCAACTGTAATAACCATTTTTAAGTATCTAAAACCAAGCATTATTCCAAGTGCTATAGGCTACTTTTTACTTGTATCAAATTTGTTCATTACACAATTGGTGGTCATATTTGTCAAGAGAACCAGAAACCTCACGGCTCACCTATAGATTTTAATATTACTGTGCTACAAGACTTGTCATAATTAATATTGTTACATAGATTTAGTTTTAACTAGCGAGCCCAGCGGATATTTTTTGCCCTGATAAAAAAAAACCTTGATAAATCATATACCTAAACCTTCCTCATGAATCCCTTTATCTACTGGTAAAAACCAAATGAAAGTCTCTTCAGTAGTTTTTGAGTTTTTTGCGAACAGAACAGACAGACAGACGTGGCAAGGAACTCTGGTTTATAATATGTAGTGATACAATAAAGTAAATTTTCAAAAAAAAGTATTAACCGACTTCAATATCAATCAAAAACCCATAAGGCACTAAAAAGCGGAAAATAAATAGTTTATCAAATTAACCAAATTAAATAAAACATATGAATATGTGTGCTACCTAGAGATATATTGAAAGTCGGTGCCAACCGAAATTTCAAATTTGTTCCAGGTAGAAAAGTATTACAGAGACGCGAGAGTGAACTTAAACTTTTTGTACCTATGTAGATGATACGATTTTCAGTTGGCACCGACTTCTAATATATCTCTAGGTAGCACACATATTCATATGTTTTATTTAATTTGGTTAATTTGATAAACTATTTATTTTCCGCTTTTTAGTGCCTTATGGGTTTTTGATTGATATTGAAGTCGGTTAATACTTTTTTTTGAAAATTTACTTTATTTTTCCATTTTTTGTGTACATAAATATATTTTATTAGCAGTGCCCGCGAACTCCGTTCCGCCTTAATTATATTAAAATATGCGCATTTTTGCGGTATGGTATCTATCGGTATGGTATGCGATATGATGTCAATTGGTTTACAATAAGTAACGTTTGGTACGAACGCAACCTTATCAATAATCCGCGATAGTTTCTACCACCAACTCGGCTACCATCGCTTCACACATAATACACCTTAAGTAATGTAATTACAATGCTTGCGTCATGTTGCAACACAGCAACGAACATAAGCACAATAGGCTCCTAAGAATTGAAGAGTTTTTTTTTATAATATTGGTGGCAAACGAACATACGGGTCACCTGATGGTAAGTGATCACTGCCGCCAATGGACACCTGCGACACGAGAGGAAACACAGATGCGTTGCCGGCCCTTAAGAAAGGAGTAGTAGGCTCGTTTCTTGAAAGTTTTCTTACTTTGTCACGGATCCCATAATCAGAACCTAACCAAACTCTCATCAAACTACCCTTGAAGTATGTCCTTTCCAATAAAAAATGAATCATCGAAATCGGTTAGCGTGATATTGAGTTATTCGTCTATTTGTCGTTTACATACTTAATGCAAATTTAAAACTTATACGGTTTTGCATTGGATGCCGTTGTTGGAACTGGACCAAATTGAAATGGGACCACACGGGAAGCACCAGCTTTCAAATAAAAAAAGAATCATCAAAATCGGTTCACCCAGTCCAAAGTTATGAGGTAACAAACATAAAAAAAAAAAAAAAAAAATACAGTCGAATTGATAACCTCCTCCTTTTTTTGAAGTCGGTTAAAAAGAATACTGGTACTAACAACACTCTATCCATCTATAGATATCTAATTATAATTTACCTTAGGCATCGGAGGCAACTTGCTACACGCTAATATCTTCAGCAGATCTCTATATGGGGCACATTGCTTCTCACCTATGTTAAAGAAATGTTCTGCAACATCTTCACCTTGCAGTTCAGGTAGTTCAATTACAACATCAGGCATGTGACTACAGTTTTTGTACTCTATGCCATGTTTCTGGAGATCATTCTGACAACTGTAAAATAATAGATGCTGTCAATCACTATCATTACATAGTATAAAACAAAGTCCCCTACCGCGTCTGTCTGTCTGTCTGTTCGCGATAAACTCAAAAACTACCAACGGATTTTATGCGGTTTTCACCAGTGAACAGGGTGATTCATGAGGAACGCTTTAGTATATAATTTGTCAAGGATTGTTCATAATCAGGGTGGGACAACCTCTGCCGGGCCCGCTAGTATATTATAAAACATAGTCCTCTACCACGTCTGTCTGTTTGCTATAACCTTAAAAAACTACTGAACAGATTTCCATGTGATTTTCAATCATAAAGATATTTGTGAGAAAGGGTTAGGTTCCCAATTGGACCCGGTAGGTGGTACTGCAGTCTGATTCTAGATTTTTTATTATCAGGGCGGGACAACATACACCAGGCCCACTAGTTTAAGATAAAGGTATATCACAAAACATAGTTTCATCAATCCACTATTCTTATGTAGGACAGAATTGCTCACCCCTAACATAATAGTCACTATATTTTAAACACCTATAGGGGGCGAATATTCAAAAATTCTTTATATTCAGATATTGCGTAATGAAATCCTTTGGTAAATTTTATATATTTAGACCAGCTTCCAGCTGTGCTGTTTATAAGTCTTCTGACACTGCATCTATTAATATAGGTTTAAATGATAAAAAAAAATGGTAGAGCGTCAATAGAATTCAAAAAGGTAGTAATACAAAAAGTTCTTCATCAAATAGTGCTATGCCAATACATACAGTAGTTTTGATTTGATTAAGCACCAAAGTAACTATATTTCCATTATATATATGAGTCATTAGATTTCCAAATGAGCTAAATCCAATTTCAATCTTTCATGTATTATTTAATTTTTCTAACATTTCCAGTTTTTATACAAAGAGAATGAAGTTCACATTTTGCCTTTCTAAGATTTTTTTTATGATTTTTATATTTTACATGTACGAATTTTAAAGATCTTGAAATATAATGTAAATTATTGGTGACGGCATACATTGGATTTAGCTCATTTTGAAATGTAACAACACCTACATAGGTCTAGTCTCTATGGAATAGTACAATATTTTGAAGCTTAGATATTAATTTAAAAAGGTCTCTATATGCCAGTAATTTTTGTTCACAATTCGTTCAACTCTACCAGAGAATAGCACTGGCAAATAACATACATAAGTGTCCTACTTACCATTTAGTTAATCAAAAATTAATTAATCTGTGCCAATAAAAATCTAAGTTTTTTGAATCTAAGCCATGGTAAAAAAATACCAAAAGTGGCAAAACTATAAAATATTGATACTATTACATTTACTTATATAATAACACGAGCAGGCCCGGCAGACGTTGTCCCACCCTGATTATAAAAGAATCCCTGACAAAAATGATACACCAAAACGTTCCTCATGAATCACTTTATCCACTGGTGAAAACCGCTTGAAAATCCGTTCAGTTTTTTTTGAGTTTATCGCGAACAGACAGACGCGGTAGGGGACTTTGTTTTATACTATGTAATGATATTGTAAAACAAAGTCCTCTGCCAAGTCTGTCTCTCTGTATGTCCGCTATAAACACAAAAACTACTGAACGGATTTTCATGCAGTTTTCACCAGCAGATAAAGTGATTCACAGGCAAGGATTAGGAATATAATTTGTCAAGGTTCTTTTTTATTGGCAAGGCAGGATAACGTCCGCCGCTAGTATGTATATAAAAAAAATCAATGCTATTTTATTTCCTTCATAATAATAATCGGTTTAAAGCTGTGCTCATATATATGTACTTATAAAGATTTCGGATGTGGTTCAAATTTAGCTTTAAAATATACTATATTGTTTTGCTATTATTATTGTTTTTTGTGGTAGCATGCTAAGTGCGGGTACAGATATCAAAAAGCTGGTAATGCAGTTAACTGCATAGACTACCCCTTTAGCGGAACTTATCAGATAGTATTGAATCCGTCTGATAAGATATATTAGTTTACCTTTTTATAACCTCAGTAGAAATAGTAGAGCTTGATTTTTTAAATAGTTGCTTATATATATTCTTAGAAATCATTTGTATATTAACGTCGTTTACTCTGAATTCATCAGATTTCAAAGAATTTAGACTGTTTTCTTTGGAATCATGGATTTTGAGGTTATCGCAATTTTTTAACTTTTTCTTTCTTATTAATTTAGTTTCACTAGATGGTAATATATCACAGTAACTTCTACGAAAATTTCGTCTTATTTTTAATAATGTACGTCCGTTTACAATGATCATTTTTTACAAAAAACTTTATAACAACAAAGTTTGTAAACAACTTTAGTTTTAATTTACTAAGACCACTGGACGCAAGTTCTTTAAGCCTTCCAAAAAAATATTCAGAAAAGGTTTCCAAGTTCGTATATATCTCTTTCTTCCGTGTATATATATAATGAAAAAAAAAACAAAATAATAATTATGATCTACAAGTATATATTAAAAATCACTGGGAAAAATATCAAATACTTTAACTAACCTACGTAATAAAATAACCTTGGCTGTACCTAAAAATAACATTCATAATTTGTTAAAATTATTAAATAGTATCCTGAGATCATTTATCCATAAATGTTTATTGGCTATGGAATTTAAACAACTACTTTCTATTAGCCTCTGGAGCTAACATTTGCCCATTTTAATACAAATGAATATACATACTAACCATTAGATTTATTTCTCCTTCGAGTCATTTTGGTTTCTAAAATTTCTTGAGAATCTTACAAAGAAAACAGATAATATAATCTTAAAAACATTTATTTAATACACGGTCAAATTACTTAGTGCTATACTCATTACTTTTATTGAAATAATTAATCCTAATGTTAATCTATACTAATATTATAAAGAGGTAAAGTTTGTGAGGTTGTAAGGGGTAATCTCAGGAACAACTGGTCCGATTTGAATAATTCTTTCAGTGTTATATAGCTCATTCATCGAGAATGATTATAGGCTATATATCATCACGCTAAGGCCAATAGGAGCGGAGCACAGATGAAAAATGTTTCAAAATCGAGACGTTTTTTTTCTTTTTGAGAGCTTCTGCTTAGTATCAGCGTTAGCCCAAGGTAGTAACTATTACTACGCGGACAAAATCGCGGGCAGGGGCTATCTATACTAATATTATAAAGAGGTAAAGTTTGTGGGTTTGTGACGTTGTGGCGTTGTAAGGGGTAATCTCTGGAACTACTGGTCCTATTTGAATAATTCTTTCAGTGTTATATAGCTCATTCATCGAGAATGGTTATAGGCTATATCTCATCACGCTAAGGCCAATAGGAGCGGAGCACAGATGAAAAATGTTTCAAAATCGAGATGTTTTTTTCTTTTTGAGAGCTTCTGCTGTGTGTCAGCGTTAGCCCAGAGTAGTAACTATTACTACGCGGACGAAGTCGCGGGCAGGGGCTATAATCTATATACTAATATTATAAAAAAGTAAAGTTTGTGAGTTTGTGGCGTTGTAAGGGGTAATCTCAGGAACTACTAAACCGATTTTGAAAATTCCTTTACCAATAGAAAGCCACGTGTGAGTGTCATAGGCTATATATCATCACGCTAAGACGAATAGGAGCGGAGCAAGAATGAAAAATGTTTTAAAATCGTGGCCTTTTGAGAGCTTCCGCTGCGTCTTAGCCCAAAATAACTATTACACGCGTGCAAAGTCGCGGGCAGAAGCTATTAACTAATTATATTATCTATAATCTATAGTAATATTATAAAGAGGTAAAGTTTATGAGGTTGTAGGGGGTAATATCTGGGGAGTCGGAGAAAAATGGTCGAACGAAAACGTTTCTTATGAACTTTACCTTAATTATGAGATATATATGATTGAGTTCTAGAGAAAAGTTGTAGCTTGATTATGCCTATTACCGCCCAACGAAGTGGGCACGGGTCGGCTAGTATATAATTAAAGAGCTTGCAAGAATGTAACATAATAGTGCACATTAAATCTCTAGAAGCTGCACACATAGAAGACAGATTTGTACATGTACATAAGTAATATATATACTATACATTAAATTTATTACTCCCTTAAGTTGTTTCTTGTTTTCTAACATAATTTAAATTCTTACAAAGAAAACCAACAATATAATCTTCAATACATTTATTTAATACATGGTCAAATTACATAATACTATATTCATTATTTTTATTGAATTAATTAATCCTAATATTAAATTAATAAGTAAAAGGGCTTGTAAAATGTAACATAATAGTGCATTTTAAATCTACAGAAGCTGGTCACCTAGAAGACAGATAACTTAAAATTTGTTAAGAAAGTTATATAACATTATAAGTAATATAAAATTATTTATGAAACTTGAACAATTTTGTGATCGTTAGCATATTCTATATCTAGCATAGCATATCTGTTCCTAAATTATTTTGACTTATAAAAACTTTACACAGTATTTTATATAATAATAATATTTATGATGTAATAATAACATTTACATAAAAATAGAGCACTGAAATTGTACATTCAAAGGTTAAAAAGTACAACAAGTAAGTCTGTCTTCTACAAATAACTTAATCTTTAATGGAATGTTATAATTCAGTGTTTAATTAGTTCTTAGCTGGTAATCCCCATTCTGAGTGATATACCTCACCCATGGCAGAGCTTGATAGCCACTCTTCTCTATAATTTTAAGATAGCGAACTTGAATTCCAGACGTAGTGAAATAAGGTATTTCAAATTTCACTTGGATAGGTGGTTTTCCATCCACCTCTTCACAAACAACGGATGGCAAACCAAAGTGAGCTCTCATTAGATACTCCTTACCACCAGGGAATGATTTAATGGACCAAGTTATGGCATTCTGCTCTGGTGTGTATTTAACACTACCAATTGTTGTTTTGAATTTTGGTGAATCTGCATCGGCTGGCACTGGTATAATTATTTCGACATTGTTTGCTGTTGAACGTCTTTTAAATTGTGACTTCGCTTTGATCATGTACTCAACACGGGAATGTGCATGACGTTCAATAACAGACTCAATCCATATCAAAGGTTTTACATGGGTGTTTAATCTGTATGACATCAGTTCGAACTCACCATCGGGTGGTATGAAAGAGATGGTTCTATCGTTTTCAAAACGTGACAATCTCACACACTGGTGAAACTTTACGTCTTCCAGTTCCACTGACTTAGATTTTCCCCTTCCTGTACTTTCAAACAGAACTTTATCGTTTAATCCAAGACGTAACTCTGGCATACCCGATAAGTATACTCTCATTTTTATTGCTCCAACAATTTCACTTCTTAAGACGTTCCCATTAGAGTTAGCTAGTAAGTTAACAGACTCAATAACATCAAGAAATACTTCATTCTTACGGTACTTGATCCCTTCTGATCTCCAAGAGACAGCATTAGTTACAGCCATGGGTATTCTTGGTTGCATTTCAAGTTTATGACCTTCTTGTGTTATGTATTCTTGTAAAATCTTGCTATCAGTTGTTTGTGGGTAACCAAAGTCTATCAATTCATCAAGCAACTCGTAGATGACAACAAAGTTATCTCTTATACTCTCTTCTTCAAGTTCTTTGAAATACTCAGTCATAACTTCAACAATTTTGTACAGGAATACAAACACTAGAGCTATGTTTGCATTTTTCTTAGATGTGGATACAATGTACAAGTTATTAGTTTTTATATAGGCGAAAGTACACTCACTGGTCTGCAGCAAAGGTGTTAGCATACCTTCTTCTTCCTTCTCCATAAGTAGAGGCATGAACTTGTCAATAACTCCTAGGTCTACATCGCCGCGGTAGTTCCGTGATATAAGGACTTTGCCTTTCACGTCCAATATATATATCGCCGTAGAAGACATGTTAAAATTAAAAAGTCGAAGAAATATGATTAGTTAACATGAATATCGAAGATTTTGTAAATTGTGCACAGATATTGAATAAACGTTTACAGAGCGGTATATGTCAGCTCCTATAATTGTTTTAAACAAAAAAAACATTTAAAACACATATAAATTAAATTTTTTTCTTATAAAAATCGACATTATCTTACTACAAAATACGTGTGAAATAACTAGGGATGAGCAACATGGAACACAACTCATCTATAACTCAGATTCAAAGATCATCTTGAGCAAGTGAAAAAATTCGGTTTTTATTGATTAACAGATTGTGTCATTGGTATAAAATAATTAACATGGGTATAATAATAATAATAATAATAAGCCTTTTATTCTGAACTTTTATACATTGTTTTTTTTTTTCTTATTATAATATATCACGTAGTTCAGTGTGCCTCTTGGCATAGGCCTCCTCTAACATTTTCCATTGGGTTCTGTCTTGCGCTACCCTTCTCCAGTGATGACCAGCTGTAAGTTTTATGTCATCTTCCCATCTTGTTAGTTGACGTCCTCTGTTTCGCTTGCCATCTCTGGGGTACCAGTCTGTGACCATTTTGCTCCATTTACTTTGGCGATCTCTGGTCATGTGGCCTTTCCATCTCCACTTCTGTTGGTCTATTCTATTGATCACATCGACTAGTTTAGTTTTTTGTCTTATCGAGCTGCTCTTTACTTTGTCTAGCTTCTTTAATCCTGTTAGGCTTCTCTCCATGGCTCTTTGGCAACGTTGTAGCTTTTCTCTATGAAGTTTCGTGAGTGACCAAGTTTCGCATCCATATGTGATGACTGGAAGGATACTTGTGTCAAAGACTTTCTTTTTTATTTGCATGCATAGATCTTTGGATTTCAAAATTTCTTTCAGAGCCCAATACTTCTTCCATCCGTTTGCTATTCTTCTATCGATTGCTTTAGTAGTTTGGTCTTTGTGGGATATTATTTGTTCTAGGTAGCTACATCTAGCCAGTAACATAGGGTATTAATAACAAATTCCAATGGAATAAAATATCAAGAGGAATTTAAGTTAAAATTAAATTACTATATAATAAATTAATAATAAGTAATAGACTATTTTAAAATTTTGTGATGCCTCTTGGCTCATTTCTAAACTCAAATATTAAATTTATTATCGTCACATTAACATATGACATAATGTAATCTATTCACGCAAAAATAAGGACACCCATTCAAATACTTAATATCTGTTTATTTATAAATACATAGTATTAATTTTCTTTTAAGCTTGCTCCAAGTGTATTTCAGTAGAGATTCAATCCTAATAAAATAAAGCTAATAATAATTATTAATAAAAACAATTGTGGTTTGAATTCATTTCTACTACTCAATTTTTATAATTCCTCTTCCATCCAGGGATCCAATGACACCTATGTAATTCGCTTCTAGGCAACAGTAATCCCGGATTTTTTATATTCTGTCTAAAATTCTCAGTGTCAGTCAGTGATGGTTGATGAATCATATCGACAATATTTAGAAATGGAATTGTATCGATTTTATACCAAATATCAATGAAAACTGTACAGTTTACTATATTCCTAGTGTTTAGCGTATTTTTATGCTGAATAATTTCCATTTCATTACTTGATGCTAATAAGTAAAAGGGAAGTCAACTAAGAATTAAATATGCAATCTGTAGTAGGAGATGAAGTTACGTTAATTTATATAATTTCCACATTTTTATCTAATCTTTATCAAAATATAATATTTTTAGACAATATTATACATCTTCCAATTGCCCTTTCTAATTTTTTTTTATTATATTTCCAAAATAACTTCATGAAATAATTAAATGATGTTTTGAAATAAATACATAGAATAGATCTAACTCATTATTTTTTTTAAATATTGGTACAGCATTTGCTTTTGGGATGGATTACCTATCAGTTTCTAAAAAGTAGTACGAGTGACGATTTGTAATTAAGCACTGAAATTTTTAAATTAATTCTGCAATATTTTCATTGTTTGATTATCAATTTGACTTACGTTTGGTGTTTCTTTCTAAGTAGTACATACACAATCTGCACAATAATAGTGTTAAAATTTAAATAAAACTATTCACGTATTATTGATAATATAAGACTTATAATTTATAATAATTAAAAGTGGCTATTTGTTCCTTTGTACAAGTAGACGAGACGTAACTGTTAAATCGAGTACCTTTATTTATTTTCCATTTTGCTGAAATTACTCAAGAGGTTAAAAATTGGATGACAAACCTTGTTTGAAATAAAAACAATCAAAAACTTATAAATAGATCACAATTATTCATATATGAACTATTCACTATTTGTTACAAATTACTATAAAGTTTTGTTTTTGCATATAAAACATAAAACGTCTCATAAATTATATCATATCAAATACGTTAAAAAATTATAACGATCTGAATGAATCGGTAAATCGATTAATTGAATTATAAGAAAGCAAATGTATTTGTTTTAAAATAATAGTCAAACACAACAAACAACTCTATTACCGCTGCCGCTCCTTTCGGTTCAGCTCGTTCGATTCGTATTTTTATTTCTTTAGTTTTTATTTTGCTTTGTAGATCGTTGTAACAATAATACAGTGTATAGTTCGAAAGCTTCGTTCTGATACGTTATATTGACTGAAATGATTTTAAATAGTGGAGGACAAAGAAATCCTCTGGTTTATTTGGATATTTCAGTTGATGGTGAACAAGGTGAGTCTATTATAAATCTAATAATTTCAACAACGGACTAGACCAAGGTATATTGATTAGCACAAACTTTATAAGCGAGTTACCATTGTATCATTTTTAGGTACAGAATAAAAAAAAATATCTGCTATATAACATGAGTTATCGTCAATATGTGATATTTAACAAAATTGAGTAGCCTAATCGTTAGATTGCCAGTTTTTTGAGTGCTAGCTGAAATTTTACATGGGGCTGCATTAGAAATTCGCAGCGTAAAGTTATAGTTACTGAGATATTCATGATCAAAGTTTTGAGATTATGTTGCCTCCGAACAATCATTGGTAATTTTGTATATTAACAACATGGTTATTTTTAAGCTTAAATTTAATAGTTTATACAATACTATGTCTATATATCTAGAGCAAAAAATTATTGCAAGAAATATGTAAATTCTGTGGAAAAAAATAAATTTGCAGTATTGAAAACTCTTGTAACTGTACTAAAAATTATAGTAATTTTGCATAAAAAAAGGTTGGGTTTATCTACGCATTAAGGAATGAATTATTGATGGAAAAGCATAAATCTTGAACAAAGAAAAAAAATATTTACAATAAACTTCTGTCCTCATTATTCACTCAAATATTTCACAATTAAACTCATAGTGGTTAAAAAAATATTTAATATAAAACAACAAGGAATTTGTTGTTTTTGCAATACTAACCTACATAGAGAACTAGGGCGGTAGCGAAGCTTCGCTCCAGCCCTATTCCTCTATTAACCTAACGTGAGTTAGTTGGATTTGCTTGGACCAGTGTGCTCGCTCGCCTGTGTTATGTGTGGAAGGCTTTATGATCATACAAATAACTTATATTATATTTTTTTCTAGGATTGAGACAGTTGAGTTTTTGATTAAACATAGTAGAAAAAATTACAAGATCTGGAAAACGTTCCATTTTACGTCATACAAATAATTTATATTTGATTTTTTGTTCTCTGAAATAATAGTGAACTATTATAAAACAACAATAAATATGTAAAAAAAACAAAATTATAAACCTTAAAAATGCGCATCTGAAGGAAAAATCATGTTCCGTTAACAGTAACTTCAAACACATGTAAAAAAAAACTACGCGTCTCCGCGGCTAGAGGGGGGTGTCTTCTGAAAGGGTTAACCAACTCCTATAAAAAACAACCCTTAACAACCCAAAATTCGTGATGTGAATTTCTAATGCCAAGCCAGATTTAGTTATAATTGTGTAGCTGCTATTTTTAATGAGGAACTTATTTATTATTATTAATTTACTTCAAGGAAATGGTCATATGGAAACGCAATAAGGAAGTTACAATATTTATTCACTTTATATACTCAGTGATTGTGCAGTTTATATATAAAAACGGATGTTTATATATCTCTCAGATTCATAGACTCTGGCACAGTTTGACTTAACACCAAAGTTGGCACAAATAAGTTTTGTTTACTACCCATTTCACTATAACTCGTCAGTAACTCAACCCATAAAACATGCGACATTTTCTCAAATAAACGAAATCAGTTCAAAACAGCAATAGAGACACCAGTCTGTTCATAAAGTACAGTTTTAATTGGTTCAGTATTTCTTTTTTTTCTTTTTCTGTTACTTTTCTAATATTTTTAAAATATTGTTTTAGAGTATCAATTATTTTTAGTATTTTATTTCTCTTTCTGTTTCAATATCCTTGTTTCTGTATTATTATGTTAATTTTTTAAATATGTAAAATAGTTTAATATTTAGTTTTTTATTATTTAATTTATTGTTGGAGCATGCAGTGGTTATCTCTAAATATGACTACATTTATAATGTATCACGATAGTCCTACTTTATATATATTTACTAGTTTATTGTCATGTTGACGATCCTAAAATAAATGAATAAAAAAATAAATACATAATGTAAGTGGAAATTTGCTGTTGGTTGTTAAACTTCATTGTTCAATGCAATTCAAGCTGAGAGAAGTTGCTAGATACATGTATCTCATCTTTTTCGAATGTCTATACCTTTTTTTTTTCGAACTGACTACGCTATTTACCTAGCAAGGTATTTAACAGCTTCACCGGACTACTTGTCTATACCCTGCTGGTGTGACAGGCCTTTACTGTTTTATTGCATTTTTGGGTGAAAGCTTAAGACACTCTAGACGACATGATAAATACCTCAAGGGCAACAAAGTGGTTGAATCTATGCTTGGGCTGTTGCCTTGGATTCATCAATCTTGAATCAAACTAACTAACCAAGCTAACTGAGTGAACTATATATATAAATGTTAGTGGAAGTCATATGCATATGTGAAATTATATGAATTCATATAATCACCAATGTGCACATCTATTTCAATGTGACAAATTTTGCTAAACTAAACCAAGAATGCAAAATAAGGTAAAAAACCCTGCCATTATATATGTACCCACCATATTCTATTTGCAGTGCTGATTATTATATATATCTAATGTGTTATTTGCTACTGAATACTATTTATTCCCTCCATTTATTATTATTACTTAGTATAAAACAAAGTCCCCTACCGCGTCAGTCTGTCTGTCTGTCTGTTCGCGATAAACTCAAAAACTACTGAACGGATTTTCATGAGGGTTTCACCAGTGGATAGAGAGATTCACGGGGAAGGTTTTAGTATATAATTTGTCAAGGATTTTTTCATAATCAGGGCGGGACAACGTCTGCCGGGCCCGCTAGTTGTAATATAAATGTAAGGCCAAAATATTGTTAGTTCTAAACTTTCACTATAAATCTCATACCAATCTCACCTTATGTTAAATGACAATATGGTCTAAAATAGTAAGCACACTAAACCTAGTGGAAAAAACAGCTGTCAAGTGTCACTGCATGAACACACATAGGTATATAGGTACTTGAAGACAGTATGATAGTTGGCTAGATGAGCTCAGAAAAGCCTTACTGTCATATAGTATATCCTTTCACCAAGACTTCCAGTTCACTGAAAGGATTTAAGCCTCCAGCAATAGATTTGATGTCATAGTACATTGTCATTGTGCCACTACACACTACCACTTCCATGTCATCATTATTACTTCTTTCAAATAATATATAGGTATTTAAGACAAAGAATGAAGAAAAGTAAGTAGTTATTCAGTATATTGTTAAGTAATAAATAAATAGAAATTTCTTCTGTATAGAATGAAGGCTATATAAAACTTGCGGGCACATGGACATTGTTTTGCCCTGATAATAAGAAAAACCTTGACAAATTATATACCTAAACCTTCCTCATGAATCACTTTATCCACTGGTGAAAACCGCATAAAATCCTAAAATCCGTTCAGTAGTTTTTGAGTTTATCGCGAACAGACAGACAGATGCGGTAGGGGACTTTGTTTTATACTATGTAATGATAGATTCATTTTGTTTTAATATAATTGTATTATATCTCCTAACCTTGAAATGTATACTCTATACCTGTCTATATACATATGTCACTACATATTATAAAACAATGTCCTCTCTGCCACATCTGTCCGTCTGCCTGTTCGCGATAAACTCAAAAACTACAAAACGGATTTTCATGCGGCTTTCTCCAGCAGAGAAAGTGATTCACGGGGAACATTTACGTATTTAATTTTTTAAGGTTTTTTTTTATTATCGGGGCGGGACTTCGTCCAGCGGACCCGCTGGTGTAAATATATCATGTATATATAAGGAAAATACAGTTCCTTTTAGATTAAATCATGGCAAAACTAATGAAGGTATCGGAATAGGACTTATGTCCCCAGCTAGGGGGGGGGGGCATTGTGGGGCAATGCCCTACCTTAAAAGTACCAAAAACTAAGATAAATGATTGTAGTTAAGTTGTTTGTTCATAGTTTGAGATAAAAAAAAAATTGTAGCGATAGGTGTCTAAACTTTTCCGAACATACCACAGTTTGTGACATTGGAGGGCAGATGAATTATGATATTTTTTTACTTCCGCCCTACCTGTATCCAATGCTAACCTACCTCAAATTCGATTCCAGCTACAGACTTGTTGGGACCATTCGATACAGATTTTTTCGTAGATTGTTGTAGACTATGGATTGCGTTGATTCTTTGCAATTAACAAAGAAACTATTTAACGTCATTAAAAAACCATTCCGTATTCGCGATTTAATTGTGATATCGATTCTCCGCGAATAAATCGAGTTTACTTTATTACTTATGTTTAAAATTACGCTCAGCGATGCGGTCGAGTAACACCTATAGTATAAATAAATACACAAATAGCAACAGCGCGTCAGAGTGCAACGATTTATCAATGTGCAAGATAACTTTATTCCAGTTGTCAAGGTTACGGCGGTATAGCATACAATACGAACAGGTACAAATAATATTAAGTGACATCATACACGTGTTTCATTTACGTCATACATATATCATTTATTGTTATTAGAAAACTGTGTTTTCTTATACTAACGAACCTTGTAAGGAGACATAAATAAATCGTGAATAACAAAAATTATATTGAGAGTTAGCGTGAATTTCAAAATTAGCGATATTATATGTTATAGAAGTCCAAACGCAATACAACAAGATTTAGTGATGAAATTTAAAGAAACCAATAACTCCATAACAGCGACACCTACCAAGACTAACTGTAACTATTCAGGTGACCATATAATTAAAAAAAAGTGATCAAAATCAGTCAAGCTGCAGCTTTCTATATGTATATAAAAAGAGTCTCCATATTTATCTGTAGAGTCGGGCTTGATTTTTAATGCGTACAAAGGGCGGCTTGTCGTTTATTTGTAAATAGGGTTACCATAACTCCTGATAAATTTCATGTATAATATTATCATTACATAGTATAAAACAAAGTCACTAACCGCGTCTTCTTGTATTTTCGACTAGAATTAATTAATCGCTACCACGTCTCACTGAAACTTGTAATAGAAAGAGTGAGATATTAGTAACTAAAACAATAAAAAGTATTTAAAAACTTGTCATTGGTTGACGGTTGAACCGGACGTCGGTAGGGACTGTAAAATATATAAAGATTAATTAAAACATGTTGCAGATTAATGTGTAATGACCACAATTGATAACACGTCTTTCGCTCCGTCACGGAGCACGTTCAGATCGATGTTGACTCTTCCGTTGCGAGCGGATGAAAATTTTGAAGTGCAAACTTATTATTGCGCGGCTTGCGTCACACTAGCGACGCGTGGTATAGCCACCTGTGTACATATAATATTGATATTTTGCAGCTCATCATAGGTTCGATTGATTGATAAACTTTATAAGAATGTATATATAATTATTGCTCCGTGTGCCAATAGATGTGAAAACCAGACTAATGTTACTAATTTCAATATAATCCATCGTCTTGTGTTTTCATTTCTGTGGGCAGTTTATGACTGCCTCAACAATTTTTTTTATGTCCTTAACTTTGTCCGGTCTTTTGTACTCTCGGTATGGTCACCGTAATTCTATATAACAGTGTAATCTTGAGTATTTGTTATTAAATAAACTATACGATAAATATACTGATAAGTGTTATTGGCTATGAATAACTAATAAATTAATTTATCATGTTTACCTGACTCACAACGACTTGAATGCTCTATGCTTTGCACAAAGAGAATATTATATCGTGCTTTGTAATTTAAATTTCCTCATTTTGTAGTCTTAATAACTTCATGGAGATTTTATTTAATTTACACTAATAATTTGTTATATCGCCTTTAAGTAATTAGTGTAGGTAAAAATAGGACTTTCCCAAAGTCAAAACTTGTATACTTGACTAATATTAAATTAAATATCACTACATACTATAAAACAAAGTCCTCCGCCACGTCTATCTGTCTGTTCGCGATAAACTCGAAAACGATTGAACGGATTTTCATGCGGTTTTCACCAGTAGATAAAGTGATTCATGGTTAAGGTTTAGGTATATAATAATTTGTCAAGGTTTTTTTATTACCAGGCCGAGAAAAATCCCTCCGGGTCCGCTAGTAATGTACATATATTGATTTGAAGAGTTGAAAATAAGATATAATAATATTCCAGAGAGAAAACAAACGAAGCATGCGCTCTAGGTATAACATTTTTTTATTATTATTAAGGCGGGATAACGTCTGCCAGGCCCGATAGTAAGTAATAAAATACATTTCAACCATTTTTAAAAATGTCTGTCTGTCTGTTTGTATGAACACGCATTACTGCTAAAGTACTGGGTTCACGACAAATCACTACTCATCAAATCATAAATCATATCCTCGAGTACCATTTAGTCTTGGTTTCGTTAAAATCGGTTCACTCTAACAAAAGTTATTGTAATTTTAATGACGACGCGCCTTAAGTACGCGAAAAAGTAGATAAGTAAATGGACTTAATACATTCAGATGATTTTATTAGTCACTGTTTTTGTTACATCAGATTCCACGCGGACGGAGTCGACGGCACAGCTAGTTATAAATAATTTGTTATCAATAATCATAGTTAAATCTCTCTGTCGATAAATTCGACGATTCGCGTTCATCACTCTACGGCAAAAAAGGTGGGTGACATAAATTAAAGATTTATCGTTATATGCACTCTGTATTCACATAATAAAAACTTTATTTTATATCCTTAGAAGACACTCATAAATATATAAATTGCAACCGGTTAAGTAGAATCGGTCATAAATTCATTACGACCTGTCGAGACTTCATTGTTCTATTCTGTTAGAACTTTATTTTATTTTCAACTTACCTACTTATGTAAACAAGGTTCATTTCTCATTGGACCTCGATTTATAATAGTATTTCTATAATGAATTCAAATAAAACTCATGAATATTTATTTCATGACGTTCGTTATTTTTTCGCTAGGTTTGAACCACAGTTTGACTCGAGTTTAAATTTGGTTATATTGAATGTCAAAATTTTTAGGTGACAAAACTGCTTTCACTTCATGTCACTTTCCTTCATGTTGTCATAAGAGTAAAGCAATATTTCCTAATTCACTGTCAATATTTTAATGTTTAGTATTTTTTTATGGTGACCTCATTTCAAATGATGACTCAACAAAAAAATGAGGGAAAAAATACTTTGTAAAATCAAAATAAGAAAATTTGTTTGGTCATGAACGTAATCCATGACTTAGATCTTCGCGGTTACTATGATGCAGTTCAACTTGATGTAGCAATTATATTTAGTGCAGTTGATGATGAATTACACTGGTATACAGTGGTTTTGTTGCCCTGGATATAAGACTGATTTTGGATATATTTATGCTCACAATTCATGAAACTATCAATGATTTTGTAAGAATTGCTCTTAATTTTGTTAAAATTTATAATTTTACATTTTCATACTCCTCTTTGAGTTTTGTTGAATGGGCAATTGGAATAGATGCAAATTTATTACCATTGTGCAGTAAAACGCATTTTAAACTTCTTTTAGAACTGTCAATGAAAAGTCGCCACTCAGTAGGTTTGTATTCTGTTAAACCCATGTCTAAAAGTAGTTTTATCATTACAATACACCAGACCTTCATCTGCACTAAAAAATTGCAATAACTCTTTTTCTCGTGTTCTGTATGTTGTAATTGTCACTGTTGGGGCCAATAATTTTTTTTCTTTTAATCTTGAAGCTAATAATTCTGATCCTTGCTTTGATAAATAGAGATCACGAATCAAGTCACTGAGTTCATTTTGAGAAAATAACTTAGGCGTCGATGTTTCACCTTCCCATTCACTTCCACTTGTAGACTGTCCCGATTTCTGTGTATTTGGTAACATCATTGTTTCTGAGGGCATTCGTACTACTTTTGAAACGTAAATAGGCCGAGGAAGATTTTCACTGTGTAGTACAGGACATTTTGTAGACTGTAAATCTGGATATCTCCAGGTTTGATTGCGATTAAAACCTTTAGCATCTACAACGCAAAAGTAACAATCATCGAAATGATTTGTAGGCTCCATCCAGATCATCGGAACACCAAAGTCTAATCCAGAACGTTCTCCTTTTTTCCATAACCTCAAAGACTCAACGCACAATTTACAAACTTTATGAGGAACCCATGGTTTTTCTAGTTTGTCTATTTTAAAACCGAAATATTCATTGTAAGCCTCCTTCACAAAGTCTGTGATATTTCGTTGTTGTTTTTTCGTTAAATAAACACCGCAAATATAACAGAACAAATCAGAACTATATTTACACTTTCTTCGTGACGAACTCATATTTTAAAAGACAAAACAAATATAATAAATTTTTAAACAAATATATATTTAAATATAAATTCAGTAATTAGAGGAATATAAACTCATAAGAACGTATTTAGATTCCCGTATAAGTACTTCGTATTGTCGAATAACTGAGATCTCAGCTGTTCTGCAGAGCAAAGGGTGGGGAGCGCTAAGAGGAGGGATTACGTGATGTTTATATGAGCAAAAAAGTTGCGCAAAAGCCTAATCATGACTGATAAAATCAATTTTTATGAACGAAAAGCTGATTATTGTTCAAATTTTGAGATTTGTGAAAATCATAAAAATAAGAGCACAGTCAGTGCTTTCATAAATATATTCTTGATCTGGATACTTGAAAACATGAGAATTTTCACAGAAATCCAGGGCAACAAAAAAAAAATCTTTTTTTGGAGAGCTGTGTTATGAACAAAAATGAATTCATTTTCAAAAGTTAATGGTAGTATTAAAAACATCTTTGTTTTGGATTCATCATTTGATTCTATTGTGTATCCATTACTTTTCCAAATGATGATACTGGGCATATCACCATTCCTCAAAATGTACAGACTGTATTTAATTCAATATCACCCAGAAATACCACGCACCTATGGTGTCGTGTAAAATTAATTGAAAATAGTGTCATGAGTTGCGATAAATTTCTTTATTTTCGTAAAGTTATGTTTATTTACATTAAATTTTTTCACCCGCGGCTGTCGATTGCGACATGCCGCGTTACACGCCCGTAAACTGTTTTTCGTACTTGCTAATCGTACTTTATAACCTACGCTTTACATCAGAAGTACAAAGACTTTTTTTTCTCATAGACCACTTTCAACATTTAGCTGGTTCCGGTAGACCCCCTGGCAGGTACATTTCCACCATATTCCCAAAATTCGATAAAAATGTGAAGATTAAATGTAAGTATGGAGATTTGCGATGCGGCTGAGTTCCAACCACTAATTAATAGTTTTCGATAAAAAAAAAAAGTGAGAATTGATTGGGTAATCAATCAATATATTATGCTGCGAGTCGATGTCAATCATATCAATATAATCATAATCAAAAAGTAAAGTTGGCCAATCCAAAAAATGATTCCATCCAAACTTTACGTATCTGCTAATCGAAATGAAATAAGTGAGAATTGATTGGTTAATCAATCAATTTATTATGCTGTGAGTCGATGTCAATCATATCAATATAATCAAAAAGTAGAGTTGGCCAATCAAAAAAATGATTCCATCCAAATTTTACTTTTTTTAACATCTGCTCGCAGCACAAGGAACCAATCAATTCTCACTTATTTAATTTAGATTAGCAGATACATTTTCGTAGACTCCCGCTTATGAATTGTGGACCCCCATTTTTTTGTCATGCCTGCGTAAACCTCCGTTGAGTCTCCTGTAGACGCCTGGTCCACCTGGACCATTTTGGGAACTAAGACTTTATTTGATGACCGCTCCTAGGGCTTGTAGCGTGATGTTAAGCCTATAATTTGCTAAACTATAACGATGGATGTCAAGTAATTTGGATAAAAACCCTGCCATCTGCCTGCCATAAGCTGTTTTTTAAATAAATGCAGATGATGTCGCAGGTGGCTGTTAGTCCTAATATTATAAAAATGAGTTTGTTTGGTAAGCTTTCAATTTTTATCAACTCAACCGATTATTACGAAATTTTGCATACACGTTAACAGAGTTATAGAGAAGGATAAAGGATACCCTTTATTTATAAAAAAACTGCTGTTCCCGAGGGTAGAGGGTAGAACTGGTCTAAATTGGTTGCAGCGACGACCTGTCCGTATTGTGAATGTTGCAGACATTACTAACAACCTTGAACCGCTTCAGTTGCGAAGAGACATTGCTTCACTAAGCGTGTTTTATTGTCTGTATCATGGCGAGTGTACTGAAGAGTTGTTCAACCTCATCCCATCTTCTCCTTTCCACTACATAACTACACGGTTGGGTTCGCGTCTCCACAGTTCAGTGCGCGTGAAGAGGCACTTTTGCAGGCCGGCATGATAGCGACGACTGCTGTTGCTATTTAACAACAACGGTCACCGTTATTTATGAACTGTATCGTACTTTCCATCGTGTACTGTGCAGTAATTTTGCCGAACTAGTAAAAAAAGGGGTGACCCGAATCTACATTAACTCAAGCGAAGGAGCTAGCAAAAGCTTGTCTATACTAATATTATAAAGAGGTAAAGTTTGTGATGTTGTGAGTTTGTGGGTTTGTGGGTTTGTGAGTTTGTGACGTTGTGACGTTGTGGTGTTGTAAGGGGTAATCTCAGGAACTACTGGTCCGATTTGAATAATTCTTTCAGTGTTATATAGCTCATTTATCGAGAATGGTTATAGGCTATATATAATCACGCTAAGGCCAATACGAGCGGAGCACAGATGAAAAATGTTTCAAAATCGAGATGTTTTTTTCTTTTTGAGAGCTTCTGCTGTGTGTCAGCGTTAGGCCAGAGTAGTAACTATTACTACGCGGACGAAGTCGCGGGCAGGGGCTATAATCTATATACTAATATTATAAAGAAGTAAAGTTTGTGAGTTTGTGACGTTTTAGGGGGTAGTCTCAGGAACTACTCAACCGATTTTGAAAATTCTTTTACCAATAGAAAGCCACGTTATTTGTGAGTGTCATAGGTTACATATCATCACGCTAAGACCAATAGGAGCGGAGCAACAATGAAAAATGTTTTAAAATCGGGGTATTTTTTCCTTTTGAGAGCTTCCGCTGCGTCTTAGCACATAATAACTATTCCACGAGTGCAAAGTCGCGGGCAAAAGCTATTAACTAATTATATTATCTATAATTTATACTAATATTATAAAGAGGTAAAGTTTGTGAGGTTGTAGGGGATAATATCTGGGGAGTCGGAGAAAAATGATCGAACGAAAACGTTTCTTACGAACGCTGCCTTAATTATGAGATATATATGATTGAGTTCTAGACAAAAGTTGTAGCTTGACAATGCCTATTACCGCCCAACGAAGTGGGCACGGGTCGGCTAGTATACTATAAAATCCAAAAAGAATGTAACTGGTAGTGGCAGTAAATTAGTGACAAAACAAACAAACACGATCCTCTGAGCTTTTGTTCAAACATGATTAATGTTTCAAATAAATAACACACTCGGCACATAATTTTATCATGTCACAATAAATTCATTGAATTAATCTTCCAACGAAATCAAACGATCATTTAGTTATTCTGACAATGATAAATGAGACACCAAAATATTTTTACTTATTCTCTGCTTTACCATACTAACTTTTACCCATTTGTTTTTTTACCAATTGTTGTTTGTGCCGTTACGTATCAAAATGAGCTAAATCCAATTTTAATCTATACTATCTATACTTCTATACTAATATTGTAAAGAGGTAAAGTTTGTGACGTTGTGATGTTGTAGGCCATAGAATTATGAAACCGCTTCCACGCGCAGGTTTGTTACTCTATGTTGTAGGCGGTAATCTCATGAACTAATGGTCCGATTTGAAAAATTCTTTCAGTGTTCTATGGCTCATTTATCGGGGAAGGTTATAGGCTATATATCATCACGCTAATACTAATAGGAGCGGAGCACCGTTGAAGAGTGTTTCAAATTCGAGGTATTTTTTCTCTTAATAACTTCCGCTGTGTGTTAGCGTTAGCCCAAAGTAACTGTTCCACGCGAATGAAGTCACGGGCAGAGACTAGTCATTCATATAACATGTTTATTTTTTTAAGATTTCCAGTTTTTATACACCGAGAGCGAAGTCCAAATTTGAAAATCTTGAAAAATAACGAAAATATTAGGAAGATTTAATGTTTTGTAAATCAATGACTTCACGTCCGCTGTCAAACCCATTTCAAAACCACTGTATTTTTTGTTAAAAAAATATAATTTCCATTACATATATTGGAAATTTTAAAATTGAGTAATCAATAAAGTTCAAGTTCGAAAATTTTACAAACAATTGTAACACTTTATATTAAACTAGAAGCCGTCTACTACGTTTGCGTCTATCTATACTATAATAAAATTGTAGCAAGGTAAAATCTGTACATTAAATATTTTTTGAAAATTTTGATCGGGGCAGTCTTGGTTATCGATATAGAAGCCAAAAATAATCTTTTTACAATTTTTGTCTGTCTGTCTTTCTGTCCCTGTGAACACGCATCACGCTGAAAGTACTGAACCGATTTTGACGAAACTTGGCACAGTGATAACTAATATTACGAGATTACATCTAGGATACTTTTATCTCATAAAACGCAAGGGATTCTCCAGGATCTGCCTGTTTGTCTGTCCCTTTGAACACGTATCACTCTGAAAGTACTGAACCAATTTTGTCGAAATTTGGCACAGTGATAACTAATATTACAAGGTTACATCTAGGATACTTTTTGTCTCATAAAACACAAGGAATTCTCCAGGATAACGGACGAAAGTAAAAAATTTGTAGTTATTGAAATTCTTAACGGATTTTGGTAAATTTTCTTTGTGCTATATATAGCAGACAGATTAGCTAAAAATTTAGGCTATATTTCCCAAAGCTACTTTTAAAAAAAATACCAAAAAAAAGACTGCTGTGTTCCGAACCGTCGGCTCCGTCGAACCATATAATGTCCAGCGCGTTACAGCTGAGCTACGGCTATATGACATTTCTATGCGTAATTATCAACCACATATGAAACAAATATGTGTAAACGAAACTGTCACTTATATGTTGTTACACTTATTTTATTGTATGAAAAATGTTTGCTAAACAAAGGTGACAAGATTTTTTCCTAAAACATAAACCTAGATAATAGTTACATTGCATTGTAGAAAATGAATCTCAATTAGAGTTCTATCAGTACGTGTGTTGTTTCGATATTTGATAAAATTAGTTTTCTAAATATTGTTGAGTCTTGAAGTAGTTGGGTTTTAGGTTTGTGAATTTACGATTAAAATAAATAAGTTGAGGTGTTTGCAGTTACCATACTATGTTGTATTTATACTAATATTATAATGAGAGGTAAAGTTTTGTTTTCGAGGAATGCTTGGTACCTATTACTGATCCGATTTCAAAAATTCTTTCACTGTTAGAAAGGTATGTTATCCCTAGTTCAGTTTCTCAGTAAAGAAAGTGGTTTATATGTCAGAAGTAACATAAATGTGACAAAATTAAAATTGAATGCAGACAAACAACTAAAACAAAATGGAAATTTAATGTAGATAAAGTTCAATTTTTACAGTACGTTACGTGATGAAGTTACAAGGGGTACTGGGAAGACATTTATCGGCAATATATGTAAGTTAGTTTTGATCTTCACTTTGATGACACTACTTTAGGTAATGCTGCGAACAGATTCTAGGCTTATTTTAAAAGATTTCTCACATACCAACTGGGTATATGTTTGAATGAGTCCCTGGATAGTTTGGATTCACAATTGGAAGTGCTAGATGTCGCTGCAATCGGCTTTTAGGATTTATAAGATTATTTGCGTTTAAAAATACAATTGAAACCGGTAATAACCGATTTGGTGCAGACGAAGTTGCACGGGTCAGCTAGGATTTTAATAAAGGACTATATCATTTACACAGTCTTTTATATTTTCTAACTGAATTGCTACTTTTCATAGATTTAAATGAAAAAAATGACAAGTTTTCAAACAAACTCTGGTCCATTTTTTCATTACCTCAGTGGTAAAATTTCCAGAGAACTCTTCATTAGTGCTCACTTAGTGTGTTAAAATAGTCTGCATACAAAGTTTAAGGATCCCTGCCCCAGTAATTTGTAAATATGTAACGCGATATTATAAGTTTTCCATTTTGTAAAAAGAATGATGGCAAAAAAAAAATGGTGCGAAAAGAATTTTTTTTTTTTTCGAACTGACTACGCTATTGACCTAGCAAGGTCTTAACAGCTTCACCGGACTAATACGAAAAGAAATGTATCACTAAATTCGAAACACAAATACACTCGCCTAAATTTGATATAAATTTGAATTTGCAATTCCTAACCAAACCGAAGGTATATGAAATCAAGTGGCCAGTTCGACAAAACTCCAATTTCATATGTAAGGACCTAATATACTAGCCGTGCCCGTGACCCCGTCAGCGTGGAACCAAATGTAAAGTGAGCCGATTTTAATGAGACTAAGTCTAAATCTAAAAATTATTGAAATGTAAAAATATTTTATTACTTATTCCAAGGTACCCGCAACAAGTTTTTTCACAAAAATCTAAAGATTAAAGACACGTTAGAATTACATTCTTATTCTATGTATAGATACAAGAATAGATAGTAAACTGCATTTTTGAGGTAAAATGGTATTCAAATACTCCACGGTGAGTAGGTATTTGTTTGACTTTGTCGATAAGTAATAGATCTAGGTCAATGTTGCATTATTACGCAGACGCGGATTAAGGTAGGAACAAATGCTATTAGGAGCCCTGGGTTTTGTACGCAGTTATAATACAGTTTTTCTTATACATTTATCGATTTATTGTTGAGTTAATTTAGTGGTAATATAAAAAAGTTGTTGTCCAAATGGTAGAGAACTACACATGTATATATCAGGTGTTAGGTTAGTCGCTTACAGTATTCTAAGAGACGATAGTTCATGGTTAACATATAAAATAATAATATCAAAACAAATACTAATAAACAACAAAGAGAACTTAAAGTTGGTTCTAAGACTTTCAAAAGTATAAACGCAAACGTAATAAACCTAGGTGCAATGACCAGTCCCGAAAGCTGCAAGGGGCGACCCGTAGTTAATAGCGTTCGATAATAAAACGGACAATAAACCCTTTTGTTCTGTTCACGCCGTTCCCACGTTCACTTTCAAGTGAAAGTGAAGTCACCCGATGGTTATTTACACTGTTTAACATGGACGTGTATAATTTTTGTATTTTTCTAGATAATTAGGTCAATGGTGTTATGGGATGATAATGAGTCTACGTAAAACTGTTGGGGTAAGAAACGTAAAATTAAACTAAAATCCAATAATGATTGAAAAAGTGTTTAGAAGTTAAAATCAAGTACAAATCAACATAAAATTTTCAATTCTCAAGTTAAAAAAGACTCAAAATTCAAAAATAAAACGTGGCGCCATCTATGAGACGTCTAACAATCGGTCCTACAGTTTTTTTTGCAACAACAAACTAATTTAAAGCGCCATCTGCTCGAGACTGATGAAACTTATAATTAATAATAATAACTAACTTCAACAATCATTTAATCATTAAATTTAGTAGGTGGTAGAGCCACGTTGAAGCTATTATTGGTTTCAGCATGAATAGGTCAGTTCGCCCGGGGTAGTACCACCCTCTCATAGAAAACCGACGTGAAGTAACATTCCTTGCATTGTTGCGTTTCGTTAGGTCAGTGATAGCGCTGGAGGCCCTCCACTCTCCCCCTTCCTCCCTTTCCCCCAAACACAGGCTGGCAACGCACTTTCGACTCCCCTGGTGTTGTTAGTGTCTATGAACGGTGGTGATCACTTAACATCAGGTGACCCACCTGTTCGTTTGCTATGACATAAAAAAAATCTGTTATTAAAAAACATTGGTCATTAATCGAATAATATAAATTATCCTATCTCTCACACTGGACCAAATTATACATACATACCAACGTTTCCTGAAGATTGGTTGAGTAATTTCGTTGTTCATCATGAACAAAGATTATGACACTGGATTTTTATATATTTAGTAGTTTTGTCAGCGGGTTCAAACGCTTTTGATATTATTGGTAATTATTCCTTACGTGCAAATAGCTATCCATATATTTCATGGATTTCGGTTCAAACGTACAAATGTTCCTTCCTTGTAGCTCCATCTAGTGGTGATATATAGTAAAATGGATTTGCATAAAAAATATGTATTTCATGTGTTTTTTAATTTTTCGTGGCGAAAGGTCAGACCACGGAGTAATGAATCTTCTCTTTCTTCCATGGGTCAGACGGTGCTGGAGTATAGTAAATCTTAGATATATCAACTGCTTGCGACTACGCATGGGTTTTATATGCAATAATAATTAATAATAATATTCTAAAGAGGTAAAGTTTGTGAGCTTGTGACGTTGTAGGGGGTAATCTCTGGATCTACTGGTCCGATTTGAAAAATTCTTTCAGTGTTATATAGCTCATTTATCGAGGAAGGTCATAAGGCTATATAACATCACGCTAAGACGAATAGGAGCGGAGCACCAGTGAAGAACGTTTCGAAATCGGGTATTTTTTCCTCTTGAGGGCTTCCGCTGCGAGTTAGCGTTAGCCGAAAGTAACTATTCCACGCGAACGAAGTCGCGGGCAGAGGCTAGTATGCAATAATAATTAATTTTATATTATTAAAATAGGGATGGGTATATTTTATGTTTTTTTTAATTGTTACTGTACTTTTTTATACTCCTTCAATCTTGTAATGACATATTTTCCGTGTAAAAAATATCAGTCGAGAATTAAAATGTTTTAAAGAGTTTTATATGAGTGACATAATGTGCCGAGTACGAAATTCTATTTTGGTAAGAAGTTTTCATTTGATTTGATTGAGGCCGAGTTAAATAAAAATGTGGTACTTTTAGTAAATTACAAATTACGCTAGTATTCTTGATAGTTTTTATAATCTATCAACTTTGTTTCAAAATATCATACTTCCCTTTTTTCTCCTCGAACTGACTACGCTATTGGCCTAGCAAGGCCTTAACAGCTTCACCGGACTACTAACTGGAGTGCTTAAGGCACTCAGTCGATTATATTTTGGCAACTAGCTCAAGGGTGCACGGCACACCACGGCTTAGGCTGTTGCCTAGTTTCCCTGATGTTCCGACTGGTGCAGGTACTAACCGGACACGGTTGTTTCGGGTGGTACCTGCACCGGATCGCTCGCAGGGAGCCGACCGCCGCCTGTCACGAGTGCGGCGCTGACGAGGACACCGCGCAGCACACTCTCTCTGAGTGTGCAGCGTGGGAGGGACAGCGCCGCATTCTGGCGGCGGCGGTAGGGGAGAATCTGTCGCTGCCGAGTGTGGTTTCGGTCATGCTCGGCAGCAAACAGGCGTGGCAAGCGATGGCCTCCTTCTGCGAGGAGGTCATCTCGCAGAAGGAGGCGGCGGAGAGGGCCCGCGAGGCAGACCCGCTAAGTGGCCGTCTCCGCCAACGGAGGATTGGCAGGAGGAGGCGGCGCTTTGCCCAACTCCTCCTGCCACCGTAGCCGGACATGAGGGGATGGGCCGGGGGGCCCATCTCCTCATTGCACAGGTCCGGCGGACGAGGGGGGGCAGCCGGCGTGTACCCGGTCTGTCCCTCTATAGGTAGGAGCCCGGCGGTCACCTTCCGCCGGGCGGACCGTTGGGGCGGCTCTACAAGGTGATTAGCCAGCACGATCCCTTGCCGCCCCAACATTACGGTCGGACGGTACACCGTGGAGTTTTAGTAAAAAAAAAAAAGGCTGTTGCCTAGTTCATGCAATTCGCGACGTGACTGAGCTAACCTAAGCTAAGTTATATATTAATTCTTGTATGAGTTCTTAAAATATATATGTGTAACAAGCATACGTACCTCAATAACTCTTATGTGTATTTCATGTCGGATAATTTTTCTAAACTATTTCAGTTCGATAAGGATAAAAAAAAAACCTTTTCCCTTTCATGTGTAAGTAAGTGTGCGTGCACGTATGTGAAGGTGATATGTGTAGTGTTGTATGCGGTAATGTAAGATTTTGTGTCACTTTATTCGCGCGAACAGCGTACTCAAGGGCTCCACGCCGAGAGAACGAACCTAGGCTTTAGCCGCTGCTCAGGGGGCCTGGTCTGGTGTGTGGGAGCGAAATTTACCCCCAGAACATACTTCCCATGTACAAGAAGAATGATTGATAATCATTATTTGAGTGATAAATAATTGATAAAGCCGTTTTTAAGTGAAATTTTCCGCATATTAATAAATTGAGTAACAACTTTTTAAGGACATGTTCTAGATCAGTTATCTTTATCAGTGGCCTACATTAGACATCAATGACAAAATTTTAGAAAAAAAAATATACGGCTGGAACTACATATTTTTTAATACGGATAAAAAATTCTATGTCTAAACGAACGGATTTAATTTAAAATCTATTGGATAGATTTTGATGATGTTCTATAAATATTTGTTCTCAGAGGTACTATAGGATATGATTACTGTATTTAATTAACAAATACTAATCAAGCGGACGGCTATTAGTAATTTTTTTTTCACTAGATGTGGTACTTTTCAAACACGGTACCCCCTAGCATTTACAACTTCTGCTATAATGTTACTCCCATGCCTGCGTTTATCGCCACGAAGTTTCGTCTATGGTTGCATTATCGCTATGCGCTACGAACTATCGGGTAACGTGACGATAGCTACAATATGATAACTTTGCTCACTTTTACATAGATAAAAAACTATGAAACGCCAATTTCGAGCTATTCTTATGCTACTCCCATATCTTCGAAATGAAACTTCGACTACTTGTCACTCTAAAATTAATGTCAAAAATCATTCCGATAAAGGCGCAGATTATACGATGCCCCAATCGAGTCCCTCCAATGACTCGACATTAGCGTCCCCTAAACTCCTTTGATGTGTGTAAAAACCGCCAGTCCAGTTATCGTGCTGCGTCTATCGTCACGCAGCCCGATAGTTCGTAACGCGTAACGTCTTCCCACATCTGTATTTAGTGTGACCATAGACAAAAATTTTGTGCCGATACACACAGGTATGGAAGTAGCTTTAAAACGATAAAGGTGCGCGATCCTTTTTTTTGTGCCATTATCAAAATTGTCCGAATAGTTGTCGACTTTTCGTCACGCAGGTATGATACTAGCATAAGACTTGTGCCCTTTCATTACGTTACGTTTACGTCAGGTTGGTAATTTTATGTTCTAGCTGGACGTATAGTAATTGAATTAAGGTGTGATGTTGTCCCAAAAACCGCAGAGAACTTCAGAGCCTTGTGTACAGGAGAAAAAGGCATCGGGGTACACGGAAAACCTTTACATTACAAAGGAACGAGATTCCATAAAGGTATTGTTTTAATAAATCTACAGTATGTAATCAAAAATGTAATAGATTCGACCTCGATAAAAGATAAAGATGTAAGTGATCCATATTTGTTGATTCCACCACGTGTTTCGATATCTGTTTGATTCCCCTAAATTCAAGTGTTTTTTGTGAGATTTTGGGGGAAAATTTAGAGGGAAGAATGGTTACTTCAGGAAAAGTAGCAGAGGGTTCAGGTGGTTTTTGCATAGGCGGATAAAGGTGCGAAATGCACGATTGGTATTGTTTTTTATAGGAAGAAAATAAGTTGTCGTTAAAGAAAATTTTGTTCACCTGAACAGTCTCAAATGTATATTAAATTTGTATATTAAGTACATAGTGATTGAGAGAAAATAGGTTTCTTATCAACATTAGGGAGGTATTACGGGGTTTTCGGGCTTCAATGGATAATTATTAAATAGTTACAATATAAAATATAATATCCGAATTATTTATTCGTCGAAATATCAAAGTTTGGTTATGATTGGAACATATTCTGAACGATTTGTGTAAACAATTGAGAATGAATAGAGATTATTTATATACTTACTAGCTGAGCCGGCCACGCGTTGCTGTTGCTCAGATATTACATGTTGAAATAAAATTATAAAGTATTTGCGTGTCGCCATATAGAACTATAACATCTATAACAGTTGGTCCTACAGTTTTCTGTCAACAAACTAATTTAAAGCGCCATCTGTTCGAGACTGATGAAACTTTCAATTAATAACAATAATCAACATTGACAATAAATCATTCTCTCAACAAAGTCTCTTACCGCGTCTGTCTGTTTGTCTGTTCGCGATAAACTCAAAAACTACTGAACGGATTTTCATACGGTTTTCACCAGTAATAAAGTGATGCATGAGGAAGGTTTTGGTATAAAATTTGTCAAGAATTTTTTATAATTAGGGCGGGACAACGTCTGTCGGGCCCGCTAGGTAATTTATAATTAACAATATTGACGCCATTAATACGAAATATAAATTATCCTATCTCAGGTTTGATCAAAATATATATAAATGTCAACTTTTATGAAGATTGGTTCATTAGTTTCGGAGTTTATCGTGGGCAAACATCATGTTGCTGGATTTTTATATATTTAGATTGTACGATGTTTATGTGATTCTCCACACGTTCCCGTATGTTTGCAGCAATTAACCACTTCATGGTTCAAGGCGGTGACGTCGTTAGCGGAGACGGAACCAATGGTGAGAGTATATATGGGCCGACGTTCGAAGATGAAAACTTTGACTTGAAGGTAAGTTGAATTTCCAAACTCTAATAAAATAACGCGTAATTTATAATGTTTTATACATAAATTCGAATGAAAAAAAAAATCATACAATTGGTTATTAATCTATACTTCTATACTATAATCTATACTAATATTATAAAGAGGTAACGTTTGTGAGGTTGTAGGGGATAATCTCAGGAATACTAGTCTGATTTGAAAAATTGTTTCAGTGTTATATAGCTCATTTATCGAGGAATGATTACATTCCTATAGGCTATATATCATCACGCTAAGACCAATAGGAGCGGAGCACCAGTGAAGAATGTTTCTAAATCGGTGTACTTTTTCCTCTTGAGAGCTTCCGCTGTGTGTTAGAGCCTGTCCAGATGAGGCGTTTTACGCGCGAGTCGATTCGCTCGTAGACACTCGCGCGTACTCGAGATACTAGAGCTACATATATCCCGTCCAGATGGTGCGGCGCGTTTCCTAACTCGCGCGTAAAACGCGTACAACAAGCGAGACTCTCGACTCGCGCGAGTCGAGATACTCAGACCCCATTGCTGCGTCCAGTACTACGCGCGAGTCAGTCGCGAGTCGACATAGTCGCCAGTCGTCTATCCGTACGACGTATGCGACGTTTCCTAGGGTAGAAACGCGCGTAAAACGCGGTATCTGGACGCAACATGTTTTGAAGCGCCGAGTCGACTCGCGCGGAAAACGCCTCATCTGGACAGGGTCTTAGCGTTAGCCCAAAGTGACTATTCCACGCGGACGAAGTCGCGGGCAGAGGCCAGTTAAATGATATATTTGTGTCGTTACATTTCAGAATGACCTAAATTTAATTTTAATCGTTCATATAACATGTTTCATCTTTTTTCCATTTCTAGATTTCCAGTTTCTACACACACACCGAGAACGAAGTTCAAATTTTGATGTACATAAGGTTTTTAGTTTTTTTTTATGATCTTCATATTTTCCATGTACAAAATTTGAAGATCTTGAATAATACTAGGAACGGCTAAAACAGGATTTAGCTCGTTTAGAAATGTAACGACTCATTTATTGTCTAAAATAAAATAAAAGACTTTATTCAATTTAGGTCCTGAGAAAGCGTTTATAAACGTGAAAATTACCATCGGTTTGGAAAATAACTCGGTAGTCGAGAAGAACCGGCAAAAATCTCGTTCTTTCTTATCTCTTAATGGTACATATTTTGAAGTTATACTTCTTTTGGCGCGTTAGGGAAAAATGATGAGAGTAAATTTTTACGATGCGCGCGCACACCGTCACGAAAAACCGACACCCTGAAGATAGCTATAGTCAACATTTTGTTTCTTTGTATTTGTTGTTTGTATTACTTTGTATTAAAACTATCAATGTATTAAATACTTTTTTTCTATTGTTTGTGTCGTTTTTTCTACAAAAGTAGAATAAGGCGAAAGATAAAATTTTTGAAAAGATTTTTATCTTGTTACGCCAAAGAAGTATAACTTCTAACGCGTGTACATGAGTACACACAGACTTTTTTTTACAAACATAAGTAGTTAATTTCTTTATTCTAAACATAGTGATATACTGTTAAGGTTGTGTTTTAACTTGGATATTATTTAATTTAGTGTATGATAGACTAGATACATTTTTTATATTAATTAAAAACACTAGAATGTATTTTTTAAATCCTTATCTTTCAAGAATTGGCTTTTTAACCGACTTTAAAAAGAAGGATATTCTGAATTCGCGTATATATATTTTTTTAAATCTTTGTTACTTCAAAACATTGTCATTTCCGATTTGGTGAATTCTTTTGTTATTAGAAAGGAGATATTTTCAAGGAGGTCCCATTTTAATTAGCATTGGACCTTATATTTTGAAGATATACCAAGGAACTCTTCAGAATCGGTTAAGAGGTGTATGGAGACTGAGGTATAATGTTGGGTGCTACCCCTGTTTTTACGGTGGTCAACCAGTCCTACCAACCGTCTAAAGAAGTGGTACTCTCGTAAAATGCACATCAAAGGTGTCTCTTATTCATAGCTGTTCGACTGATGTTGTGTATACAGCACGATGTCGGTGTCCTGAGCATGGCGAACAAGGGTGTCCCGCATACGAACGGGTCCCAGTTCTGCATCACGACCGGTCCGAGTCCGCATCTCGATGGCACCAACGTCGTGTTCGGCTCAGTACGAGCTGGTCTCGGGATCGCTCAGGAGTTGCAGCGTTACGAGTGCGGCGAACAGTGCACTCTTAGCGTGGTCAGCTATTTTTTTTTTTATAAATTCGATTTTAAAACATTGGTTATACTTTTTCATATGTATATTATAGGAGGCAAACGAACAGGTGGGTCACCTACCTGATGGTAATTGATCAACGTCGTTGATAGACATCAAGATCAGGGGAGTTGCAAGTGCGTTGTCGGTCCATTAAAGAGGTGTACGCTCGTTTATTGTAGGTAACTTTAGCCAATGTAACTGTGGAAAGTTAGAGCGTCATAAAATTAGCACAATAGTTTTAGTTGAGTTAGAACTACAGTCCCGTCCAAAATGTTGGGTGCAATGTACCAAGTGACGTTATAAGTGTCTAAACGATTCAGATCCCTTTTCTGAGGCTAGTATCTTCACATAATTTTTTGTTGTGTAAATTCATGTATACCATATTTTTAAAGATATTCAATATAATGATATGTCGTAAAGGTTAATATTGATCTACATTATATGCCCAACATAATTGAATAAGGATTAATACTATATCTGTATCTTAATGTCTTCTTAATTTGTATGCATAATGATAGCTGAGTGCGAAACTTGTGTATTTGTAAAGTTTGAAAGGAATAGTTCAATTCCTTATACTGACAATACAGTTTCGCTAAATTAGAAATAAAGAAAAGATCATGCGATCTTGCTTATTCTGCAATTGTTTTACAGAAGTAGCCACATAAATTATGTTAAGTAGAATATAATTCACAATCCTAAAGAGTAATTCATAGAAAATGTCCAATTTAAATAGGTGTGTTGAAAGCTATCGAATTTTGTAAAAGAGCTCTATATATAACTTAGTAATTTGAAAATTCATTGCTGGGTCTAAATACATTTCACTGCCTACTTGTTGATAATGCTTCACTTATTTAGATTAAAACCATATCATTAGATTGATATGTTGTTTGACCACAATCACATCTGATGTTAAATGTCTTTTTTTTATGTCAAAAGGAGGCAAACGAACAGGTGGGTCACCTGGTGTTAAGTGATCACCACCGTCCATAGACACTTGCAACATCAGGGGAGTCGCAAGTGCGTTGACACCCTGTGTATGGGGGAGGGGTAGGTAAAGGAGAAAGGGGAAGGGAAAGGGGGAAAGGAGGTGGGACTCCGGCGTTCTCACTTACGGAACGAAACGCAACAATGCAAGCACTGTTACTTCAAAAAATGACGGTCTAAGATGGTAAACATGCTAAATCTAGAGGAACTGGCTCTCAAGAGCAGCTGCCGGAACACACCAACAGGTGCTTGGCGACAGATCTTTAACCCGAGGGTGGTAGCTAGCAGGTGGACTTAGAAAAAGTCCTACCTAAAAGTCCTATCACATGATTGTCCTTCACAGATAGCTCCTTCCATCACTGTTTTAAAATAAAATGCCATGCAAATATGCTAAAGTTAATGTCTATCCCAAAGGAATGCCTTATAGAAGACTGCGGTGAGATAAAAGATGAGGTTTGGGATGTGAACTGTCGCGATGGCACTGCGGACCACTTGCCAGAATACCCAACGGATTTTAGAGAACAGAATCATGTCACGGTAACATATTATATATATTTTTTTTTCTTCTTATATTTAGTAGAGAAAAAACAATTATCAGGTGTTGACATTAGTAAACATTTTACTTATAATATTATTGATTGTAAATCAATAACTAAAAATAAATTTCATTAGCAAATAATAGCAAAACTATATCATATGCGATAATAAAAATTGTGTAAACACAGAGATAATAATTACAGATGGACGAATTAGTATCAAGTGTGAGGGATGTGAAACACAGCGGAAACTGTTATTTCGGCACGGGCAGGTATAAAGCTGCTGTCAGGAAATACTTGAAGTGCCTCCGGTATGTACGGTTCCTCAAGCGACGGATCAACAAAATCAACGATCTAGATCGAAAGGAGCACTGTAAGTATCTTGTAATTTTTTTTCTGGCAACCAACTTTGTAGTAGATTATTACTGCCATTGTCGAGGAGGTAATGATGTTACAAGTTTCTTGTAATCATTTCAATGAACTAACAAGACGGTGGTCGTCTTGTTAGAACTCTCCGGGGAGTTTTTGTGGCAACTCAGAATCCATGGTCTGTGGTATTCATTCCCATCCACTTCACTTGTATACAATAATCAAACTATATTACCGTAAAACACCACCAATATTACAAAATATAGAGCCAAATAACACAAGATCATGTATAAAATATGAAGTCCACTACATGACATACCGAGATCCCGTCACAAACTCCACCTGTACTTTATTTTGTGAGTGTTTTGGTACTATTTGAGTATAATCCCAAGGTTGGGATTCCAATGTCAGATCCTTCGGCTCACAGGTTGAGACTTATGGCCCAAATGTAGGTTTAAATTAGTCCTTACCGATTTGCATCTGCACACATATCCGCTTGTGACTTATTTTAAAACCTTCGGGTAAATATCCACTTCAGCACACGTGTATCATAACTTTTTTTTTAATGGTACCAAATAATTATCCTCTGAAATTCCTTTTCAGTTAATATATTAGTTACAAATTTATTCCTTAAACGTGTTCACAAAAATCGATATATATTTATTATCCGCTGTAGAACCAAATGAGATTACGAAAGCGCGAAATAGAGCGACACGGGCTAGTAAAAATAATAAAAAGAGATACGAGTAATCTAAATATATAAAAGTACAGCATCGTGATGTTTGTCGACGATGAACTCGGAAACTACTGGACCGATCTTGATGAAAGTTGACATTTATGTATAATTTGGTCCAACTTGTGAGATAGGATAATTTATATTTTGATTAATGGTCTCAATATTTTGTTGGATTACAAATTAAATATTGTCAATGTTGATTATTGTTATTGTTATTAATTGAAAGTTTCATAAGTCTCGAATAGATGGCGATTTAAATTAGTTTGTTGGCTGGAAACTGTATGACCGATTGTTGTAGACATCTCATAGATGGCGCTATGTTTTTGTTTCGAAAATAGTTTGTTCAACATGAACTAACTGAGCCACAGCAATGCGTGGCCGGTTAAGTTAGCAATATTAATAAATTTATTTATTTGACTTTGCATTTACATTCTTAATACTATACAATAGTGTTTATGAACAAAAAAGAAAAAGTATACATTTTATAGAGAATAAAGATAGAATAAAAATTATTGTGAGGTCTGAAGTCTGAAAAAGGTTCAAAGACCTGAACTACAGATCTCCAGGTCTTCGTTCTTTAAAATTAAGCTAAGTTCTTATTATTTTATGCGCGAGAAAAAAAAATGTATCAGCAAAGAAAAATAACGTACAAAATGAAAAATACATGAAAGATCCAATGTTTATAGGTTTAATCCAAAAATAACGGCGACCACCAATAGAACTATAATCAATATGTGGTCGCCACTATCATGCCGACCTGCAAGCCACACCCAAGCATACTCCTAAGTATGTTACTAAGCTTGGTGTATGGTAGTCACAAGCTACTCGGACCTTTTGCAATACAAAACTATATATATATATTGAAAGAAATGTCTCTTTCAGTGAATAACACAGTATCGACCTACGCTTCGCAATGTAATCTCAATTTGGGGGCCTGTTATATTAAAATGGAGGATTATAAGTCGTGTATCAAATGTTGCACAGAGGTAAGTTTATCAAACAATCAATAGTATAGACAAACCGACAAAAATATAGATATCTAAAAAAAAAAGGTTGATGAGACACATCTATTGGCGTGCCTTGGAAGTAAAATCTACTCGTGTGACGTCACGACAAATGGCATGACGGTCTGTTATGCCGCCATGCTGTCTTCTATGCGCGTTTACGATACACTTGTTTGCTTCTTTGCCTGTGCTGGGTACTATTGCCATCAAACTATACTTGACACGTTTTTAATTATAAATTCTAATAGTAACTTAAACGTTCCACACCAGTCTGTCGTTATGTGGCGGCCAACTTATTTTAGATTAATGTCTGTTAAAAGTCTAATCATAATTAACCGTAATTTAAAATGTGTTGCTCCCCATCGAAGTGTGATCAAGTAGTCACAGGTAAAGCCTAAGAAACATGATCATCGATTGAAGTATGATCAAATAGTTACAACTAAAGCGTAACCCAAGAAACGTGATCACCGATCAAAGTGTGATCAAATAGTAACTCGATATATGAAGTAGTTTTCACTGTCGAACTTCTGAAACCGTCTGAAGCTTAGTCCTTCTCGTCTTGCAGTCGCTATATTATACTCTATAGTACAGCGGTTCTCAACTATCGTGTTATGACACATTGGTATATCGCAGGCATCTGTCAAATGTGTCACAAGATTTTAAAAAAATCACTTTCGTTGACTTTGTACTATCAAAAATTTTGCATATGTCTAGAATTTGTAGAGTATGTAAGTGCGTTGCTGAGTAAAAAAAAGGTTGAGAACCGCTTCTCTAGTCAATGACAAAAATCCTCTATATATCTTTAAGCGTCGTTTAAATCGGTTCAGTTGTTTCGAGGATTAAGAAAGATAAAGATACGCTTCAATGTTACTCTTATACAGGCTGAAAGTTTAGACAATAGCAATATTTATGGAGCATAGTCTGCACTCGATTCTCGTTCTAAATCAATTAAAAAAATAGGTGCTTAATATTTCACCTAATAATCTAGAAAAATACAAAAAATATACGCAATCCTCTACAGTGTCAATCACCGTAAGGTAAAGTGAAAGTGAACGTGGGAACGGCACGAACAAAACAAAAGGGTTTATTGTCCGTTTTATTGTCAAAAGTTGATAACTCCGGGTTGCCCCTTATAGTTTTCGGCACCGGTCATTGCACTTAGGTTTATTACGTTTGTGTTTATAGTTTTGAAAGTTTTAGAACAAACTTGTAACTTAGCTTCTCTTTGTTGTTTAGCTGCGTTTAGCGATTTTTGATAGGGGAAAATTTTATGTGTTCGAGTCACTTGCGCCAGACTAGCGACGCGTAGTATAACGGCCTGTGTACATGTGATATTGATATTTTGTACTGAGATTGCGGAGACCATCATATGTTTGATTAATTAATAAACTATACTATATATAAGCTGTGAAAACCAGACTATTGTTAATAATTTCAATATATAAATTATGAATTTTAAATACTTCACACTATAATTAATTTTTAAATCAGTTGTTCCCTTGTTTTGGGTTTCCACTTCAGTCGGCAGTCCTCATGACTGCTTCGACTTTTTTTTCGTTAAAAAAGGATAATATTTATTTCGAGAATTCCTAAAAATAATGATTAATCTTCAGGTACTAGATAAAAGTCCGCGTAACGAAAAGGCTCTATACAGACGCGGTCAAGCGTACTTCCACATGACGAACTACGACGCCGCACTCACTGATCTCAAATACGCACACAAACTGGCCCCAAACAACAGAGCTATACTGAAATTACTTCAAGAAGTGAGGCTATCGAACAGGAACTACAATGAGTTGCAAGGACAGCGCTTGTCAAAGTTTTTTCGTGACCAAACCGAAGAGGAATACGCATCGTACGACTTTTACTGAGAGGTCGCCGCGATCGCGTCTCACCGAACTGAAATTGTCAGTCGTATTACGTACTATATGGTAGTTATTGTATATTATATATTTTTGAAATAAATTTTGTTGTTTTATTTCAAAGCTTTCATGTGTTGCGATGTGGTATATTTTGAAATGAAAACTTAGGTATTGATATTTAAAAACGACAAACGTGTAGTTAGTTATATAGGATTTAATATGCGAGAGAAAGAGATAAAATACATTATACAGTGTTTATTATTTTCGCAATCAATCAAAAAATACTTTATTCAATTTAGGCCGTATGGCATTTATGAACGTCAAAACTACCACCGGTTTAGAAAACAACCCAGTCATATAGAAGAACTGGCAAGAAACTCGATCTGGTTTATCTTTTTAACACATATACAGGTTGTCCCGAAACTCAACGTCAAGCGGGTACGGCGCGATAGGGCTAGGTTATACCGGTTCAGGTATAAATAAAAAATAAATTCTATCTTACCTGGTTAACTGATAGTAGGAATAATTTTATAATAAAAATAATTTAAAAATTCCACACCCTAGATCACATATTTAGGTACTGTGATCGCAAATTTCCCAATTTTGTAGTGTTTTTGATTTAAATGTAATCGTAAATAACTAATGATCAGTTTTGTAAAAAAAAATATTGATTGAAAAATTTTTTGTCAGATTAATTTCATACTTCATCTTTTAAAAAAAATTTACTATTACTACCTTAAGCAAGTTATTTAAAAAATTGCCTATTTAATCAAGATTTCGATTAAGGATTAAGAATTGGTAAATTTGTGATCACAGTACATAAATATGTGACCCAGGGTGTTGATTTACCATATTTTCAAAATATACCTGCTCTGTTTCTTCTGCATATCAATGATATGTTGACTTTAGGCCATATTCATTGCTATGCAGATGATAGCACCATCCATGGGTGCTATTACAGCAAGCCTTCTTGCGGTCGGGGAGAAACAGAAAAGAGACGGCATGAACTTGTCATTGAACTCGACCGGTCCTTGCATCTCATATCAACACGGGGAGCAGGTAATTTGCTCGAGTTTAATGCTAACAAAACACAGGTGTGCGCGTAGACCTGCAAAACATCTCCATTTACCCCTCTTCCTGCTCTCCAGAACATCTCGCTCGCAATGCGAGATAGCCTTAATATCTTAAGTATAGATATTCGCAGCGGCCTCAAGGACATCGGGAGCATAATCTCCACTGCATCTCGGAGACTCGGAATCCTGAACAGGGTGCGATGGTTTTTCTCGCCATATCAGCTATACCTCCTTTATAAGGCACAAGTTCGGCCTTGCGTAGAATATTGTTCGCACCTCTGGGACGGTTCCACCAAATACCTACTAGATGTCCTGGACAGGTTGCAGAGACGGGCTGCCGCATTGTTCATGATGCAGACATTATATAGTTTATAGAGCCGCTGCAGTTGCGCGGAGACATTGCCTCACTGAGCGTGTTCTACCGTCTGTATCATGGCGAGTGTTCTGAAGAGCTATTTAATTGAATCTTCGGAGCCATAGTTTTACGGTAAATCCTATCTGGGCACGAACTCAAAAGTTCGCAACTTCTTATGTTTGCCGTACCGTGAAGCTGTGGAACAATCTCCCGGCTAGTGTGTTCCCTCCTTCCTATAACATGGAGTCTTTCAAGCGTAACGTGAAGACATTTACACAGGCCGGCATGACAGCGGCGACCGGCGAGGAATAGCGTATCTCTCGGTAATCACCATTGTTTTTGGATTGTACTGTGCTCACCATCAGTCATAGTGCAGTCACTTTGCTGTGCTACAATTTTAAAAAAAGTTAACCAGGTAAGATCAAATTTATTTTTGCCTGAACCAGTATAACCTAGCCTATCGCCCCGTACCAGCTTGCCGTTGAGTTTCGGGACACCTGTATATTCAGAATACCTTACACGTCACAATCGCTTTTAGTGGATGCACAGAGATGAGTCAATTTCAGCCATTACCATTGTTTACATATGGATCCACTCTATAATAACCTTTTGACACCAAAACCAGCTTGACAAAGCACTTGAACTTACAATCCGGGAAATCGGTTATATGCTTTGGGACTTTTGTAAAACCAAACACTATTCCTTAAAAATCTGTTACTGGTTCTACTAAGTTTGAAACATGGGACAATATTTCACATTTTCTAGTACTATGATCATGCCGGCAATCTCCTCTTTATATACTGCACTAACTAATACATGTTCTGTCCGAACATTAATTAAAAGCATGACAGAAATATAGTTATATAGGATTTAACGTGTTTAAAAATAAGAGGAGGTAGAATAAAACACAGTTAATGTTTAAAAATCGTTTTATAAAACATAATAATAAATACAGGCTTCAACACATCGAATAACAAGTAAGAGGTGGGGTAAGTGAAATCCAAATATTGAGGACGGCAAATCTCTTTGGGTATTTGGTTCGTGTTTGTACACTGTAACTCTTCCATTCGCACGAATAATTTAAGTTTAATATAACAGATAAAATATTTTAATGTTATAATATACATTAACACAACGTTTACTCGTATTATATATATTAAAATTGTTAAATTCGGAAAAGCTAGACAGACGGCAACAGTAAATATTGCAATGGCGTTCATATGATTCCGAGGGCCCGACGGCCTTAATCTGCCATTGTGTCCAACAGTCCAATCTCTCGTGATTATTATCTTTAACCAAAATTTAAATACTCCTCTGTTAATATTTGTTTTGTTGTTAAAATTATGACCGGATTTTTTTTAAATTAGCGATACCAAAAACATGACTCAATCCATACGATACCAATGAAAATATTCATATAGAAAATTGACGGTGAAAAGTCTAATTGACTATAGTCAAGTCATATATAGTCAAGTATTAGTTAATTAGCCTTAACCCAACATCGAAAATCACTACAAATGTTTACTTACATTATCAGTGTACATACATCGAACCAAAAGTATTGTACAATAAGTTAATTATATATTTGAAGTCCAATTGTTACTATCACTTTAAATCATTGGTAATATATTTTATCTATGAATACAATGTAATACATGGATTTTGGACTTATGTTTTCAGTTCTATGCCCAGTTTTTTAAATAGCGAATTATTGGTTTTAGAGCGTCGTTCGATGAATATGAAAGCTTACAAGGCGCTTAATTATAGTGTATGGTAAGTAATAATAGCATGGAATAACATCACAGGGCAAGAATATTAACATTTTCGCTGAGAAAGGTATAAACCACACCTAAATTTATCAGGAAATAAGCTGTGTTTTGTAAAATAGAGATACTTAGAGTGAGGCGACAAATAATTGCACTTATTAACAAAATGTATTACAAAATCCGTTGTTAAAAATGACTAGTTAGACTTAGCAGTTATTAGAGATTACGATAGTTCATAACGATTTGAACTTTTTCGAATTTAAAAATAAAACTAAAGCAAAATTAAAAATCTTTAAACTATTTGAGTATACTTAAAAAACGATTCCATTGCTATGAGTTTTCGATCATTTCTCTTTATAGTTTAAATCTATCGACATTTATAATGTAACATTTTAAAATATGACGATACGATTACACGTATGACCAGTGACATATAGTGGTTAATGCGTACTATACGTTTGAAATAAGAAGATAATGGTCAAGTCGCCATCTTGATTCCTATTTTTAATGTCACTTTAGTAAAAAATGTACATCTGGGAAAAAAAACGCGTAAAATAATGTGATCGACCATAGATTTATAAAACACAAACCCTTGTATCATAATCATATGATTACAAGTATATTATTACTCTGAAATTATGCTAGCGGCATATTGAAGTATAATTGACACAAAATGGCTGCCGCTTGTTTCTAGGTACTGTAAAATTAGACGAGTCTTCACGAGCTTAATCAGAAATAAAGTAATTAAATAGATTTTATCTTATATTTTATTATAGACATACACATTTATGAATACCACTTTCATTCTTCAAGATCCAATAATATAAGAGCATTTTTAATTAGTTTTTTTTATTAGTGACAGTATAGTTTTGACAGATAGTTTGACATTGAGTGAAGTCGGCTCAGACGCGATTATCTTCTCATTTTAGACGCACAATAGGATGTGAAGTGATTTGTCGCGTTTGCCTTTTAACCCACCATAAAATTATTAATCACAAACGAATAAAGTTCAAATAGTTAGGATGTTTAGACATAAAATTATTCAAAAAAACTTTTACAAAAGCGTACACACATCCGAGAATAAATCACGCGATTACAGTTAAAAACCTAGACAAAAATTGTGACATAAAAATAAAGCTCAGCAGTCGAAGGCAACTTTGTTCGCACTTATTCTAATTTAAATAAAACCTAAGCAAAACGTTTTAAACGATATTACACAAATACTTTATCGTAACAAAGTAACGAAAAAGAACCCAACCATTTCACTCTTAAAGAAAAAAATAATATTACAACTGACCCTTTTTATCGACTATCAAATATACCATAATCGACTTTTGAGAACAATTTGTTTTTTACTTTAAGAAATTTCGCATTAATTTTTATTATCTAATCACCGACCACATCGATAATCATTTGTATACGACTCATAATAATCGAGATATTTCTAACCCCGCTTCAAAGTGGTCACATATTAGATACCCAATAACATCGATTCGTTTGACCATCTTTTTACTAATAAGAAGTACGCACACTTTTTTTGCCTTCTTTTATGTCTTTGATATATGTACTATTTGTTTTAACATTCCATCACCACAAGACTTTTATAGTATTATTATTTCGATACAAAAAATCAAGCGATCGGCGTCCATTGAATATGTTGTCGATGGCCAAATTATGGAGTAAGTTATTTGCAACAATAAGGTACATAAATATTAAAATATAACTTAAACTACTTGAATGGAAAGTTTAAACTTTAGAATAATGAATATTGTCTTTTGTAAGATAAATATTAATTCATCTTATGATTCGATTAAACCTTTTAACTGACCAAATCTTTCAATGATATTAAGATCAGTCGACTTTGAATTATTGAAGTTCGAAATTGATATGATAAAGAAAGAGGAGGGATATTGGTAGTATAAAAAATTCACTATTACTGATATAAAAATAGGTAGTTTTTAGGTGGTAGAGCCACACTGAAGTTATTACTGGTTTCAGCATGAATGGGTCGGCTCGCCCGGGGTACTACCATCCGACCCACGGAAACACCCACGTGAAGTAACAGTGCTTGCATCGTTGCGTTTTGTTCGGTCAGTGAGAACGCCGGATAACCTACCTCCCTTACCCCTTCCTTTCCTCCTCCTCCCCCCAAACACAGGATGGCAACGCACTTGCGACTCCACTGGTGTTGCAAGTGTCTATGGACGGTGGTGATCACTTAACACCAGGTGACCCACCTGTTCGTTTGCCTGCTATGAGATAAAAAAAATAAAAAAAGTATATACTTCATAATTGTGACAATCAATTTTGTGCTGTCGTTAACCTCAACATGTGTGTTTTTGAAAGACTATTAGGTTATTATAAGAGAGGCGTCATGAAAAAGACATTGTCGATAATTAATCGACTAAAATAAAAATTTAGTTGCATTTCTTATTAATTTTAAGCTCAAGTCGATTTGTATCTGAGAAAATAAATATAGACATATATATTAACGGTACACTGGAAAGCCAAGCAGTCCGTTTAAAACTGTTATATTAGTGTTTGTAAGCTAAATCTAAGTTATAATAAGGGATTTTGACTAATTTTGACAATATAACATATGCATATATTTAATTTTTCAACTAAAAACGTGCGATGTTTATTCAAATGTACTTATAAGCTAATTTGTGACAAATAAATGTGATTTTTGAAATGGGATTAGCTTAAATATATACTGTTTCAGAGGCAAATAAGCTTAGAACTAATGTCATGTACATTAAATAGCCAATCATCAAAACTTTACAAAAGCTAAAGCTAAACATTCTATAAAATAAACTGTTTTAAAGCCAGCGACTTAGTCTAATGTTTCGAATTATCAGTCGTGTTTTCTTTGTCTTTTATTAATTTTCATAAATTTGGTCTAATAAAATTTGAGCTAAAACGCATTCGAGGCGTCTTGTATTTAAAACGTACAATCAGCAACAAAAATGAACAATTATTTATTAAAATAAAGTCTTCAAGGTATCGATTAAAAATGTTTTCATTAGTACATCACTAATGTTTATCGATTAGATCGATTATATGAAACTACAAAGATTTGATAAAAAATAAATTAAACAAATAGTAAAACGTAACAAATGATATCTGAATTTACGGACTACAATAATCTTTAATTGTTTGACACTGACAAATGCTTCTGCTGTGCCAAAACATGAAAAAGAGAAAAGAGCATTTCTAATAAGAAATATGCAACTTTTTTATTTGAGACTATGTGATTATGGCACCAATTTTTGATTTGCAATTAGAATAATTGATCTTTAGTATGCTAAATTCAATCAATCTATAACCAACTTAATTATAATCAAATTTTCGTCTACTTTTATTAATCTATAGATTGTCTCTAATACATAGAATTTTTCACGAGTAAAAATCTATGATTAGTATATTATCATGGTTTGCTTATCGAAGTAAAATGCCTCGATATTATATTTGGAATAAACAACATCGTTGCAAATATATTTTTTAATGTTGCAACACAGATCTGTCAAATAATGACAATGACAGAACATTGCCATTTTATAAGATTAGAGACTATTAAAAATCTGTATTTTATAAAACACATAGTATTGTTGAATTCGAACGAAAAGAAGTGTACTTTTATCAAAGTGTATTTCCGATATTTACGCTTTTGTATTATCAAAAAATGTAATTAACCTTTAAAACCTACGTTGTAACCTATAAGTATTGTATAACTATCGACTTTTGTTGCTGAATGTACATTACCGAAAATACTATAAAGGCATTAAAACTTTCTAAATAATCGTTTTTACAGTTTTTTTTCGGTAAATTTTAACATCTCTATCTTACGTGGCGTTTAACTTATTTTGTAGACATTTGTAAAAAAAATCGGTCATTTGCCGAATAATTTGTGAAGCGTAAATTGACAATCTTTGGTGAAAACATAAAGTTTTTGAGTAGGGATATTTAATTTTGTAATAATACTTTAACTGTTATAATTTACACTTACAGCTATAGATGGTATAGATACTGTACTATCGTTTTAAATATTAATTATAGATGTCATAGAAAAACAAAAAAACTATTATGCGATTACTTAAACAGTAAGCAAATTACATGTATAAAAGTATTGTGTCTATGGACGTATGACAAAGTTATCGGAACTAACGGGCGAGTATAACTATAGATAAACATAACTATCGTGAAATTGTGTTGTCATGTAACATTATCGATTATTTTAATCGATTACGTGTGTGTTAAATTCACATAATTAATGTAAATAAATAAATAATAACAGTAGATGTGACGTTTTTGTACAAACGAAATATTTCGATGCACAAATAAAGTGTTCGTTTTCAAAACTGATTGTATCGCGTTTCCGCTTGACGTGCAAGTAATTTTAACAGCTGTTAAAACTCATACTGACGTGGGGTTGCCAGTTATACGATAATATACACTAATAAAAACAATGGTAGTATTAAAATATGACATTGCGAAACTATAATGAAGATGCTGAAACTATCACCAACTTTCAAACTCACCGACGCAACTTATTTGTGAAACAGAAAATTATCGTGACATTATGATTTCTATTTGAGACTAACTGGTGTTTTGTGGTTGATTGTAGTTTCAGTAATGTCACCGACATATTACATAGGTGACTTAATTAAAAAAACATCTTATTATATAACATTTTGAAAAAAAGCAAGAACGGTAAAATTATAAGCATATAGCAAACATATCTTTATCTACCGTTCGAACAAAATACTATAATTTTCTACAGTTTATACTGAAAAACACCACGATCAGAAAAAATAAATTATTGGCAACCCTGTACGAGCGTCGTGGATTATTTGGACCAATACTGTGCTTTTTACAACATAATCATTCTTTTGCATAATAAATTTAAAAACAAAGTTACACCTACCAACTCCTTAAATTAAAAACCTCGAATATCGAGTTATCGATATCTAATCAAGCCCACTCTACAAACCTCAAGCTGCTTTAGTTTACCACAAAACGATCCTTATACTTCTAAAGACGATACTTGTTTGAGATTAATCGCGCTATTAGTCGACAATGACACTCCTCTCTCTCGACTCTATGAGACTCGATTCCTCCTCTATAATAGACTCGGTTCTCTCTATACCTAGAGCGCCCGCTTCGTTTGTTTTCTCTCTGGAATATTATTATATAATATTTTCAAAACTCTCAAAATCAATTTATGTACTTTACTAGCGGACCCGGTGGGCTTTTTCTCGGCCTGATCATAAAAAAAAACCTTGACAAATTATATACCTAAACCTTCTTCAAGAATCACTTTATCTACTGGTGAAAATCCGTTCAGTAGTTTTTGAGTTTATCGCGAACCGACAAACAGACGTGGCAGGAGACTTTATTATATAATACGTAGTGATATTAAAAGTTTGAAGTAGACTTCTTTTAAAATGTATCAATTAATTTGACTAACAATTCTATACTTTGTTGGTCTATGAGTAGGTACATACGGGAAACCTATTAATTTACAAATTTCTATCAATAAAATATAGTAAAGAAATAAAAATAAAATTGATTTCTTTTTTGTATATTTTATAGATATTATTAGCGTTTGATCAACATCTCATCTGATGTTAAATGAAGAAATAGTCTAAGTTGGTAAACACGCTAAACCAAGAGGGACTGGCTCCCAAGTGCAACTGCCGAAACTTACCAACAGGAGCTTGGCGACAGACTCACAACTTGAGAGTCGTAGTTGGCCACGCGAACTTAGAAAAAAAAACACCCTACTTTATGCTATGGACTCGTCGCTATATTTTCCTCCACCAAAACTTCCGGCTCCTTCACGAGGATACAAACTTACATACGAATTGCTAGCCTTTGAGCCGTCAACCTTCAAGGTATCGCATTATTAAAGTTGAATAAATATTGACTCACACGATATCCCTTTGGACAGCGATGGGGGTGGGTGTGGGCGGAGTCACGGTCGCAGTCGATAGCGGGAGGGACTGAGGCCGCCTCAACCACGTGCTTCTCTCCTCCTGTAAACGAAATCTTCTATAGAAATATAAATAAATTGGATTAAGATATAGATTTATTCGCCTCTTTATTACTGCGTAAGATGAGTTTTGTATTAATGTGAGTGCACATACTCGTAGATACAGGACGCAACTCCGCAACGCTCCTTCCACACTTCAGCTCGCTTACTAAATTCATGTAATCGCATTACTTCAGAATGGCGGAACCTATTTATGTCATTCCTTTTTTGTTGCATTATTATAAATTAATTATAGATAATTATCAGGACAAGGTTTGAATGAATGCAAAATATTTGAAAAATAGTTCGGGAAAGTGACAACTTTGCGTTAAAAAATCTCCATATAAAAAAAATCGGTGACTGAGTAACACAAAGCACAGCGTTTTTAAAATATTGACACAATTGACATTCAGTTGTCATTTTATCTGATTGGTCATATTGTAAAGGATATATTTGGACTAACTTTCTTCATTAAAATACCCGTGTGAAGCCAGGCCACGCAGCTACTTTTGAATAAATTTTCTGAAAAAAAAAACAAATACTTTCCAAATTAACTTACCTGAGGAGTGATAATAGCGGTTATGTCTGTTTGTGTGCCAACTGGCTCCGCCTGAGTCTTCGTAGAGACTGCCTTCAGGACCTCTTGCATACAGCCTTGAAGCTCTACCACCTATTCGTAAACAATATTCATGGCCGAAAAACAATAATCCAGTAATTTAAGTTTAAATAATATGGTTAATTTTTAATTAATGAAGGTGTTACTTTGCGGAGATCCATTATTGAGTACTTAATTGGACGCTACTTGCACTTTCCCCTCGAAAGTTAGTGAGTTTCCGGCGGGAAGTGCAAAGTAGCGTCCACTTAAGTACTTAATACGGGTAAAAGCTAGAAATAAATACTATTTCCAAACACTGAAAAAAATCTCATCTATTTTTACTATAATAAAACTGTAACTATGCGAAATCTGTACATAAAATATATTTTTTAATTATAATCGACGTTGACTTTGTACTGAGTACTAAGTACTGAACCAATTTTGACGAAACTTGACACAGTGATAACTAATATTATATAGTTACATCTAGGATACTTTTGTCCCATAAAACTCAAGGGGTTCTCCAGGATAAAGGGCGAAAGTCAAAAATTTTATCAATTAACATCTTAAAGTGATATATATACATATATATATATAATAAAATGTAAGTTAAAATAGCAGCCAGATTAGCTAAAAATGTAAACTATTATTCATCTCACTATGCTACTTAAAAAGAAACAAATAACAAAAAAAATATCGTTGGGTTCCGAACCGACATCTTCGTCGGTCCGTATAATGTACAGTACGTCATAAATGCGTTACGGGTATATGACATCTCTATGCGTAATTAACCACTCCAGTGACGGAAATCATAAGGATTTAAGCTCCATACAAACGAAAGTAGACCTTATGACGCACAAGTTAGCAAACATTTTGGCAGCATAAGTTTTAAAAAAATACTGAATTTATTACAAGATTTGAATAATAATAAATTATATAATGTAAAATTACAATTTTTGTATAAAATATATTATTAAATTATTCTTTCACTCCTAAGAACTTTTTTTTTACTTAACCATGAAGTTTACAATATATTTATTGTATTTATACTTTTAGGTTAGAAAAAATATTTTACATGAAATACTTAAATAAATATTAAATTATTATTATAATATAAATATTTAAAATTGAATATCTAATAATTTAGACGTATGAATAGGATAGCAGCAGTTTTTTTAGTCAATTTACTTTACTATTTTCCTCCCTATTTATTTCATATAAAACTTATTGCAAGAAAATATACTAAGACCTAGCTAAAGATATAACCCTTTAAGACTAAAACTAAATCCATACCTATCAATTCACTTGTCCTAATATTAAAACAAAAACATTTTGTTTCACTAATATGCAAGGATAGTAGTTTTTTATGAAATATATAGCAACGTTGATAGTCATATTACATTCTAAAAATTAATTGGTATTGATGTGAAAAAGGCATAAATATCATGTCTTGAGAGTATTTCTCCTATAGTGGCCCTTTTTATACTAATCAACCATACAATAAGATTGTTACAATATAAGCAGACACCAATGAAATTCAAAAACTATAATTATACTTTTGAAATAAAAATAAATTTCAATAATTTATACTTATTACTTTATATAACAATTTTCAAAACTGATTTAGAAATAAAACAATTACATACAATTACATTTTATTAAGGTATCATAAAAGAATGTATACAAAATGAAGAAACTAAAAATGATAGTGATATTTGATGACCACTGCTCTTCATATACAGAGCACCTATAAACATTACAGAATTATGGTTTTGTTTTGTAAAATAGAATATGAAAGTTGTAAATAAAATACACACAACTATGTGTTGCAATACTCTGCACAACATATAAATAGGGACATCTTATTAATTATCTACTGGAAACGACGTTCAAGTTTGTGTACACAGCGAACTGTATTAAACTTAGATAAAACCAGTTTCATTTGTGTTAGTGTATACAATTATTGATGCAAATGAAAAATATTTTTTTATAACATAAAGGAACCCAAAAAATGCAGAACAATTACTCCTAGCACTCATAAATAACTCAACATTCTCCCAGGAAACTGTCAATGTGTAACGTGATGTTGCTACAAAGAATTATTAGCTATATAATATTTGTTAATCGATCATTAAAAAAAATGAAATATATTTTAAATTAGCCATAATTATTTATGAAAATAATTTTAAATATATGATAAAACCATATATAATTTGCATATAATTAAATATATTATTGTGACCACAGATTTATACACCTATAGGCCTATATAGGGTATACGTACTAAATGCCTTTGCCGATGGCGGGAGATTTAAAATTTTTTAAAAAACGCGCGGGACCATTTGGTCCCATTCGAAAGCCGAAAGATTAACAAACAGAGTTAGAAGTATAAAATCTAGCAAGTAGGCTAAATTATATTGATATATGTGTTTGTCTCTTTGTCGTCAATCATTTTTTCCTTTGATTTTCAAACCATAACGATTCTAAACAAAGTTCACGTCAATACTATGTCGATAAAGTTGAAAAATATGTGTAAACGAAACTGTCACTTATATGTAGTTATATTTATTTTATTGTATAAAAATGTTTGCTAAACAAAGGTGACAAGATTTTTTCCTAAAACATAAACCTATATAATAGTTCTACATTGCATTGTAGAAGATGTATCTCAATTAGAGTTCTGTCAGTACGTGTGTTGTTTCGATATTTGATAAATTTAGTTTTAGAATATTGTAGAGCCTTGAAGTAGGTTCGACGCGAAGAGTGAACGGGTGCGAAGTTGAGCGGCACAGAAGGGGGTGGGCACACATTTGTCGGTAATATATCTAAGTTCGTTTTTATCTTAATTGGACTCAGTAGGTGATGCTCTGAACGGGTTCTAAGCTTCTTTTAAAAGATTTTTCACATACCAACTGGGTATATATTTGCGTGAGTCCCTGGATAGTTTGAATTCACAGTTGGAAGCGGTAGATGTCGCTGCAATCGGGTTTTTTTGGTTTTTTACGATTTTTCGCGCTTAAAAATACAATTGAGACCGCTAATAACCGATTTCGTGCAGACGAAGTTGCACGGGTGAGTTAGTTGAAAATAAACTCGTAGCAACAAATAAGACAGCGTGGTGACATATTGATACGTAGAACATGTACACACCGAAAACATATTTAAAAGAAATAAACAAACTTAAGGGTAAGTAAATACCAATCTGTACTAATATTATAAAGCTACTTATATTCCCATAGATCCTCTACACGTGCCTAAATTACTTTAAGCTTGCCTAGCGTTCCCCGTACGGGATGTGAAGTAGACGCTAGGTCAGCATTTATAACATTGTTAGAATAAGGAATGATTTAGAATAAGAACTTAGGATAGTTAGTCTAGAATCGACTCTCGTAGAATGTACTCGTTAGGTTAGGAAGTCTAATATCGACTATAATAGTTTTTAAGTTATATTATAATAAATGTCTAGAATCGACATAACTATTAATAAATTGTCTAATATCGACTGTAGTTTTTAAAAAGTCAACCCAAGTGCTCCCGAAGTTAACTGGCGCAGCCGGTAGGATTGTTTGTGCTACCGCGAAATAAGTGTTTTTCAAAATAATACACGTCGCGAGTACCGGACAATCCCACGAACCAAAGAAATAAGTTGACTGTTCGAGGAGACAACTATGAAGAAAATCGGAAAGTGAGTAGTAACCTTCTACTTCCTCTCCTAAATCCCTCTTCATAAAATTTCTAATTGTTAAAATCACGTTTAGAAATTTAATTAGTTGTATAAGTACTGTCAATAATTAAAATCATTATTGACTCAATTTTACTTATAATTAAATTCAATAATTAAAATCATTGTTGACTTAATTTTACTTATTATAATTAATTTCAATAATTAAAATCATTATTGAATTACATTTAATTTTACTTATAATAAATACTTTCAATAATTAAAATCATTATTGAATTACATTTAATTTTACTTTATATAAATACAATCAATAATTAAAATCATTATTGAATTATTATATTTTATTATAAACTGTGTAAAATCCACAATAAATTTAGTGATATATTAATTAAGTTGTTAAGTTACATTTAAGTTTTATAAATTGTAATTTTATATCGTGTCCGTGCCATATCTCGTCTACCATGGCTCTCGATAACGCTTACGCGCAAATTCCTGGCGCAGCGATACAAGCCGCACCCGTGCCTAGACCTGCCCCGTCACCTGTTCAAACGCGAAGTTCGCTATTACCACCTAAAGATATTTTAAATTTAATTCCGGAATTTAACGGAGACACAAAACTACTTAGTTTATTCATTAGAAAATGTGAATTTGTTATTCAAAAGTTTCAAGGAGCCTCCGACCGTAACGAATTTCTCATGCAGTATATTACTAGTAAATTAACAGGCAAGGCAGCTGAGTTAATCAGTGAAAGGGGTGATATAGATGAGACATGGATACAACTAAAAGAATTACTAATCCAACATTTTGGAGATCCGCGTAGTGAGGAATGTGTTGCCATCGAATTGGAAACATTAAAAATTAAAAATAATGAAACGTATTTAGATTTCTGTAGCCGCATACAGGATGTTCGAGCCATTCTATTGTCTAAAGTTAACCAAGGAAGTTCGAAACAAGTAATTGACGCGAAAAAGATAATTTATAATAATACCTCATTAAACATATTTCTTTACAATTTACCGGAACACATTGTACGACTAATTAGGCTCAAAAACCCTCAAACCCTAGAGGATGCTTTGTCGCATGTTCTAGAGGAAGTGAATTTCCAGGAGCAATATAATTTGCGATCAAAAATGCTTCAACACCGCTCACAACCCCCACCACAACAATTACTATTTAGGTCTTCTCCACCACAATCCTTCAGAAATCCAATGGCAGACCACACTAAACAGGTGAGTAATAATTTAGCTCAGCCTCCATTTATTAATAAGTCACAGCAGCAATTCGGATTCCGCCCTCAAATAGGACAATTCGGTTACCGACCACCACAACCGCAACAATTCGGTTACCGACCACCACAACCACAACAATTTGGTCATCGACCACCTCAACAATTTGGGTTCCGACCTCAAGCAGGACAGTTTGGGTACAAACCACCCCAGGTACCTGCTAATAATAACACACAGTTTGGGTTTCGTCCGCAAGCTGGTCAGTTTGGGTATAAACCACCACAACCCCAAAGACCTAAGCCTCAATATTCAAATGACGTCACCATGCGTACCGCACCGGTTAAATTACCCGTTAACGAAATCTACACTAACGATGAAGGTGAGTTCGACCCTCACTATAACGATGTATATAACAATGCATGCAAATATGAAGAGTATCGATATTCTACCGAACCATACGACAGTTATTACGAAGATCCGTCACAGGACACAACACCTCTTCCTATTACTGATGGTAATGAAGAGGAGGAGACTCAAAATTTTCACATGGATATAACACACAAGGTACCGAGATAATACAGGTAAATTACGATAGCTCTCTTAAACTCCCTTACATATATATCCCTGATATAGATGGTAAATTCATGTTAGACTCCGGCAGTACACGTTCTTTCATAAGTACACATAAGGCAGAACAATTTTATTCCCAACATAAATCATATGAACCATTTATAGTGACTAGTACACATGCATCGAGTAACCACGATCAAGTAATAAATATTCCGCTATTCTCAATTTTTAATAAACCCGGTTTTCATAAATACTATATTTACGATGTGGATAAAAAATATGACGGTGTAATAGGTTGGGATCTTATGTCGCGATTAAACGCAAATATATGTTTAAAGGATAAAGTTCTAAGAACTAACGGAACGGAAATCCCAATAATGTATCAAAACGAATATGTATATAAACTCGAGGCTCGCTCAGAGCATCGCGTTAACTTACCAGTAGATAAGAAAAACGGAGAAGCTATTCTTAACTTTAAAAAATTTCATGATGGAGTTCGTATGCCCGCAGCAATAGTTAGATGTCATAATTATTTTGCGACAACAGTCATACAGAATACCAATGACTACGATCTTACACTATACGTAACAGCACCATTTAAAACTACCGAATTTACTTCAGACATATGTGAAGTTAATCACACAACTGACTTGACGAATATGGAAGTTGACTCTTTGTTGACCGATAATTTGACAAAACTACGACTTGACCACCTTAACGAGGAGGAACGTGACTCTATACGCAGACTATGTACAGACTATAAAGATATATTTTATTGTGAAGAAATACCCCTTAGTTTTACAAATCAAGTTAAACATAATATACGCACAACTAACGAAGATCCGATTTACATTAAACCATACAGACAGGCACCAGCACAAGCTGAAGAAATCAAACAACAAGTACAAAAATTACTTAAAGACAATGTTATTCAGGAATCACACTCACCTTGGAGCGCTCCTGTCCATTTAGTTCCTAAAAAGGCAGACGCTTCGGGTCAGGCTAAATTTAGAATGGTAGTAGATTATAGGCGACTCAACGAAATTACAATAGATGATAGATATCCTATTCCAAATATTTGTGATTTATTTGACAAATTAGGGAAAAGTAATTATTTTACCACATTAGATCTAGCCTCAGGCTACCATCAAATTGAAATCTCGCAGTCCGATAGAGAGAAAACTGCGTTCTCTACGCAGAATGGACACTACGAATTCCTTCGGATGCCGTTTGGCTTAAAAACAGCTCCGGCGACATTTCAACGTACCATGGATAACGTGCTAAGAGGCTTACAAGGTTTGCATTGCCTTGTTTACTTAGACGACATAATTATTTATTCAAATGGGCTTCAGGAGCACCTCCAGAAGCTACGTGCAGTTTTTGATAGACTCAGACAGACGAACTTAAAGGTCCAATTAGATAAATCAGAATTTTTGAGAAAGGAAGTGCAATATTTAGGACACACACTAACACAAGATGGATTACGACCAAACAACGACAAAATAGACGCAGTACTAAAATATCCCATACCACAGACACAAACAGACATTAAAAGATTTCTAGGATTTATAGGATACTACAGACGTTTCATAAAAGACTTTTCCAAAATCACACAACCATTGTCAAACTGCTTAAAGAAAGGAAGAAAGGTAGAAATTAATCAAAAATATATAGAAGCATTCGAAAAATGCAAAGAACTACTAATTAATGCCCCCATCCTGCAATATCCTGACATGACGAAACCATTCCTATTAACTACAGATGCCTCCGAAGTTGCCATAGGTGCAGTGTTATCACAAGGTCCGATTGGTAGCGACAGACCTATCGCTTACGCTAGTCGTACCTTATCCGAAACAGAGAAAAGATATAGTACAATCGAACGAGAGTTATTAGCCATAATTTGGGCCACAAAACATTTTAGACCCTATTTGTTTGGACATAAATTTGACATTATTACCGACCATAAACCCCTCGTCTGGTTGTATCAACTTAAAGAACCTAACAGTAAACTAACACGCTGGCGTTTACGCTTGCAAGAATATAACTTTGGTATAATTCACAAAAGTGGCAAACAAAACGTGAACGCTGACGCTTTGTCACGAATAAAAATTAACGCATTAGGTACTGGCAAAACAGATGATAACATGTCTCTTATAGTTAATGTTGACGACAAATACAGGAACACTTACAAGAAATAGAAAACAGGGCTAAAATACTATCCAGAAGACGAACTACTGATGACTCAAAAACGATAACTATATCAGACTCAGAACGAACTATGACAGCTAGCCCTATATCATTACCAGACACTATTATATTTGACGAACAACCCGACTACCCGATTAGGACAGAGACAGACTCTACACACACAATACATTCCGCAAAAGATATGGAATTTACGGGTATACCCATATTACACGAGGCTGTTGATACCAAGCCTAACCAAATATTAGTATTTAGTTGGTTCCGTAATGAATATAATATTAAAAACTTATCCAGAGACAATCAAAAGGTATTAGAAGTCTTTTTACCTACCGGAAAACCAAATTTGATCAAAGATTTCCTTAAGAAATACATTAAACCAAAAATTAAATACTTCATTTATTTCGAAAATCCCGAACACAGGCGCGAATTCAGTAACGTTATATTAGAATTATTTAAGAAAGGCTATGTAAACTTTTACGAATGTACTGAACGTGTGATTTATGTAGATGAGGAAGGCGAACAAAAGGCTATAGTCGAAAAATTACATCAAGGTAAAACGTGCCATCGCGGAATTACAGAATCCATCAAACGAATCCGGCGAAATTACTATTGGGCAAATATGAGAGAAATAGTCTCTGCTATTATCAATTCGTGCGAAGAATGTAAAACATCTAAATACGACCGCAAACCGATAAAACCATCGCTACAATTAACACAAACTCAAAGCGCGCCATTCCAAGAAATATTTATAGATATCTTTTCCATAGAATCAAAATATTACTTGACATTAATTGACGCATTTAGTAAAATAGGACAGGCTATCGAAGTACCATCGCGAACAACACCCGAGGTAGTTCGAGCACTTATTAAATATTTTTCATTTTATGGTATTCCTCAAAAGATAAGTTGTGATCCCGGAACTGAATTTAACAATGAGCTATTAAAAGAATTAACGAATTTGTACAAAATTAAATTACACATAGGTACGCCGAATAATCCTAACTCTATGGGGTTAATCGAACGTTTTCATTCAACAATTATAGAAATTTATCGGCTTGCGAAATACGAACGAAAGTACACGGATGCCGCAACGTTAATGACATATGCGGTAATGGCATACAATAACACCCTCCACAGTACTACCGATCTCTCTCCGTTCGAAGTTGCTTTTGGTCATACCGAATTGAATTCCACGTTCGACATAGAATTTGAGAAGGTATATAAGCAACAGTTAGTTAAAGATCATAGAAAAAGAACTCAAGTGTTATATAAATTCCTAGCGGAAAAGATGGCGAATATCAAGGAAAAGATTAGGGAAAAGAGAGGAGGTGAGAATGAACCCAAAGTAGAGATAGGAGAAACAGTTTTTGTTAAAGCAGTAAATAAAAGACAATCTAAAGACAAGTCTAAATATCAAAAGGCTACGATAACTGGCCCCATCACGCATAATGTCGTCCCCATTAGGGTAAAAGGTAGGGATACCAAAGTACCGATTAAAAATATTAAACGCCCTTCACAGGTGGTGCATACTCCTGTTGATATGGACGTCCATCATCCAAGCTCATCTAAACCAGGTTCCCCTCAGCCAGGGCCTTCAAGTTCAGCAAATTAGCAATAACCCAGGAATATTACCGGTTAAACAAGGTTTATCATTCTTACAACACGACAAATGGGCTATAATAAAAATCATTAATCTAAAAGATATCGAATCAGACTTATCATTCAATATACAAAAGTATTCGGAGTTTTGTATAATCATACATCGGAACGAAACCTTTGAAAAGGAAGTAGGTGAACTAAAAACCCAAATAGAATACTTACGTGATGAAACTGTAGAAAAACTACAACAATTAGTCCCATTCCAAGTACAAAGATATAAACGAGGTATTATTAACCCTATAGGATCTTTAATTAAAGTAATAACTGGCAACCTTGACCATGAAGATGCAGTTCGTTATGACAAATTAATCACCGGGCTCCAAACTAAGGAGCAGGCTACCGCTAATAAGATAACTATAATATCTGAAATGTTGGATAATGTCGTAAACGCAACCGATATTATGAATACTAATATTGAGATTATGAACGAGCGTCTACAGCGACTTGAAGTCGTTATTCAAAGTTTTTCGACGAACTATATTTTCTATACATACTTAATTGGTGAATTTAACAGTTTCATTAATAATTTTAGAACCATTCATAGTAAGCTTAGTGAGATAGAAACAGCTCTTGCACTCAGTAAAGTATCAGTATTACATAAATCTGTTATTAACTCGCAAGAACTGCTGTCTGCGCTAATAGAAATAAGTAAATATGGTAATTTAATGTACACTGTTAATGAACAGAATTTAATCACAATAGAAGAGACATTTGTAGTCAAAGCTTACCTTAAGGATAGTGAAATAAGATTTATTATAGATATACCATTAGTTGATAAGCTCATGTACACATACTTTAAATTGTATTCCTTACCTATATTCCATGATCCAGATAACCAAACATTCGTAATAGTTCCTGACTTTCCGTACCTATTTGTAGAAGGTGAAAAGTATTATCCGATTTCGTCACCATGCAAAGAAATTACAAACGAAGAGTATTTGTGCTCAGAAAATGATGTTATACAATACACCGAGCAAACTTGCATTGAACAACTATTGAGGTACCGACAAAACCTGTCACTATGTTACCCATGGCAAGTATACCCAGAAAGCATAAAACTTCAGAAGATTTCTGAAAACAGTTGGATCATCTTTGCGGAACACACTAGTATACTGACTTGCGTTTGTGGTAATGACGTCACACGCGAACAGTTACGTGGCACTTATATAGTAACTATTCATGAAGAATGTAATGCATCCATAGGCGGGTTGCAAATCCATGCACAACGCTACCATTCACTGAGTACAGCATATAAGCACATACCTATAATCAATCTACCCAGTCTCGAAGAAAAAGAACGACGCTTCATCGTTGCAGGAGATGAACCCATAAACCTAAAAGGGGTACCTCTGGACGACATACACCGTTTAAACCATATTTTGAAGAAAAGTGTTCAAAGTGAAAGTAATACAGTGCAAAGAAATAGTGTCAGTGCCTCTACCATAGTGCTCTATGTAATTGTAATTATGTTAATTATACTTATGATTACCTATAAGCTAACACCAATTGTAAAGAAATACCGTAAGAAACGGATTCCTCTTCCAACCATGGAACAGCAACCCGTTTCCACAGAACAATGTAATCCGCGTCCACTGTTAATGTAAAATCGAAGTTCTCAGAAGTTTTTCCGATAACTTCGATCTAAGGCGGGAGGACTTATATTCCCATAGATCCTCTACACGTGCCTAAATTACTTTAAGCTTGCCTAGCGTTCCCCGTACGGGATGTGAAGTAGACGCTAGGTCAGCATTTATAACATTGTTAGAATAAGGAATGATTTAGAATAAGAACTTAGGATAGTTAGTCTAGAATCGACTCTCGTAGAATGTACTCGTTAGGTTAGGAAGTCTAATATCGACTATAATAGTTTTTAAGTTATATTATAATAAATGTCTAGAATCGACATAACTATTAATAAATTGTCTAATATCGACTGTAGTTTTTAAAAAGTCAACCCAAGTGCTCCCGAAGTTAACTAGCTAGAGGGTTTGTTTGTTTGCTTGGTTGAACGCGTGAATCTCAGGAACTACTGGTCCGATTTGAAAAATTCTTCCATTGTTTTTCATTTCAATGAGATATTCTCCCAGGCCCAACCACTCAGGTCCGGCTACAGTGGCAGGAGGAGGCGGGCATATGGCCATTGCTTGCATGCATGGAAGAAACCACACCCGTCAGCGATAAATCCATCACTACCACCGCACTCAGAATGCAATCGCTGCCGAGCCTGATTTTAGCTTTGCTCGGCAACGAACAGGCATAGACTGCGATGGTTTCCTCACAGAAGGAGGCGTCGGAGAGGGCCTGCGAGGGGGATTTGCCCCTCTTCCCCCCGCCGTAGTCAGATCTGAGGGATGGGTCGGGGGTCCCATCTCCTCATTGCACTCGTTCTGTTGAGGAGAGGAAGCAGCTGGTGCACTCAATCTGACCATCTCCCACCACCGGACTGACCGTTGGGGCGGCATGGTGATAGCAAAACAACGGCCGATACACTTTCGGGGTTTTAGTGAGTACAAATCTCATACTACCCTCTCTCAACCCCGGGAGGATGGCGTTGGTCCATGAGAATTTCTCCACGTTACTAAAAAAAAGGGTGTATTCAGAGTGGCTTAATATCTTGACGAAGACCATAGATATTCCCTAAACGGATAAATACGTGACTTTTATTAAAATATTATCTTTATTATAAAGATTCTCTATACCAGCTATCAGTAATGATAAAATTTAACAGAAAAACGAAACCGTTATAACGTGAAGGTATTGCAGGCATCACCTCGTTTTATGATGAAATATACAACTCTCCAAACAACTGACCTGAGCTTGAAGACTGAAACACGTCTCAGTGAGCTGTCGCAAAGCATCGCCGTTTTCATCTGAATCTGATAATTTCTGTTTACTCTCTGAAAACAGATATTGAAACAAATGGTTGCAGTAACAACTTTTCTAAACTAATACTAAATCATACATTATTATTGAAATCTGTACAAAATATAAACAATTTTTTTACTATGAAAACATATCTGGATCCAATTAGACCCTTCTCAAATATGGCGAAAAAACCCGTTAAATAAATAAAACAATTCAAGTTAACGATTCTGGAAAAAAATTCCGATCATTATCCTTTCGACAACTGTAAACAAACATTACTTATACACCCTGATTAGAACTTTACGAAAACGTTCTAGAACTATCTATATACGTTTTTCATATACAATACATCTATACATATAATAACTATGTAAATCTAACGTGTCTGTATTTATTACATTTTTGTAAAAAAAATTGTTGCAAATGTCTAGAAATAAATAATAAAATACATTTCAATCAATTTTAGGAATGTCTATCTGTCTGTTTATATAAACACGCATCATTGCTAAAGTACTGCGTCACGATAAAACAGCTTCAAGACAATCATAAAGCACATCTTCGAGTAACATTATTCTTTGTTTTAATAAATTCGATTCGGTCTATTAAAGGTAACTTAAGTATGAGAGAAAAGTAGACAGTAATCAGACTTAATAAATTCAGATGTCTTTATTAGTCACTGTTTTGTACATCAGGTTCAACGCGGACGAAATCGCAGCCACAGCTAGCATACAATAAAGACGGTAGCGTTTACCAGTTGCTTGTAATGTAGAAACTTTCTTCCACAAAGCGTTGATGGCCTGCATTTGTAATTGTTGAATTTTCCTCTCACTTTCCAATGCAGCCTTGGTCGCTTCCATATCACAGGTGAGTCGCCTGTAACAATATAAAATCCATTTACATCTCCCGTTTCTCTGTATGCACAGGTTAAGCTAAGAAACGGCTAAATCAGGCCTTTTGGCGGGATCCTGGAATATTGATTTTTATATTTTATTGATAATCTTGTGTTATTTGACTCTATATTTTGTAATATAGGTTGTGTTGTACATGATATAGTTTGGTTATTGTGCATAAACGAAGCGGATAGGAAATAATACCACAAGGGTTGACAAAGAAACTGTCTGGAAAGCTCTAACAAGACGGCGAAAATCTTGTTAGCTCATTAAAATGATCGCAAGAAACTTCTAATATCATAACCCACTCGACGATGGTAGTAATAATCTACTAGAAGATTACCAAAAATAAATAAAAAGGGCTAAATCTGTTTTATCGTGATTTTGATAGCCAATTAAAGGGTCCTTTAGGAACTAGTTTAATACTTTATTACTTCTTTCGTAATATTATGATTGCGAATATGAGTTTGTTTATTACACTTTTACGCCTTAACCCACGCACTGTCTAAAACCATAGAGGTGTTATTACAAAAAAGTTAAATATGTATTGAGTTTAAAAATTGCTTTAAAGAAGTTTCGAATTAAATGCACCGCGCTCGCTGAATGTTCGCCATCTTGCTCTTTTGTCTCGCTTTGGTTACGTTAGGTTAGACTTGCGAAAAAGGATAACGCGACTTGCCTCGGGCGAGCGCGGTGCATTTAATTCGAAGCCTTTTTATACCAAGTATTTAACTTTTTTTGTAATAACACGGTAAAGGTTTAAGCTCTATACAAACTAATGAGGCACAAGTCTACAGACTGTCGTCAGCATAAGTTTTTATGAAATACCGGATTTATTACAAAACTTGAGAAACTTATACAGTAACAAATTACGTAATGTAAAGTTATAATTTATACATTAAAGTAGCGGGCCCGGCAGACGGTGTCCCGCCCTGACTATAAAAAAAACTTTGACAAATTATATACCAAAACCTTCCCCATGAATCACTGTATCGACTGGTGAAAACCGCATGAAAATCCATTCAGCGGTTTTTGAGTTTATCGCGAACAGACAGACAGACAGACGTGGTGGGGGACTTTGTTTTATACTATGTAATGTTGTATTATTAAAACTCTTGCCGATAGACGCAAGTATTAATGTCGTGTATTAAAGAAAATAATAATAATTAAAAACACGATCCGCCATTTTGAGACCTGGGTCTTAAAAAATCAGCCGAGGGATTACCCACTGAACTGTTCATAATGACATTTAATATACACATTATCAGGGCTATAGAGACAGACATAAAATAACTTTTTATCCAAAAAAAAGTACTGTTACCGACGGATAGGTAAATTATACATTTACGCGAGCGTAACCGTGGTCATAATCTAGTGAATAATAGATCTGTACGTAATCTTCTAGTATGTAATACATATATGAATATGGGTTTTGTTGAGGACAAATGAGTCTTTCATGTCATACCTTTTTTTCTAATAATTTGTATAAAGTCTACTCTACTCAGTTATTTGCCACTTTTTTTTTATTATATACACATTAAAAAAAATCGATGTCTAAATGAAAATTGAAATTAATTATAAATTTGAAACAAATAACTTTACGAAAATAAAGAAATTTTTCTCAACTCATCACACAATTTTCAATTAATTTTACACGACACCATGGTTGCGTGGTATTTCTGGGTGATGTTGAATTAAATATAGTCTGTACATTATGAGGAATAGTGATATGGCCACTATCATCATTTGGAAAAGTAATGGATACACAATAGAATCAAATGATGAATCCAATACAAAAATGTTTTTAATACTACCATTAACTTTTGAAAATGAATTCATTTTTGTTCATAATTCATCATCAACTGTACTAAATATAATTGCTACATCAAGTTGAACTGCATCATTGTAACTGCGGAGTTGTAAGTCATGGATTACTTTCATGACCAACAAATTTTCTTATTTTGATTTTACAAAGTATTTTTCGCTCATTTTATATTGAATCATCATTTGAGTACACCATAAAGAAATACTAAACATTAAAATATTGACATTGACTTTGGAAATATTGCTTTACTCTTATGGCAACATGAAGCAAAGTGACATGAAGTGAAAGCAGTCTGTCACCTAAAAATTTTGACATTCAATAAAACCAAAGAAAATAATAATTATTTCAGTAGTTCCATAAATTTACTAAAGATGAAGAAAAATATAGAATAAAGATAAAGATATAGAAAAATTATTTATCAATTAATATTAATGTATGTTATGAATTTTCATATTATATTATTCTAAAATTAACCTACAATTTGACCAGTTCATTTCAAAGAGCATATTGTAAGGCATGCAACGTCAGTCATGTTAAAAATATTTAAAAGGTAATTGGAACGTAAGAAGGATGAAGGATGTTTGAAACATCTTTTTCATTTAATGTGTGTATATGTTGTGTAAAATTCAAGCAGTAGTGTTGAGTAATGTATATTTTAATTAATTTAATATGTTTGTAATACAGTTTATATAAAAAAATAGCTTTGTGCAATTCTCTGCCATATAAACTTTAACTATGCTAAATTTCAAGTTCATCCGTTCACGTAATTTGCTTAAAAAGGGATACAAAGTTTTGGATTAATATATAAGATATGTACGTATAAACAACGTATTAATATAAAAGATATGTTATAATATCATTGTTGAATGTAGAATAAAAAGGGTAATTGGAACGTAAGAGTAAAAAAAATATATACAGTCGAGCATAGCAACCTCCTTCGCAACCTTTTTTGAAGTCCGTTATTGACGGATGTCAAAATGTATTTTTAATTTACATGTGTGTATATGTTGTGTAAAATTGAAGCAGTAATGTGAGTAATGCATATTTTAATTGATTTAATGTACTTCTAATGCATTTTACATAAAATAAATAGCTTTCTGCACTTCGCCTCCATATAAACTTTAACTATGCCAAATTTCACTTTCATCCGTTCACGCAATTCACTTAAAAAGGGGTACAAAATTTTGGCTTCACATATTAATATATATGATATGTCATTACTCTTAAAATGTGTAAAATATGTAAATCTATGGTTAAGTGGTGCTGTAATTAAGGCGCAGACCACGTATTAGTTGTAAGTACGAAACATATGCTATTGTCGGGACGGAACGTGCATCACTAGCAACTCATAAAATACGATATATTGTAAAGTTTTGTGAAAATGCAGTTTCCTAACAATTTATTGATGTTTTCTTCTAGATAACCTGGAAGCCTGCATTAACAGGTTGCAATAATATTAACCAAGAGGTACTCACTGTATATGCTGTCTCGCTCTGGCCGCTTGTATTGCATGCAGAATCCGTAGAGTGTCTTTATTTAAATTCCTGCTTCTATAACCTCGCCACATTCTCTGTATGGTGACTGCAGCTGTTGACTCTACACTCATCTTCTTCTGTCTCCGTTGGTTTGAAGCCAGTTTTATTATCTCCAACTTGTCTTGGTCTATATCATCCGGATTATTCTTTGTCATTCCATTCATTTTTTTATCATCTTTCAACTCCAGTTTGCTGAGACTACCCTTCCGTTGGTCCATTCTGGTCTTCAGTTTAGGCGAGGACGTGGCACTCTTTGTTAACTTCGGTGAACCTCTTAAATTCCTGCTAACGGAGTTTGATGGCTTGGATCTTTCCTCTTGCAGACTGCTGTTGCTCGATTGAGAGGAGACACTGTTCACAGAGTTCGGTTTGGGTATTGGTCTTTGCATATCGTACATGGGGTCTTGGTAATCGGGGCTCATTAGAGACTCTGGAACTGGCACCATCTTGGAAGCGGCTTCAAGTGACTGGTTCACTGGTCTCGGTTGATCTGAAATACGAATAGTATTGAATCACTGGTTTACATTTTCGTCGTTAATTGGTTGTTACATTTCAAAATAAACTACATCCAATTTTAGTCATTCCTAATACTTTATTTTCATGCCTGTAGGTTCAAACCCAGAATGTTACAACGAATTTTGAAAAATTCTCGTACACTTAATAATTTAAATTGGTAACTATTGACTGACTGTGAAGAAAAACATCGTGAGGAAACCCTTTACCTGAAAAATGTTCTTTTAGTACTATTGTATGTGGGAAAACATAGAACTGTGGATGTCTTGGAGTTTGAAATCGCCAATTCGTCGTGGGCTGATGTGGTGATTATGTCTATACTTTCCTTCGGCTCTGCAAATGGTCTCTTACAGGCTAATGATAACCATCGTATGTTGGCCAAATTTAGAATTTCTTTGTGTTTGAAATTGTTAATATGTCATAGCAACATTCTGGTGCGGTGATTATGCCCATCCCTTGTTTCTCTAAGAGGCCCATGACCATACAGTAGGTGTCTTATAGGCTGATGTGATGATGATGATGATGATATGTTGAATTGGACTTATCAATTCGAAACTAGCTTCCTCACCAAGGTTCTTCTCTCGTAGATCTCGTTTCTCGAGTGCGTACATGAGACCCGGCGAGTCGAAGCTCTGGCTCATGGGCGCGGGGACACCCGGCAGGTCACCAGTGTAAGATGAGCTCATGTTAGAAGGTGAGTTCGACTTGGACAGAGCCGAGTGGTAGCTCGATGTAAGACGGTCGGGCGAACGGCCCATGTACCGGGATGATATTCTTGCTATTGTAAAAAAAATATATTTGAAACGAATATCATTTATCTATATATGAACTAGGTCACACGGCCAAGCGTTGCTGTGGTTGAATTATTGAAAAAAAATCAAAATTAATATGTGGCACCATCTATGAAATATCCACAACAGTCAGTCCTACTGTTTTCTGTCAACAATGTAATTTAAAGCGCCATCTGTTCGAGACTAATGATACTTACAATTAATAACAATAATCAACATTGACAATCATTTAATTTGTAAACAGGAAATTTTGAGACAATCTAATCGATATAAATTATCCTATCTCTCATAAGTTGGATTATACATAAGTTATACATAAATACCAACGTTACATGAAGATTGGTTGAGTAATTCAGAATTCATGGTGGCCAAACATCATGACACTGTGTTTTTTTTATATACATAAATAGCTAGAGACAAAAGAGTTACGAATATCTTTCTTCCGTTTCTTAATCGATCTTCTATATTAATTTTTGTTGAGCATTTATGTTATCAAGAAAAACAAAACTGGAAACAGTTTTTTCCTTACCATCGATGTGTCGGAAGTTTGTAGCCTCTATTTGTCATACATCGGATCTTTATGTCCATTAGTCTACAATATATATATTTTTTTTAATTAACCAGACCCAATGCAAATATTCAAATATACTCGTATATATGTCGGAGGAAGCTATAAGTCGAGTTGATTATTGTTTGCACACATAATATTATTTGTCTTCATTCTAAAATTTATTTGATTTGTTATATTTTTCTATAACTTAAAAGCCGCATTATTCTAATAAAAATTACGACTATTGTAATTCACATGACTACCAATCAGAACAGACCACGTGCCTCGAGCGGAATTGAGGCGATCTTTAAGAGGCGTACATTTTTATTACTTTCAAAATACTTAATTTTTATTTTATTTCATTTGTTACATTTTTCTATACCTTCCTTCGAACTGACTACGCTATGACCAAGCAAGGTCTTAACAGCTTCACCGGACTACTAAGGCGAGCGCTTAAGGCACTCAGCCGATTCTATTTTGACAACTAGCTCAAGGGTGCGCGGCACACCTCGGCTTTGGCTGTTGCCTGATACATGCAATTCGCGACCTATGTGAGCTAACCTAAGCTAAGCTAACTATTCATACATATATGAGTTGTTGAAACATATATGTGTACCAAGCATACATAACTCAATAACTCTTATATATATTTCGTATCGGATAATATTCTAAACTATTTCAGTTTGATAAGGGAAAAAAGATAAGACCCTTCCACTTGCATCGTGTATGCGTGCACGTGTGTGGAGGTGATATGTGTAATGTTGTCACAGTAATGTAAGATTTTGTGTCACAATATCGCGCGAAACTTTTTTTTTTTTTTCTATACCTTAAAACCTTAATAATGTAATAGAAGTTATGGATATTGTAATTAACGTAACGACCAATCGGAGCAGAGCCAGTGCCTCGAGGGGGTTCGAGGCGCCATCTTTACTTTAGGAGGCCGGACAGTTTATGTGACACCTTGGTTTGAGCGATAGAAAAGGATCGAGTTGGATCGTTGATGAGAGTTTTTATATTCGGTGGTTAAAGATCGGTGCCCCGAACTCGCTGCTAGGTCGTCATCTTTAATCTTTCCAACGATATTATTGTCAAGTCGTGAAATATTGCGTAATCTAAATAAAACAGTGTGAAAATGTGATCACTGTGTTTTGTGCTCGCATTTTACCCGGATGACGCCCACTAAACCCGTAACCTCTAATGACGATGCCAATGGCAATAACGTTTTCCCCCACATATACATTGTATATAATATATATACCATTATTGTTATTATTGACAACGAAGATAATATTAACTGGTGTTATAGTAACATGCGAAAGAACTAGCACGATGTAAAAAGCAATAAGTATGAAAAGGCAGTATGTTACTCACACTCAAAGTCACGATACCTTTTACTATTATGAGCTCGCATCCAAGCACATTTCATTAGACATATTTGACCATCGGGCATTTAAATTCAAAAAGACAAACACATTTTATATCCATGCCCATTTCAACAACAGCTAATAGGTATATCATATTTCAATATTCTCAATTATGTTTGCTATCTTGTCTTTTTCCAATATGTTAATTTTAGTTTTCATAAATGGAGTTCATTTTCACTTTTTCGCTTATTCTTCTTCTATTTTTTTTTCCTCTAAGTTTAATGTTTCTCAATATTTACTAATTTAAAAATATATATATTATTATTAATAGTGTAAGTTAAGTTTCTATGTGATAAAGCGTTTTAAGTCTTCAGTTTAGTTACTATTTTTTATTATTGTTATTGACTGTTGCTATATCCACATGTAAATCAATAAATAAATTGCAATATAATAAAAAACAGCATACTACCAAACAGCAGAATAACTAACAACAACAACTAATAACTTTGTAACAATAATTATCTGTAAAATAACACAACAGAGTAATTCATTTTTCATATATAACCGTTATTGCAATTTGTACTTACACTGCATCCTAGGTGACTGTAATTTCGGCTTCAATGGGCTGTGGTTCTGGTCTTTCAGTTGTTGTTGATGATGTTGAGCCTGAAAAAGAAATATAATACATTAGCCTATGCTCGCGGCTTCACTCGCCTCAGTGTATTGATCTATCTGTGGATATCTATAATACTTTTCTATATATTGGTATTATGACATATATATTGGTCTTAATGCATAAAGCCTATTATATGGTCGAACAATATGTGAACGATGGTGACATCTGAAAATGACGCCTCTCTCTGGTCATCCACCAAAAGGAATTTATGTGTCTATAAAAATATGTCGTGCTATGTTATGTATCATGAAAAGACCAACCATATTGAGTTTGTTACCGGTTCTTCTAGACGAGTGGGTTGTTTTCCGAAATGGTCGTAGTTTTGACGTCATAAGTGCCTTCTCAGGGCCTAAATCGAATAAAGATTTTTTTGATTTTTATTTTACAAAACTATACCTTGCTTAATATAAGCCTGAGTTTCCTCTGATCCTCAGTTTCTAACGCGTCTGCGGTGAGAGGGCATGTGGTAGACAGATACTCGCAGAGTTCCAGATGTTGACCAGAATGGAAGTGTCTGCCTTTGCCTTGACTGTATAGCCATTCCGCTTTTAAACTGAAAAATAACATATTGTTAATCTATACTAATATATAAAGCTGGAGAGTTTGTTTGTTTGGTTGGTTAAATGCGCTAATCTCAGGAACGACCAGTTCGATTTGAAAAATTATTCAGTGTTAGATAGGTCATTTATTGAGGATATAAACTATATATCAACACGCTACGACCAATAGGAGCGGAGCAACAATGAAGAATGTTTCAGAATCTGATTTTTTTTTCCTTTCGAGAGCTTCCGCTGCATGTTAGCGTTAGTATATGTTAACAAAGTAACTATTCCACGCGGACGATGTCGCGGGCAGAAGCTAGTAAATAATATACATATGTACTGAGAAATCACTAATTCCATATAACCTAAATATTTAATCTATAATATAATATAGTATTATATATAATATATATAATATAACCTAAAATGTGACATACTTCTACAAATACAAAAGTTTTCCTGAGAAAACCATATCGGTAAAATCTAGAAGGTTCCATTTCAATCCATTTAATGGAATACGCAGATTATTCATAAAAATCAATAGAAAACAAAAAATTAAATTTCTAAGTACTAGCTTTTACTTGCTGTAATGCAGTTTATCCCATAGTAATACAGTAGAACCTCGTTAAGTTAAAAATCAAGTTAAATACAAAATATTTTAAGTTATAAAGTTTTTAATTTATCAAGGGTTTATGTTAGACAGTAATTCATGAGTTAATATACATTTCTTATTTTTACCCGAATGCTCCAGAAGAAGTGGTAAAATCAAAATACATAAACATGTTACATAAAAATAACTTTAATTAAAGTTTAGTCTACTGAAAAGAGTCTGTGATTATATTTTTTGTTTTAAACAGTTCGTGGTTTCTAAATAAATCTGATTTTCTATGATAAATAGAGAGGTGATTGTATACTTACTGTGTGCACGTGTTAATACTTTAACTTGTAAACACGTGCAATCAATAAATTTCGAAAAAAACATTTTCGGCGTTATTACAAAAAAGTTAAATACGTATTGAATACTTGCTTTAAAAAGGTTTCGAATTAAATGCATTGGGCTCGCCCGAGACAAGTTCGTGTTATCCTTTTTCGCAAGTCTAATCTAACGTGACCAAAGCGAGACAAAAGAGCAAGATGGCGATCATTCAGCGACCGCGGTGGATTTAATTCTAAGCCCTTTTCAAGCAAGTATTCAATACGTATTTAACTTTTTTGTAATAACAACGTTTCGGTTTTGTACATTCATTCGAAATGACTCATTGGCGGATAGTTTATGTTACAGAGCTCACGAAACATTTCTTTAAGTAACTGAGGGCTAATACTGAAATGATTAGTTTAAGTTGTAGAGGGTGCGTATTTTAAGTAATAGAGGTTTTGGGCTCTGAGGGATAGGGAATTGATTTTCTACAGAGGTTCTACTCTAGTCAATTTATCTGGACCCTATGTCAATGTGCATGCAAAATTTAATGATGATTGATTAAGTAGTTAAGTCGTGAAAGTGTAATAAACGGACAAAGTCACATTTCCATTTGTATTATTAGTAAGTATTAAAATTGTATCTATATAAGAGTTCTTATAATTGCAGTAATGCGTTTGATTTCTTAAATAACTAATAAATATTTAATTCTTACCTTTCTATTGCGGTGACTACGAATCCATCTATAGATTTAACGCTCATTATCCAGTTGAGAACAAACGGCCGGTAGTCGAAACCGCTATTTATTGTTCAGAAAATATTATAAAGACTAGAATTTTCTATACAATTCCTAAATTTATATAATACTAGCTGACCCGGCCACGCGTTGCTATGGCTCAGTTATTATATATTGAGAAGAATTCATAATTGTTGATAATATGAGCAATAAATATCACTTAACGATTTAATTATTTTTCTATATAAAAAACTACTTTTTGCGACTAAAATATAAGAGTTAGGCATATGCTGTTGCTGACGTTTTTGTAGGCATTGTCAGGCTCTACAACTTTTCTCTAGAACTCAATCATATATCTCTCATTGTTAAGGCAGAGTTCGTAAGAAACCTTTTCGTTCGACCCTTTTTCTCTGATTTACTTTGCAAATCCGACTACCACAAAAAGTCTTTTCATTTTTAGGGTTAATATATAGCCTATGACACTCAAAAATAACGTGGCTTTCTATTGGTAAAAGAATTTTAAAATCGGTTTAGTAGATCCAGATATTACCCCCTACAATCTCACAAACTTTACCTCTTTATAATGTTAGTATAAACTTTCCACCCTTATATTAATCTTATAAATCCATATTTCTCTGAATAAAATGTAATTTTAATTATAATATACATTTACACAAACAGTGTATTTAATATAGTATATGTTAATATCTATGTTTGAATTTATCATACGACTTGAATGTGTTGTCAATAATGTATCTTGGATTTAAATTATGTTTTTTCAGAACATTATTAAAAAAAAATTAATACTTGTATAACTTGGATTATCATAATCTTCAAATGACACTGGCTGAAATGTAAATAAGGGCCACAAGTGATAAAAAAAGTATTTCTAATACAATAGTAGGTTAGATAGTTATCAACCATATATGCTGGGGTTTTATCGAAAACGATACGACGATAAAACGGTTATATCTTATTCAGATCTTACGAGATTTGATTTAAAAGAAATCTTCAATCGTTGTTCCACTAACACTGTCACAGTTTTCACAGACATTAATAAGATAATACAAAAAAAAGCAACAAAATTATACAAAATTCGTCTTTAATGACCCGATCTGCCTCACAGGTGTGAGTTACTGTTAAATCGCAATATGAACAATTGTATACGCTCAATTCTGAGTAATTTCTGAGTTCGAACTATATGACAGCATAAAGTGCCTCCAAGTTATAAAGAAAAATAACAAAGTTTACGTGTCTTTCATATGAGAAAGCTTCTCACGCTCTAAGAGTGTACTAAACTTAGAGTTAATATTAAGGTGTAAATTTAAAAAAAAAAAATCCTTCGCGACCTTACAAAAGAAAGTCGTTTTACATGATAGAGCTACAAAGATTGGGGAACAATGGGGCTGATATGTTCGGTGTAATAAAAGCCCCTATAAAAAAAAAAAAAAAAGCACCCTAATATATAAGTATTATATTCACATATCAACGATATGTAAACTCGAGAAGCATATTTTTTGACAAAAAAGAGTTTAGTTCACAGCTAAAAACATCAATCTAAAGTAATATGTTAAAGGATACAGTTTATCCTTCCCAGTCATAGCAACACACGGATTGCCCTGAATCGTGAAACTGTCCAGTTTCCCGAGATGCACCAAATGGCAGATCTCGTTCAGATCTTGTATATTGTTGTGAGCTAAACCAAAGTGTTCCAAGTTGGACGGTAGGTACCGATCGCATTGTCGTAGGTCCATTATACGGTTTCGTTCGAGATTTAGATGCTGTGGGAGTATACAAAGAATAGCTTAATCCATAAACATATGTTAACCACAATAATAATTATGGTTTTTGTGAAATTATATCAAAGAAAAATTCATAAAGATTAAATCTGACACAGTCTAGTTCAAGCCACAATAACATATGATAACTAATATTACCAAACATGATGACATATTTGGTGATATTACAAAAAAGTTATATACTTGCTTTAAAAAGATTTCGAATTAAATGCACCGCGCTCGCTCGAGGCAAGTTCGCGTTATCGTTTTTCGCAAGTCTAATCTATCGTAACCAAAGCAAGATGGGGAACATTCAGCGACCACGGTGCATTTAATTCGAAACCTTTTTAAAACAAGCATTTAACTTTTTTTTTAATAACACCGATTAAGTCCAAACAACTATTTCCAAGCTTCAATTGTCTGAAGACACATATAGGTATTTGACGGTAGATTTTGAATTTGAATATTGGTTTCATCAGAATGTTTTCCTTCCTTCCTATATTTTTTTAATACTTTATGCGTTGTTTAGGTTTTGACCACAATATTTTAAATGACAATGTAGTCCAAGATGGTAAACACATTAAATCTAGTCTCTCAAGTGCATCTCTCAGAACATATTAACAGGTGCCTGGTGATAGATGGGAGATGGGAACTTGAGGGTGGTAACTAGCTAGGCGGTCTTACAAAAAGTCTTACCACCATACTTTGTTTCATGACATTGTTTTGCTTCAACGAATGCTCTAACATAGTTGCTAAGGTTTGAATCTACATCTATCAATGCTGTGTTCGAACACGCTATTAATAACGCCATAATGAGCAATCATGTGTAGCAGAAAGCAGTATACAGACTAACTGTGTATACAAAGAACTAAAAATTACGTGTTTCAAAATGGGGCAATCAGATTGAACAATTACATTTGCCAGGCAATTTGGTATCACTATCATTTGCAACTATTTATCTGTCTCTGTTCTAGACTGAAGTGGAACATATCTGCTAAAATAAATATACAAAAAAATTCTACTGTGATTCTGATGATAACCTGACTTTGGTCATATCTAAACGGATGACTGACTGTGGTGTAATATATTCCGGTGACGCTGTGAAGGTCCATCAGGTTATTAACATAATCTGTTCGAATAAAAAAGCTGTGGTCTATTTATCTAAAGGAAAACAACGCAGTTGTAACATGTGAAACATTACTATTATGGAGTGTAATTTTACCACTAAACTTTTATTAATGTATGCTTACCTTCAAACTCTTCAAATATGATATATCAGCTATAAATGATATCTGATTATTGGATAAGTCCAGATGTTCCAGATGCATATTGTTGTTAAGATGCTCTATCGACTTTATATTGTTACCTATAAATAAATATATAAAAAAAGTTGCACAGTTTGTATATGTACAATATCATAATAGACAGAATATAAAATATGTTCTTCTTAAAGTGCATTAGATTAAATAGTTTGTCCATATCAAACATCACTGTACTGATGAAATAATCTATGAAGGCGCAAGGTCAATTCTTAACAATGACATCATATTTCTTAAGCAGATTTATCCTATCAGTTTGCTAAGAAATTATTGTAAAACTATAGTTTTATATTTTTATTCATTTTTTTATGCAAGTAATATTAAGATTTTTGTTTATTATTTTCTTGTCATTAAAATATTCTGAATACTTTTTTTTCTCATTATGGGCTTACATTTTTATTTAAACACACATGGTGGGTATATAATGAGGGCTTCATGAAAATGGTTATATTTTACACCAATGTATTTAGTGTAACCTTTATAGTGTAATCATTTATCTGATGTACACAAATAAGAGCTTTGTGCAAAACCAAACCAAAAAACATTCTAATTATACCCCTCATAATATCCCTAAAGTATAATTAATTAAAAATAAACTAAAAGACTATAACAATCTATCAAACAAATTAATGTATTCAGTAACGCTAATCAAAAAGTAATATAATTATATTTTAAATTCAACAGTTCCAGATGATAATATGAACAATTTTTAGTATGTTTAAGCTTCAGCTTGGGTTAATATATAAAAAATTATAATTAAATGTGTTAGTAAGAGTAATAATATGAAAATATTACCTGCTAATTTTAGCACTTTTAGATATATCAAGTCTTTTAAGCCCTCAATCTGGAGAATGCCATTGTTGTTCAGTGCTAATATACGGATGTTTGTCAGTCTAGACACTCCATGCATTCTTAGTAGAAAGTTATTGCAAATCGACAACTGAAATAAAAATAATAAAGGTGAAACTATATAAGGAGTAGTGTGGTCTGACATCTTATCAATAAAAAAACACCGTAAACATTACATATTGCAAAACAAACTCCTCGAACACGTCTGACTGTTCGCTATAAACTCAAAAACGACTGAACGGATTTTCATGCGGTCATCATCAGTAGATAAATTGATTCATGAGGAAGGTTTTGGTATATAATTTCTCAAGGTCTTATTTATTATCAAGGCAGAACAATGTCCACCAGGCCCGCTAGTTAAAGTATAATATATTATACTATACTGTTATATTATACTAAAGCTATAACTATAAATACTACTATATTATACTACATACTACCCTCTAGTAGAAGGTCAGTCACAAAGCACCTATCAATGTGTTCCGGAAGATGCTTTTAAGAGCCAGTCACTCTCTAGGTTCAGCATGTATATATCCTAGACCACATTATCATTTTAAAGTCAGATGTAATTCTGATCAAACCCCAAATATTATAGCATCTTTATTACATGCTATCTTTCGAAGGCTTGTTATTGTGAGAACACATTTTTTTAATAATAAACATCATACCTGTCTAATGGTCTGTCAAAATCTCAAGTATACTGAAATCATACTATGGCCCTTTTAGCACCAGGTCTCAGAATAAAATATAAAAGTGTCAACATTATATATGTGTATATTGACTGATACTTTTCATAACATAAACAAGGTTGGGATGAAGTGACTAAATTTGAGACATACTGAAGTTTTGTACAAACAACAGCAAAGGGACCACCCGTATTTAGTTGTAAAAACCAGTTATGTTTTCGAGATACAGCATTCAACCTTTGTTCTGGGTCAATATAACCGTTATGTTGTTCTAAACTCATCATAAACTGTTTTGACTGTATTTATCAAATCTAAGGACTTCAATGGAAACCACACACTGTTTATGCTATGAAAACTAGTTGATATAATTATATACAATGAAATAGATTATCAGGACACAGAATTGAGAATAACATTTATAAGATGTGTCCATTGTTTATGGATATTACACAAAAACTTAAGTACAAGCTAAGAGAGCACCACTATGTTGTAAGTTTTTCATAAACACAACTTTCGTTGAAGGTAAAAATATTTTTTTATACATGATACGTATAGCTCCCAAGTTGTGTGATAGTTTTTTTGTGTTAGACATATTACATAAAATTAAATACGTTAAGCGAAAATGGTCTAAATTAATCCATATGGTAATTTATTTATTCTATTGAAGTTCGAAATATATTAAACAATTTAAAAAATTATATTTATTCCTATATTAATATTTCTGTAAAAAGAGGAATGTAAACTTACATTTTCAATTCTATTGTAGGAATCGATATTATCAAGCCGTTGTAATTCATTTTGATCTAATACCAAATTTATTATTGTTTTCGATTCTTCAGTAGGCGCTTTCTCTATTTTTTTCAACCCACGCCTCGAAAGGTCCAATGTCTCGTTCTTGGTTTCTTCTATCAACGAAAACACAGTTAATTCAACTATTCCTTGTACTAATTACATACCAATCGATTGTACTCACCCATATTTACTGTGATTACAACATCTTTTATTTATGTATCAAATTGAGACATTTTCTACAAAAATCAAAATCAACATTTGTAAATTGACGTTCGGAATACTTTGTTTATTTATATTCTTAATGTTATTCCAATTCATTTTCCTAATTATCATATACCTAAAATACTTTCAACACCATATTTTCTTCTAATATTATAATTATATCTGATTTTCCGTTTGAATGATGTTTTTTTTTCTAAAAGTTAAATCGGCAACCACACCTACAAATATTAAATAATAATTGTTTTTAATAGGTTCAGAACAAACCTAATCATAATTGACATTTGGTAGTGCTTATCGTTTTTTTGTATCGATTTGATATATATTAGTGTTCAGTTAATCGATAGTAAATAGTCGATTCTGTATAATCCAATGAAGATTAAAAAAATAACACAACACTAGTGCGCGGTGGCGGCGGTGTTGGCTAGGTTAGTAAAAATATTTTTGTGATAAATAATTTTCTTCAATAATTCCTAACAATTTTGAATTACTTTACAACAAACAAAGTAACGGTGTCGAAATAAACAGGTGACAAGTAAAAATTTACAAGGTTTAATTCAATTTTATCGTAAATTAGAAGGACGCGATCATTGGCATTTTTATGTGTAAAGTTTTGATAAATTAGTCAACACGAAGAATTTTTCAAATATCAGAATTTGAGTTGGAAATTAACTGGTCCCGATTATATAGGAGTAAATAACTTCAAATAATATTTAAAAAACTGAGGCCGCTACTATTTTCTATTTATAGCTATACCTAGCATATTTAACCTCTTTCTTTTTTAGGCGGGAGAATGATTTTGGCAAAGGGCCTGAGGCCCCTACAGGTGGTCAGTGTGATATTATTTGTGAGGATTCTATCTGTTTTCCTCGTTCGGACGTGGTATGTGCCTGATGAATATTGGCAGACCCTGGAAGTTGCCCATAAACAAGTGTTTGGATATGGAGCCTTAACATGGGAATGGCAGAAAGGGATAAGAAGTTATTTATACACTAGTCTTGTCGCAGTATTTTATGCTGCATTGAAGATTACTGGTCTAGATTATCCAGAGGCTGTGGTAAGACTTACAGTTATATTATTAACTAGCTTCTGCTCGCGACTTCGTTCATGTGGAATCGTCACTTTAGTCTAACATGCAACGGATGCTCTGAAATGGAAAAAAACCTCAATTTTGAAAGTTTTTCATTGGTACACCGCTCCTATCGTTTTTAGCATGACGATATATAGCCTATAGACTTCCTCAATAAATTAGCTACCTAACGCTGAAAGCATTTGTCAAATTGGACGAGTAGTTTCTGAGATTATCTCATTCAACCAAACAAACCCTCTAGCTTTATTATATTATATATTAATAGACCCAGTGGTTGAAATTTTATCATTGTTTATTCATTTTAGAAGTTTCAATATCATTGTGTTTTTTTTGACAAGAGTGATAATTAATGCTACATGTTATTGATGATATCGTAAAAAAAACCTATTTCCAATTTTTCATATTGACAAAACTAAAGGTCATCAATAACAAATAAACAAAAAATAAGGAATATAATTTGACAGACAGGAAAAAACATGTTGAATTGATTTAACTTCATTTATTATCGTATAGATTAGAGGTAAATTAAGTAATTGACTCAATTACATATTAATAATTAAAAAAAACAAGCTCTGTATTATGTAAATAGTTTTAAATATATCTTTTTTTATTTCAATAACTCTCTTGTGCGAGATGAGTAATATGCAAATTACTACCATAACAGATCACATTACTTTTTAGGAAATGTAGATGAGTAGTTATAATTTCAGTCTTGAAATCAAGGTTGAAATCTTTAAAATGAACATAAATTATATTGGTATTCTCTTCGATATGGACTCATGATTTACTGGTGTCAGAACGGGTTTGTCCCTGATATTGAAGCTTAATTAAATAAAAATAAATTTGAGTATAAGACTGTTGTACTATGGGATAACACTCCTGGTTATCTGATCACCCTCAAGAGCTTGAACCTATACATCTCAAATTAAATGACCTATTACAAGGTCCAAGACAACAAAAAATCACAATATCTTTCAACATACACATAATCTAAATGAAAATAATAATAAATAATAGTGTTTTTCTCAATAAATTGATTTTATTTTGATATATTATTATTTTATATTTTAACCTTGTAATACAAAGTAATATTCTGTATTCATGGTTTCTGTATAGCCCAAGCATCCTCTGAACACAAGAATGTGACCATTTCACTATAAAACTATGGAAACTGTCCCCTGTACATAAAGCATATTCATTTGACAGTTATTCAAATTTTTAACAAACATTAAATATGACAAATGTCAGGCTACAATTGGTACTCAAAAATAAATGATTATGGCTCCATTCACTTGACATTGGCAAAATTGTGTGCGCACACATGTTGCCACTTTAAAAAGAAGAAGAAGTAAATGATTATTCCTTTGCTTTTAGGTATTCCTTCCACGCATCTTCCAAGCAATTCTCAGCACCGCTGCTGATTATAGTTTCTACAAATGGACTGGTGGTCGTAAATGGGCATTATTTCTAGTTCTTACATCATGGTTTTGGTTTTATACTTCTGGTAGGACGCTGCTGCAGACTATGGAGACAGTTCTCGTGGCCATCGCTTTGTCTGTATTCCCATACAAAGATGGGAAATTAAGTTACTATGATAAAGGTATGTTAATACTTAATATCTTCGGGAGCTACTGACATCTATTTTAAAAATTATATTATAGTTATTTTTATCTTATGTTTATTATTGTGTTTTTTTCATTTAATTTTTCTGCAGGTCCTCACCTTTTTTCTGATTTAGTTTGTCTTACTGAAAAAACCTTGTAAGTGTTGGCAACCCAATATAAATATGTGTATTAGCATTTTATTTCCACCCCTCACCAATAGCAAATATATGACTTGTGATTCCATAAATCATTGAAAAGTTTTTTTTATTATTCAAAAACTAGCAAGATATCAGTCAAGGAATTACAAATATGTACTGTGTTTTTTTGATTGATGAAAAATTGAAGGAGGAGGTTCTAAATTCCACTGTATCCTCTTTTACAGTTGTTACCTAAGAACTTTTTCATTTATAAATAGATTTGAAATTTTTTTTATGAGAAAAGGTATATATTTGAGGGAGTCCCATTCAGTTTCATCAGTATTGGGCACTGTATTTCAAAGATACATTAGGGAACTGCTCAAAAGGTTGAGGTCGGTTGAACACTTTCATGCACAAAAATCGCACACAATTTCCTTAGCAGTAGAGTGATACTAAACTAAACCTGATTGCCTGATGAAATAGTATCTGCTAATCCAGTACATTATTTTTAAAATCGAGTCTACAACTGTCTATGAACAAATAAACCAAGTTGAACATCTATAGTGATAAAAGGTTCAAAAATTTCGACACTGTGTGTGACATAGGCATATCAATTATACTGTTCTTCTATTACAAATAAATAAATAAAATTGAATAGGTTATATACTATAGTGGTTCACATATTCCTAGGTTTATGATTATACATAACTACTAGCGGACCGGGCGGACGTTGTCCTGCCTTGAAAACAAAAAAAAATCCTAAAAGTTGATCGCAGCGCCACCTGCGGGGTCAAATAAAAAAAAAAAACCATTCTCGAATCTCCACGAACAAAAAAAAAAAATTTCATAAAAATCGGTCCAGTGTTAGGAGGAGTTAGTCAAAAAAACACGAAAAAAAAAAAAAAAAAAATAAATAATCAAGGGTATTGTGGTGCATATTTTAGAGTATTTTTTTTTTTTTAATTAATTTTATTTTTTGTAATTTTGTTACCCATATACATTTTTTGCAAATTCAGTGTATAAATACTGTGAAACCTTACAATTTTTGTTAGTAGTTTTAACATTTTTTCTACATACAGAAAAGTTTAAAAAATATCATTGATTTATAGAGAGTACAAAATGGATATGGCTGGCGGTGGTATGTGTGTTCTTGAGGCCAACATCAGCACCAATATGGGTCGTCCTCTGTTTGTACAACCTGTTTACAACGAACCAAGGGCGTTTGCGTTTACTTGTTCGTACTTATGTACCTATCGGGTAAGTCCTCACAATTTATACAAGACTATCTTCGGTCCACAACTTTGCCCGCGTGGTAAAGTTACTTTGAGGGCTAATGCTAACACTCTACAGAAGCTCTCGAACGGAAATAAAACCCGAATTTTAAACATTCTTCATTGGTGTTCTGATGGTATTGGTCTTAGCGTAATGATATATAGCTTCCTCGATAAATGAGCTATCTAACACTGAAAGAATTTTTCAAATCCGCCCAGTAGTACCTAAGATTAGCGCGTTCAACCAAACAAACAAACCCTTCAGCTTTTTAATATTAGTATAGATTTCTATTATAAGTGTACATATCCTTACTAATATTATAAACACGACTGTGTGTTTGTCTGTTACGTTTTCATGCCGTAACTTCTCAACCAATCATTATGAAATTTTGAATACAGAAAAGGACACCTTTCATCTAGAAAAATAAACTTTCCGAAGGGATATGTCAAATGTGCATTAACGCGAGAAAAGCCGCGTGCAAAAAGTAGTTTTGTTATAATGCAAATGAAAACACCATTTGAATAAAAGTGAAGATACTTGTTAATTATTTTGTCTGAAGTCTTTTTAAATTTTTTTTCATTATTTATTTGAATATTCTGAATATAAGTTATAGATTATTTATATTCCAGATTAATTGCGGGTGGTGCATTAGTAGCTCTGGACTCATATTTCCATGGTAGCCTAATTGTAACGCCCTGGGAGTTCTTTAAATTCAATGTTCTCCATGATATCGCCTCCTTTTACGGGAAACATCCTTGGTAAGTCTCTGTTTCTGAAAAGAGATATTTGGTGAAATGTTTTGTGACCAAGTCTAGAAAACTGTATGTGTTTCTGCAATAATATTTATGAAAGGAGTTGAAAAGTATAGAACAGTTATTGATTAGGTTTTCATATAGGTATATACATAGAAACAAACAAGAAAACAGGCATTGTATATCCAATTTCAGTCCTTTTTTTAGTTGAAATTTAATTTAGTATTCTAATATGAAAATTGGTTATTGTTCATGCCGTTGACATGTTTGTGAATAAACTAGAAAACTTACTTATGTGTGTGTGATTAATATGAATAAAATTAAGCTCTAATTAATTGTTGCATTATATTTACCTGTACTAGATATATACGTTATACATATATGGATATATTTACTAACTTAGTTGTTTATGAACTTACTAATCCCAATGGTGTATTGTCCCTTTGTTCTATGTTAGACATAAATGGTGATGGTTGAAATTAACTTTGAATTTTTTGTTGTTGTATTATCATTGCAGTTGTTCTTAATGTACATGACACTGGCAGAATTGTGCAATTTTCCACAGAAACCAAAGACTTAATAGAAAATATATATATATATATATATGATACTAGCGGACCGGGCGGACGTTGTCCTGCCTTGATAATAAAAAAAATCCTAAAAGTCAACTGCAGCGCCACCTACCGGGTCCAATTGTGAATCTAAACCATTCTCGGATCTCCACGAACACACACAAAAAATTTCATCAAAATCGGTCCAGTCGTTTAGGAGGAGTTCAGTCACATACACACGCACACAAGAAATATATATATTAAGATATATATTAGTATATTAGAGTGTAATAAGCACTTTGAATAGTATCATGAAGCAATGATCGCTCAGTATTTAGTCTGTTTGAGTATATGATCATGTGATTTCAGATCAGATTTATCAAGTGTTAAGTACTAATAACGATGGAATATACTATGAAGTCATTACAGTTCATTTGATGTTGAAGGCGTTACTTTTCGTTACTATGTAACCATCATAAGTATTTTATAGGAAGTTACTTTGCACTTCGACCTGGAATTAGAAGCGGAAGTGCAAAGTAACATCCTATAAAGTACTTAATATTCCCTCACAGGTACTGGTATTTAACGCAAGGACTACCAGCAGTTCTGGGCATCAATTTGATACCAGTTTTATGGGCGATTGTGAAGACACTCCGACGGCCCCAGGAGAATAAAACTTGTACATTACTGTTAGTCGCTGCAGTTTTGCATGTCACTCTGTACAGGTGAGTAGATTTTGATCTTGTCGCTTTTGGTTAAGTTTACTAAGTATAGACACAAAGGGGGGAGCGGGTTTTTGTGGTAAATTTCTCTCTCTCTAACCCACCATCTAAGTATTGTTATTTGAGAAAAAGAAAGAAAGAAGAATCGGTTTTTTTACGGTTATATCATTTCACTAACTAATTGGGTAATAGAATAATTCTTTCATTTTTTTATGTGTAATTTTCTGAACTATGATATTAGATTTCTGGATTAATGATATTAATGTTAATAAATAGTTAAGGAATGATGTTTTTTTATTAATGTAGTATGAAAATACAACAAAAATATATATCATAAATATGAAATTGTAATTATGGTAAGCAAATATACAGAAAGTATGTGACTAATTTATTGATTTAAGAAATAAAATGTATAGAAACATATGTAACTAAAAATGGTACGATGAATTTCATCTAGATACAGCGCGACTGATTCGTCGCCAGCAATATTTTCACAGGATAATCATTAGTCGATCCTCGTTCTAAATCAATAATAAAAAAAAAGAGGTGCTTAATATTTGACCTAATTATCTAGAAAAAAAACAAAACTGCTATACACTAAACATCAGATGATTTACGCAAAAACCAACAGGTGTTAAAATATGGAAAACAATGACCTCGACCGTGCGGCGTTCCCACGACAAGCATTTACGTCATCATTAACCTTGAAAAGGGCCCCTTTATGAACAACATGTTCTTTGAACCTAGATGTGACTTTTTTATGTTTAAAAGTATCGTTCGCGTACTTTTAAAGGTTCTAGAACAAACTTTAACTAAGTTTCTCTTTGTTGTTTATTAGTATTTGTTTCGATATTATTATTTTATATGTGTGACCATAAAGTACCAAAGGATTGAAGGCTGTTAAACTTTAAACAGTCACCTGGTATATCAAGAACATTGGAGTGCTCCTTGTTTGTTCCCGAAAAGCCTGAGGCGATTTTGACTAGACTCGGAGATAGGAGTATTTTTAGAACACTGTCTCATACATAGTTAATAAGTAATTACATTCAAATTTTACAGATCTTAGTTTAAGTAAGTTGTAAGAGTTAAGTGTTACCACTTAGGGTACAATTACGATTAAAAAACAACATACAAGTTATTTATTATAGGTAAAGTTTACGTGAAGCAATAATTTTCATGTGAACGAAGTCATAGGTACCAGCTAGTATGTAGTATGTATATAAAGTAACGGTACAATTTTTTTATAATATTTTCCATAAATAAATGAATATTTTCTATATTTTTCAGTTTGGTGCCACACAAAGAGTTTAGGTTTCTGCTTCCGATCCTACCGATTCTTTTATATTTGGCGCAAGACGTCATCGTGCCTTGGAGCAGGAAAGCTACAAAGTAAGTTTTTTTTTAAATGTAAGTGGATAAAAATCAGTTACTATATGTATGTAAGCATTTAATTTGAGCTGACTTTCTCAACCCTTTTACTTTTGCAAATAGGCGCACTATTTGGGTAATTCTATTTTTGTTGCGTTTATAATTGTCAGAACAAGGTTTGTACGATAGAAAATGTTTAAAAATGGTACAGAAAAGTAAAAAAAAATGTCTATATAAATAAGTGACTTTGACTGTGAAGTCAGTAGAGAGATCTTCAAAAATATTGTCTGTCGAAATAACAACTGTTTCCTTCTGGATATTAGAGTATACACACTACTTATAGCTCTATGTCTGTTTGTCCCGACTAATTTTAGAAACGGTTGGACCAATTGTGACAGAATATTTACTGGCAGATGGCGAGTTTGTTATTGATGTTATAAGAAGTAATCTAGACTGTCTTTGTTTTGGAAAAAAAAAATAGGGTTCGGAGCAAATATAATCCATAAAGTTCTAAAGGTGATGTCTTCCTTTTGTATTTCAAATAAAAATAAAAATGGAGTTTTTGGTGGGAACCTGGAATGTCATGTAGTGTATTTTATATTTTACTAGCCTCCGCCCGCGACCTCGTCCGCGTGGAATAGTTACTTTGGCTTAACGCTAACATGAGGAAGAAATACCCAGATTTTAAAATATTCTTCATTGGTGCTCCGTTCTATGGGCCTTAGCGTGATGATATATAGCCTATAACCTTCCCCGATAAATGAGCTATATAACACTGAAAGAATTTTTCAAATCGGACCAGTAGTTCCTGAGATTACCCCCTACAACGTCACAAACTCACAAACTTTACCTCTTTATAATATTAGTATAGATTCATAATCTTATGTTATTTGGCTCTATATTATGTAATGTTACCAACAACATTATATAATATAGTTTTATAATATAGTTATAGCTTTACGTAATATAGTTTCGTTATTGTGCATAAGTGAAGTGAATGGGAAATAATACCACAGACCATGGATTCTGACTTACCACTAAAACTCCCTGGAAAGTACTAACAAGACGGCCACCATCTTGTTAGAGCATTGAAATGATCCCAAAAAACTTGTAATATTGTTACCTACTTGACAATGGCAGTAATAATATACTAAAAGATTGGTTGCAAAAAAAAAATCTCTTATAGTTTGAGTTTTGCCAGTGGTAGTACAATTTTGACAAGTAATTAGTGGCGCGATTATCTTCTTATATGGAATGTATCGTATTATAGGTTCATATATAAAAAGTAGCTGACTGGGCTACGCGTTGTTATGGTTCAGATATTACACGTTGAAATAAAATCATGATAAAGTGTTTGCGTGGTGCCATCTATGAGATATCTATAAGAGTCGGTTCTACAGTTTTCTGTCAACAAATTAATTTAAAGTGCCATCTGTTCGAAACTGATGATAATTACAGTTAAATAGCAATAATCAACATTGACAATTATTCTGTAATTAAAAAATATTGAGGCCATTAATCGAAATATAAATTATCCTACTTCTCTAGTTCGACCAAACCTATATTACTATTATAAATCTGGAGGGTTTGTTTGTTTGGTTGAACGCGCTAATCTCAGGAACTACTGGTCTGTTTTGAAAAATTCTTCCAGAATTAGATAGCTCATTTATTGAGGAAGGCTATAGGTTATATATCATCACGCTAAGACCAATAGGAACAGAGCATCAATGAAGAATGCTTCAAAATCGAGTTCTTTTGTCCTTTTGTTGGCTTCCGCTGCATGTTAGCAATAGCCTAAAGTAACTATTCCACGCTAACGAAGCCGCGGGCAGAGGCAAGTTATACGTAAATGTCAACTTTCATGAATATCGGTTGAGTGGTTGAGTAACTAGTTGTGGACAAACATCATGATGCTGGATTTTTATGTGTTTATATGAGAAGTAATGTTGTCTATCGGTTTATGTGACCAGGTGGCAGTTGTACTTGGTTGCTGGTGGGATATTCTTTGGGAATGCGGTTCCTGCTGCGTACTTCAGCACAGTACACCAGGCCGGTACGCTGCAAGTGATGCCATTGTTGCGCGACTCGTTGCCCAACAATCGCTCCTCGGTCGTCTTCCTCATGCCGTGCCACTCCACACCACTATATAGGTAAGTTGTCTAAACAGTAATAGCGGTAGGGGATGGCGATTAAAGACTAATTAGAGGTTAAGAATAATCTGTGTCAATTAATGCTGTAGGAGCTTCGGCTCACTATTAGAACATTCCAGACTAACACGGACAGCGTAATAATAAGACTTGGAGAGTGTAAAATAGACTGTTTATTAAAATTATCATTAAAGGTATTTATACAGACATGCGACATTTCATTTATTTGTTCAATTGTTTGAACGATATTCTATTTACAATATTTACAAAAGTTTCAGCCAGTCTGCCAGAGAGGATGACATTCTCGGTAGCTACAATGCAATTCCTTAGTTGGACTTACCGAACTGAAACTAAATTACTATTATCATTACTTATTAATCACTTACCCTAATTATATCACAGTAAAACAATCACACAACTTTATAAATCGAGCATAGAAACAAATGTATTATACCTCCATTTAAAATATAATCTTGTAATGTTAGAAATTAAGTTAATTCTTTATTAACAGTACTATGATAGATTTTTAATTTCTTTTTTTTAAATACGTATATTTTAACATTCATAAGCCGGCAGCCAACGACTTATGAACGTCAAATTTATCTGACCTGTCAGATTTGCTATCATCTTGCAAATTCCTATTCTCTACGAAGCCGGATTAAATTGGTGGCTTCTTATTGGTCACCCGTAGAGCGAGACAAACATTGTCTGCTTCCTGGGTGAAAAACAGATGGGAAATCTTGGGGGCTTATTACTTTGGATTATACTTGATGCATAGATTTTACTATCTTTGACTTGTTTCCATTATAAATGTTTAGGCATTATTTAAATTTCGATTTGGCCAAATATGCCACTAAATACTGGTATTATATACCAATTCTTAAAAGAAAGCCGATGCGAACTGAGTTATATGGACTATTCGCCATTGCTAAATATTTATTTGAAGTTTTTTCATGAAAAGTACACTATGCCTTTTCTGTATCTCTGAAAACGTGTGTTTAAAATTACATGATGAACAGTCTAAGTACTTTATCCTAACAAGCCAAGAAAAAAGCTTACTTCCTTATCTATACATATAATAAGAATGTAAATCAAACGTGTCTCTACTTTTTTGTAAAAAAAAACCATGTTGCCGGTGTCTAGGAATAAGTAATAAAATATATTTCAATTATTTTTCGAATTTTCTGTCTGTCTGTTTGTATTTAAACGCATTACTGTTAAAGTACTGGGTTCACAATAAAACCACACCACAAGAAAATCATAAAGCATATCCTCGAGAATAACTTAGTCTTTGTATCATTAAAATCGGTCCACTCTATCAAAAGTTGTTGTAATTTGAATGACGACTCGAGGTAAGTACGAGAGAAGAGTAGTAATCTATACTAATATTATAAAGTTGGAGGGTTTGTTTGTTTGGTTGAACATGCTAATTTCAGGAACTACTGGCCCGATTTGAAACATTCTGTGTTACATAGCTCATTTATTTAGGAAGGCTATAGACTATATATCAACACGCTAAGACCAATAGGAGCGTAGCACCAATGAAGAATTATTCAAAATCGGGCTTTTTCCTTTTGAGAGCTTCCGTTGCGTGTTAGTTAGCCCAAAGTAGGTATTCCATGCGGACAAATAAATATAAAAACGAAAAAATAAATTTCGAACATTTCGGTTTGGCCTACATATGTCACTATATGCTATATGCTAATTCTTTAAAAAAGATGGGAATCGGGTTATATGGACTCTTCGCCACTGATAAACAGTTACTTAAACTTTCTTGATGAAAAGTGCCGTATGTCCTATTCTATATCTCTGAAAACGTGTATGCAATATATCATAGTTCAAACGTGGCACTGTCTATGAGATCTATTACAGTTTCAACAAACTAATTTAAAGCGCCATCTGTTCGAGATTGATGAAACTCACAATAATCAATATTGACAATTACTTGATTAGTAATTGACGCCATTCAATTATCGTATCTCTCAAGTTGGACCAAATTATACATAAATGCCAATGTTTCATGAAGATCGGTTGAGTAGTTTCCGAGTTCATCGTGGACAAATATCATGACACTGGATTTTTATATATGTAAAGATTAACGATAATGATTTAATTACAGCCACCTACATGTGAACGTAACGACCCGGTATCTGAACTGCGACCCGCCTTTCAACAAACCGGGTGAGACCTATGAATCCGAGGCCTTCTTCAATAACCCCCAGCGCTGGTGGAGGAGTGAGTACTCAATGAGGAACTTGCCCACGCTTGTCGTTATGTTCGATCGACTGAAAGGACGCGTCGAGAACATTCTAACCGGTTATAGGGAGTTGTACGAGATACCTCATACGCAGGTACGTTTTTATTTTATGCAATCCTTTATATAGGCAGACGGATAATGCACAATTTAAACATGACTTTCTATATAAATAAAATTATACAGCGCGACTGGTTAGTCGCCAGCAATATTTTTACAGGATAATCACTAGCGGATTTACGTTCGAAATCAATTAAAAAAATATAGGTGCTTAATATTTGACCTAATTATCTCGAGAAACGCGAAACTGATATACACTCAACAAGGTGATTTACGCAAAAACGAACTGGTGTAATAAATGAATCACGCCCTGCCGCGTACTCCGGGCTGCGTCCCACACCTCGACCTGCGCCCCGCTTCCCTTTATTCGATCGTGCGGCGTTCCCACGATAAGCAGTTACGTAATGATGAACCTTCAAAGCGCCCCTTTAATGTTGTTCATTGAACCTAGATGTTATTTTTTTACATTTAAAGTATCGTTCCCATACCTTTGAATGTCTTAGAACAAACTTTAACTTGGTTTTCTTGGTTGTCTGTTAGTAGTTGTTTTGATATTATTATTTTATATGTAACCATATAAATGTGACCATGAACTATCAAAGGATTAAACAGTGTTAAACTTTAAACAGAACTTGAAACAGTCACCTAGTATAGGTCCGCTGTTGTGTCTGCATCATGCAAAAACTACTTTGTTTTTTTTAAAGCATCAACAAGATTTATACAAGGATAGTTCATAACATGCATTTTTTAAGAATATACTCTATATAAGTGCAATCTTAATTATAGGTATTTACGTTGTGTTATATGCTGGGGCAGATAACTTAATTAAAAGAAAAAACCAAAACAAAAAAAAACACTAACTTAACATCCTAATTTTTTTTTTTTTTGTAACTTAAATAAATTTCTGCATATTGGCCGAGACTATTTGTGAATATGTCTAGATTTGAGGTTTTAGATTTGGATTACTGTATAGATTCCGATTTTTTTTTTAAGTTTTACTTCTTAAACACTCAGTCGTTATCTAAATAACATATCTCAGAATAGCTTCATTTAACATAAAGTTATTAAAGTTTTGAGAAACTACTTTTCGCCGTGGAGAAGTGGGGCGAGCGGTTTGATGCGCATGCGCAGAACAGCGCAAACGGATATGGAGGGAATTAACTAGTTTATATATAAAGCTTGATCCAAATCATTAGAGCCGTTTAAAAATTTAAATTTATAAATATATACAAGAGTTGTTAGTTTAAAGTTTGTATATCTAACTGTTAATGCAATTTATTTTCAATCAATTAACTTGTCCGTTGTCGAAACGATACATGTAATTTCATGTTGGTCTCTATTTTCAAATATTAATACTTTATTCACTAAGTATAACACAGGTAGGAAGGTTGTTGGTTTACACATGGTACCTATTGCCATATAAAGTAAACAAATTTATGTGTCCTGTGGCAATACAGATTATTTCTATATTTCTATTATATACACGGACGCGCTACCGAATAAGTGCCATAGGAGGGGAGCGGGGCTGGTGGCGTGACCTGATCGCAATTAATTGGTCGGGCTTCAAAGTGGCGTGATTTAATCCATAATGCGGGAATTTCAAATATACATAAAGCGGCGCAACCAGTCACTATTAATGAAAACAATTCACAGTTGCTCTGGATATGTTACTTTGAAATACTCTATATATAACCAGAACCATGCTATTAGCAATTTAAATATTATTGAATTAAAAAAAAAAAGTGCTAAATTATTTTGTATTTTTAATTACGGTTAGAGCTTTCACATTCTATGTAAATTAATCATTTATTAGACTAAATGATGCTTTTATAAAGGTGTGTAGTGGGTATCTGTTATATTTTTTCTATTTCATGAGAGTGTACGGTTTGAGACGATAACTTTATAAATATAACTAGCCGACTCAGTCAGTTATAGAAAAAGAAATTCATAATTAAAACTTTGCGCTATCTATGAAAAATCTATAAAAGTCGGCCCTACAGTTCTTTTTTTATCGAATTTAAAGCGCCATCTGTTCGAGACTGATGAAGTTTACAATTAATAACAATAATCAACATTGACAATCATTTAATTTGTAATTAAATTATTGAGACTATTAGTCGAAATATAAATTATCCTATCTGGATGGACCAAATTATATAGGATTGCCGACTTTCATGAAGATCGGTTGAGTAGTTTCGGAGTTCATCGTGGACAAACATCATGACAATGGATTTTTATATATTTAAGATTTTAATTAATATTATCCAGTTCCCGGAGGGTGAAGTCGGGGAGAAGGTACTAGTTTATCAGAAAATCGAGGGACAACCTAAACCGCCGGCAGATGAAGCAGTTTAACGACAAACGACTTTCTGTGAGTAATGGATGGATTTTATTACGTATACACAGGGAGAATACCTTCTAGAACTTTCGAATTGAATTTTTATATATAATCTGTCGACCATACACTATAAATAATTAAAAAATAATACTGGTAATAAACACTATTTAAGAATAATTGGTGAGTAATGTGAGTTTTCTTATAGGTACAGGAACAATACCTTCTAGAACTTTCGAATTGATTTTTTATATATACAACCAACAATTTATAGTTAGACTAAATACTAATTAAAAACAATTGAGTCGTTACATTTCAAAATGTGCCAAATTTAACTGTTTATAAGATTTGAATTTTTTTTTATATGTAAATTTTTTTTATTTATCTATTTATTGTAGAGTCGTCAATATGATAATACATTTGTAAAGATATTAAAAGTAGCACTTTCGTGATTGAATGTAAATGCAGTCATATTTATCTAATAAATTAAATTTTAATAAAACGAAATATCGAACTATTTTTACATATTTAAATATTTGCAGTAATGAAATGAAACTAAAAAAAAAAAAGTGTGTGTGTACTTATGTACACGCGTTAGAAGTTATACTTCTTTGGCGTAACAAGATAACAATCTGTTCAAAAATTTTATCTTTCGCCTTAATCTACGTTTGTAGAAAAAAAAAAAAAACGACGAGCGTACCAACATGCGTGACTAATATCGAGGTTCAATTTCTATTTTGTTGGTAGCTTTTTTTTCGAGACTTAATGAGCGGTTAAGCAGACAGCTTCGTACTGTTAATTTTGTGTCACAGGTGCGCGCGCATCTTAAAATTTCACTCTCATCATTTTTTCATAACGCGCCTAAAGAAGTATAACTTCAAAAAAAAACTTATTAACGGCAAAAGTTGGACTTTCGCAGTGAATATCTTTAAAAACTAAAAAAAATCTCATATGAGCCTTAAAATTGGAATTTATTTTTAAATGTGACGACTGAATTATATCATCGTTTGAAATAAAATATATACATTATTATATATAAATACGATCTTTTTACAATGGCGTATGGTTTTATAATAATTTTGGTTAGTTATGACCGATTGAATTTTGTTCATTCGCCGACATATCGTTTTAAGGTATAACATAATTGCGGATTGCATTTTTAATTTTTATAATAACTCGAATTAATTTAATCGGTTTTTGGTAAATTTAACTGAATAATTATTATTGTAATTAGGACTATGTGGGTTTTTAGCCCCGCTAATGTGTTCGTAATAGAGATAAATTGACGTATATATACATCATTTATATATGAATTGTATGTATAAATGACTTTTATACATTATGATAATTGTGTCAAGTTATTGTCAAATGAATTCAATAAGTATTCTTATTATGAAATTTAATAAATACATTATAGTTCTATAGTGAATTGTTAAGTTTTTAATAATTATATTACTATATAAATGAGGATTTTTTTTAAACTCAGAGGTGCCTTGGCTAATGCTGATATATATATAATTTTAACATTCGAAATGATCGAATAAGGCCAATATAATTATTATTAGTAATAGTAACCAGTAATAAAATTTACAATTGATTAAAATTATCACAATTTATCTAAATAATGAATGTATGTACTGAAATATTATTAAGAACTCGAGGCTCGTGCATTTTATTATTATTCGTAACCAGTTTATACTTTTTTGTTCTGATGTTTTACATCGAGTGCAAATTATCGTTGAATTCTAAAAACATAAAAATAAATACAGAGTAAAAGTTTTGCCTGATACTCTCCACTGTGCGTTTCAAATGAGAAGATAATCGAGTTCACTATGACACTACTTCACTTGTCAAAATTGTACTGCCAGGAACAGAAATATAAAAATGTTTTAAAGTGAAACTTTTATTACATCGTCTCAAAGTTTTTCGTCTGTGTGTTGCATGTCGCGTGATGGTCGGCCGCGGAGTAGGGATAAAGTGAAAGGCGCTCGTCAGAGCTGCCAGGGCCAATATGGCGGCGCCTATAGTTCGCAGCAGCTGACCGTGTAGTGTATAGACTATTATTAGTTAAATGTCTATAGCGTGAAAAAAAGTTTCACTTTTACCGTGGTTTCATAAAACCACACAATCCTTTTTTTATTTATATTAAAGACACAAAACAATTTAAGTAAATATAATATAAAAAATAAACATTGCGTATACATGTGTGTATATTAAGTAATTAAAACTATGTAATCAGTTAAGACCAAGGTGACAAAAATTCGCCCCTATCGAGTTACACTCGAATAATAGAATCTTGATACAAATAAAAGCATTTAGATGTGGATGATAACGTCATATACTGCATTATTTGCACACGTTATAGGTTTTCAATAATACGTGTTTTTCATTAAAGTTGCATGCGAAACGCGAAACAACATGGCGGTTTGACAGTTATCTTCTTATTTGAAACGCATAGTACACGACTCTAAGAAAAATGTGACTAAATTGTTTTCTACTTTATGGTTATATATTTTCTTTGGGTGTAATAAATATTGCAAATTCAAATAGTGATCAAACAGTTAAGTTAATTTCAAGTACATACCAATATATTTGGATTGTTTATATGCTTGCCAAAGTTATTAATAACTTCAACTAACATAATCGTTTTATAATTATTAATTATCAATAAATAAAGCCTTCATTCATTTGGGATGAACTAACTCCTACCACCGATAAATCATCATAATTAGATTTAAGAGCTTCCGTTGCCTTCGAGTAACACACATACCTAACTATGGAGGTGTTTAATGGAACATTAGTATCTTTTAGAGTTCTTTTTTGTTTGTTTTATAGCGTGATTCAGTATGAACATAGAGTCGATGATCATACATATAAATACATATATACATATAAATAACTAATACATTTCTTTTGAGGCTCAATCATATCGAACTACTAAACTCATCGGCACAGGGCTATGGCTATTTGATGGGGTATTTTCTGTAGATTGTTGTAGGCTAATTATTTTTGGATCCCACTGATCCTTTGCCGTTTTTTTTTTTTAATATGCACAGTGAAGCATCTGTGCTAATTTTGCGGGATGGTAGGGTGTCTGTACCCGACTGGATCGCGACCACCGTACACCAGGTGGAACACCCGCCATAGTGACACGTTTGGGCGTGTCCCTGACTGGGTCGCTTTCAGGCCGGCATGACAGCGGCGACCGGCGATAAATAGTATGTCTTTCGGTGGTCGCCATTGTTTTTGGATTGTACTGTGCTTACCATCAAGCACAGTACAGTCACTTTGCCGAGCTACAATAAAAAAAAAAAAAAATTATTGCGATCGTTTGAGATGTTTCGTATGAAAACGTACTGAATACAGAGCGAGTTGTATATGTGTAATATTAAAATTAAATATATCAGCGAACCCTGAAACGTATGGGCAAAGGAACCCCATTTTTTTATGAATATTTTACATTGCTATGTGTAATTTATACAATTTCGTGCATTTATGATATTAACTTAATACACGGGTAATCATCGAACTATGTATTACTATCGTAAACACACGTTTTATATATTTAAATATGGCAACATCAGACGCGTTAATTATCTGTTAACTGCATTATTTAATCTCTGGATAATAGGTATGTTAATTTATTGTTAGGTATTGTTTTTTCTTAGGTTACTTTGTAACTGTGGAATTATACGGAACATGAGTTTTACGGTTCCGTTTGCAAAAAAGGAAGCCTATTGCCAATATAATATATAATAATATGCCTATTGCAAATACACGATACGTACCTACCTCTAGAGGTTTTTATACCATAATAAATATCCGGTTGAAATGTTTACATAATGTGTTATTACGATTGATGTCTTAACAGATAATAATAATAAAAAGTAAAATACTAAGATGAGTCCTCCATATTTTTTATTATTTACTCTGACAAAGACTATTTTTTGTGAAATTTGATACGATTGTAATACAAACTGGTAGTCAAGTGTGAATCGGACTCGCGTTGAAAATACATGCAATAGATTTGTTGTGGCACAAAACTCGCGAGACCGATCCACACAGGCCGATTTTTTTCATGTTCATTATTTTAATGCATATGCCTGCATACTAAATCTTACTTGAAGCCGGTGACGGATCGATAATGATTAATTTTTAATTGATTTATTTATTATATTGAATTTTTAATTGGCAATAAATATGTCTCCTTTTATTATATTTTAGATGCATAGTATAGTGATACGGTAGCGTGATGCTCAATACAGAAAGACAGAGTATTGTTAGATGTCTTCTTGATAAATAAATATATCTTGTAGAATAAATACGAAATGGTTTAATTATATTACACAGAACCTACCAGTTTATTGTTAAGTTAATTATTTATATACTAAGTTAATTGATTTAAATTAACTATCTTCTTAGAGAAATATGATGATAGAAATAAATCCTCTTGAAATTAAAGAGCGTTCTTTTAATATTGTGTCTATTGTTTGTGAATGGTGATGAAGTGGAGCTACTTTGTGCGCTAAGAGTAATTAAAATTTGAACCTTTGTGTTGTTTTAACAGAATTGATAGTATTTTATTATATTCAAACACAGAATTTATCTTTTTTCAAAGCTCCAAGAGTTATTAACGATGTAGAATGGAAAAATCCATATAAAAAATAAATATCAACCAAGAGAACAAAAAAACGAATAAATAATTACATATTTGACACAACACAATGAATAATTTCTGCTGTTGATTGTCTGTTGTTATTATTGACAATGACAATGATCAGTGGCTGCTATCGCTGAGTATAATGCATTACCGTGAAAGAGATAGCATTTCACTTTGCTGACACTCAAAGTCACGGTACAAACGACAAATGTTCATTTTATTATCATCTAATCACATTGTTATACGATACGTGACAACAAATTAACCAACAACAATGAATTGACAACAGTTTCTAAGGACTAACGACAATTAACTCACTATTGATATGTTGTCGTTATTGTCATCTATATATAATGAATATAGTGTTTGCTGTGTATTTATTTATTTATTGCAATTCTATAAATCGCGCACAAAGTGGCTAATTGATTATACAATATTATTGTAAGTTAGAAACAATTTTGATCAATAATCAATAATTTTTAAGTTTAGCACGTACTACGGATTATACACGCGCGTATTATCTTAATTTAATAACAAAAATTACTGCCGAATTAAATTACATCAAAATATGTCGTCGCCAAACAAAAAAATTCTGACTACCCCTCCTTTAAAAAAAAAAACATCAAAATATGTCGTCGCCAAAGAAAAAATTTCTGGCTACCCTCCTTTTAAAAAAAATCTGATCTGTTTATGGAAAAATTACGCTTGTAAACGATATTAAAGTTCTGTATTCCTGTTTATTTATTTACATTGAAGTATGAAGTGCATTTACTATTATACATTCGCAGTACATGGGAAATAAATACATCGCGCGTGCAATTCTCAGTGCGTGTTAGACGATTACTTACGTTATTTTTCTTAATAAGATAAATATAATGTATTTTATAGATATATGAAGTGTGAATTTTTAATAAAGATTTTATTTTTATGTAGTTTTTATTGGAACTCTTATTGTGTTATACGAACATGGCAGATTTGTGAAAGATAGAATCAACCACTTTATACATACACTAATAATCCCATCTGATAAAATAAAACACATGTCTGTACTCTAAGGTTTTATTTATATACTAGCGGGCTCGGCGGATACTGTCCTGTCCCTGATAATAAAACAAACCTTGATAAATAATATACCTAAATCTTCCTCATGAATCACCTTGTCTGCTGCTGAAAGCCGCATGAAAATCCGTGCAGTAGTTATTGAGTTTATCGCGAACAGACAGACAGACGCGGTAGAGAACTTTGTTTTATAGTATGTAATGATATTACTATTAAATAATACACGGAGCACATGACTTGACACTTAATGTTAGCAAGAAAGAGAGTCTTGACATTTTTACATAGCAAAGTCTGAATTCAGTAGATTGCAAAACGTTTTGAGCAGGCGCATATTATATTTAGTTTTCACTCATAATTCCATCACTATCTATTCCATTCACGTCTCCATTTTATGCAACGGTTGTCTGTAATGAATTCTTACATTTTATAATGCACTAACGAACGAACGAACGACATCTTACCTCAGAATATAATAATACATAAATATTTAAAAAAAAAGGTTAAGAGACGCTGGGAGACGGAAAATTTGAGATCATTGTTAAAAACCTCTTTGACTTTGTAATTTATATTTTTTTAAAAGGACATTACGCGTTAGTGATTGGAAGAAAAGTTTATGAAAGTATAGACATTTGAAAATCTATTATTTTATTCTCAAGTGTATTCTAGCTTACAGACTAACGAACGAACATGAACCTACAATCATGTTGTTTTATGTGAGAAAAACAAATATAAAAACATTTGGTCGGACAAAAAAAATCTCGATACCAACATTAATATCTTAATATCTTGCATAAGATTGTCATCTCAACGCTGGGCAGCAGAGGTGGACCAAGGCTGTAGTTAGAGTCGAATTTGAGGTGGGCAGCATTGGTTACGTGTAGGGTGGAAGTAAAAGATTTTCATATTTGATTTGCCCCAGGCCTGTAGCTAGAGTCGAATTTGAGGTAGGGCAGCATCGGTTACAAGTAGGGCGGAAGTAAAAAAAAATCATATTTTATTTGCCCCAGGGCCGTAGCTAGAGTCGAATTTTAGGTAGGGCAGCATTGGTTACAGGTAGGGCGGAAGTAAAAAAAAATCATATTTTATTTGCCCCAGGGCTGTAGCTAGAGTCGAATTTGAGGTAGGGCAGCATCGGTTACAGGTGGGGCGGAAGTAAAAAATTTATCATAATTGATCTGCCCTCGAATGTGATGAACTGTTCGGAAAAGCTTTGATACATATCGCTGTAATTTTTTAAAAATCTCAAACTATGAACAAACAATTTAATTATAATAATTTATCTTAGCTTTTCGTATTTTTAAGGTAGGGCATTGCCCCCCAATGACCCCCCCCCCTCCCCTTAGCTACGGCCGAGAGGTGGATATGTCAAATTCCTACTGACTAAAAACCTAAAGGTTTTCATCACACACTTTTTGGTCGGGGAGGAGTTACTGCCTAAGCACTTCATCCTCTCGACCCGGCGACAACATTACCTACCGGATTCAATAAAATTATCTAAGGGTATTTAAAAAAACAAGGTAATGAAATATGTTATAAACAACTGGACAATAATATATGCCGTCGTGTCTTACGACTAGAGACAAAACTACGTCAAGCTTCCTCGACGCCTTTTCATATGAGTTCCTTATATTCTTATCTATGCTAATATTATAAAATTAAAGTTTGTTTGCTTGAACTCGCTAATCTCAGTAGTTATTGGTTCAGTTTGAAAAAGTCGTGTTAGTAATTAAAAAAATATAGTATTAAAGAACAAAGTATAGTAACAATTAGCTGTAACAATATCAAGTATTCATCACTTTAAAATTGTTTTAAACCATGTACTAAAATTAATATAATTTAAGAAAAGTGCAGGAAAAAAATAGTAATAAAAAAACTTCTCTGAATCAAGAATAGAGAATTTTTTATCGATATTTGTAATTTTCTTTATAAATAAATAGTATTTGTTAAATATTTTATTTTTATTATTTTGGCGAAATTTTAGTCAATCAGGAGAGCGAAATATTTTTTTTGACTGATTCGATTCAATACGTTTTTTTTACGTTTGGCGTTATCTATCTGTGTTTATTTACTATTTATATATATGAATTTAGCCGACAGTTATCAATTTTTTTGTCTCGAATATGTGTCATACGAAGATAAATCGTTACGTATATTTAGAACCTGATTCAAGTTTAGGTTAGAGCTGTGATAAACATATCGAGGGAGTTTGTTACATCCGCTAACGGCTGTTTGTACACAATATTTTATGATTAATATTAACCAATAAATTTAACTTAATGTATATTAGATTGTATAGTTATCTAAGTAGCTGATTCCAACTTGCTTTGTTGGGAATTTAAAAAATGGCATAAGATCAGTGGAATCCAAAAAATAAGTAGCCTAGAACGACTCCCGAAAATGTCTTCGTCGAATTGTCATTGTCCTATGACATTGGTCGGCAAACTGGTCGTCCAAAAGAGCCGAATATATACAATGCAAAACTGAAATTATATGATACACATTTATCGAAATAATTACTATTAAAAATACACTGTTTTTTTTTTCGAACTGACTACGCTATTGACCTAACAAAGTCATAACAGCGTCACCAGACTACAAAAAAAAAATACAGCTTGTCTTTGCTCAATAAGCCTCAATATGTCTATTATGTGAGCGGCTAGTCATGCTATTGTTACTTTCTAAAAATAAGCCTCTTTTCTGTAGGCTTGCTTAAATGATTACTCGTATCTCACCTTCGATCAATAATAACTAGATAAAGGGTCACGTACAAAATCGAAGCTAAAAGCTGTCCGCGTAAATATATACTTACTAGCGGACCGGGCGGACGTTGTCCTGCCTTGAAAACAAAAAAAATCCTAAAAGTCGACCGGAGCGCCACCTACCGGGTCCAATTGTGAATCTAAACCATTCTCGGATCCACTCGAACACGCACACAAAATTTCATCAAAATCGGTCCAGTCGTTTAGGAGGAGTTCAGTCACATACACACGCACACAAGAAATATATATATTAAGATGTGTAGCTATTTGTTTACTAAGAAAGAGAGAAAAAAGTTTTAAAACAGTTTTAAGTTCAACCTAATTACAACCATGACACCTAGTAATAAAGTCATAAATGTTCAAAATATTATCTAATACTTACGATAAAACGAGCAAAGCAATAAATAGCTCCCCTCACAAATGAAAGACAACATAAAAAACATTTAGTGTGAATTCAACCTTAACACGTAATGGATAAAGTACGTTTTCCCGTTATTATGCCTGTTTGTGCGTGGTTGGAGAGCTTAGGCCAAACATTTGTACCACAGGTTTAAAATCGGTAATTTTGTTCAAAATTTAATATTATTTGTTAGTTTAAAGCTTAAAATATAACTTATTCAACATGTATTTAGCGAAAGTAAGATACTCTGGCCGTTAAATTGCTTTTTCGGGTATTATTTTTGCATCTTTTGAATACACTGCGGCATGTGAAACGTGCTTACATTGGCTGTGTTTCAAACAAACTAAACAAAATAAAAGCTCACGTTTCAAGTGAGCTGTTATTTACCGAGACGTATTTTTCGCGCCGACCCGTTATCTAGTTATTGTTGATCGAAGTATCTCACAAAGCGAGTTAAAAGATAACATGATGTGTGGTGTGCACTAAACACTTTGTGGAAGAGCCACAACAAAGAAGTGAGCCGCATTTAGCCGATCACTGTCATATGTCAATACGTTCAAACAATTGAACGTATTGGCGTGATTGAGCCTCAAAGAAACTGTCTTTTTATTATATTTTTATTAAACTCGCGGATCTGTAGTGTTTGATTCTTATTTGAATTAAAATTAAAATTATTATGTATAACACTCGAATAACATTACTTTTTGTGCAGTCAAGTAAAACCAGCATCCAGATTGATTCTCAATTATTTTTATAATATACGCTAAAATATATATTTGTTTCTGTCTAAATATCATTTCAATTTAACTTAAACTTATAATTTAAATACAGATTGACGGGTAATTAAGTTACATTAAAAAGTAGACTGTATATATTCTCCATGTTAAAATCTCACATATGTTGAAGCACAATATATGCGTACGTACGTACTAACGTACCTTATACATATATAAACTAACGGGCACGGCGGAAGTTGTTCCGCCTTGCTAATAAAAAAAATCCCAGAATCAGACCGCAGCGCCCCCTACCGTATTCAAATCATTCTCGAATCCATTTTTTTTATGTCAGGAGGTAAACGAACAGACGGGTCACCTGATGTTAAATGATCACCACCGTCCATAGACACTTGCAACATCAGGAGAGTCGCAAGTGCGTTCCCAGTCTGTGTTTGGTGGGAAGTGAAGGGAAGTGGGCTCACTGACCGAACGAAACGCAACAATGCAAGCGCTGTTACTTCACGTCGGTTTTCTATGAGAGGGTGGTACTACCCTGGGCGAGTCGACCCATTCATGCTGAAACCGATAATAGCTTCAGCGTGGCTCTACCACCTACAAAACACACACACCATTGGAACACAAAAAAATTCATCAAAATAGATCTAACCGTTTAGGAGGAGTTCAGTCATATACACGCGGACAGAAGAATATATATAATGATGAAGTGATAGAAGTTTGTTATTGTACGCGTATCTTTGCTCAACTGTTTTAGTTTTACTTCTTTAGTACTTGTCAAATAAAACATATCACGATATGTTCATTTAATATACAGATATGCAAGTTTTAAGAATATGCGATTTTTATAAGCACTACACGTTTAGCGATATATATTCTTGCCGTCTAGAAGTCGGGCAAGCGATGTAGTATGCAAGAGAGGGGAAGTAAACGGATAAAATTGGTTACAAAGAGACGTTGTTAGTATATTTTCCTTTCAAGAAAATACCGCAGACGAAATTGTAAGTATCAAGTAGTATAATATGAAATAATTGATAGAAATACAAGGTGAGATATGTATTGAATAACAACGTCGGTTGAGTTTATCACTGTGTCTTATTGTCGTAAGGACGTTTTAGGGCTTGTGTTTGACATTTTATTTTTCTATCTTTGAGGTAATTTTATTAGACAGTCATCATTGGATGGTATATTGAACTGGTCATTTGTTGCAATTATAATCAGAATGTATTTATTTAATTTATTTTAAAAAATTACATTTTGTTTATTAGCAACAACTTCTTATTCAGGTCTTATACTCATGTCCAGACGACAAAGCTTCGTTCGGTTGGTCAAGACAATAATTACATTGTTGCTATTGGATATAGGCAGCATGTATTCCTATTCGAATAATGTTATATAGCGCCATCCTATAAAAATTTAAAATACCAATAAGTTATCATTTTTAAAATAATTTTAATTTTAAAATTTACGAAATGGCGCTATATGACATAGGTTCTAATATTTGGTTATAGGTTTTTGTTTAAATTAGCATTTTTTCAGGGAATATGCCTATATAGATAAACTTAACAAGTAAAACTTTACTCAAATACAATATTAGATCCAAATTGTTAGGGCCGTTTTCTAGATACATGAAATAAACTTATGTGTCTACAAGTTTGTTCGTGTAAAGATATAAGTGTGGTGGTTAATATATTAATTAGGAATTATTATAGCGTTAATTTCAAGAATAATTTTATTCATTATATAAATGATAATTCTGCTATAATTATCATTACATAGTATAAAACAAAGTCCCCTACCGCGTCTGTCTGTCTGTTCGCGATAAACTCGAAAACTACTGAACGGATTTTCGGAGTTTTGGTATACAATTTATCGAGGAATTTTTATAATCAGAGCGGGACAACGTCCGACGGGCCCGCTAGTAACATATATTTATAAAAAAATATCGACTGTACAACAACAAATAAGGAAGCGTCATCTATCATACAAAGGTAAAACTAATCTATATGAAGTAAGTTAACAACTAATGAACATAGATGTCACTTTAGTATGTATTAGTTGTAACCTAAATAATATTTTCACTGTTTTGTTAATGGAAACAAATGAGATGCTGTGATTGGTTAAAGATAGTAATTTGTCAAATTCCTAAATAAATACGAACTACATTGAACGTCCAAGTGATCACTCTAGAATAGTTTGCACTGATTGTTCAATGTTTGTTATCGAATCATTTTGTTTTGTTTATCATATCACCAATCGTTGCTTTCGTTTTACGTATCTGGCTGTTTATTGAAGTGAAACTTCTAATGCGACTTCCAACAAGGTTGCGTTAAACGTTTTTAACGCTACCATGAAGGGGGTATGAAAGCACTGTTGCGTTAAACGTTCAACGCTACTGGGGAAGGGGAATAGAAAGAGACAGAGCGAGAAAAATAATCAAACATTTCGTATTTTCTTACTTTAATTATCGTAATCCCATTGTAAATGTTATAAATTTGGATATTTCTCCACTCGAAAATGATAATTAAAAGATGCGATCAATTGTGAATTGTAAGCAATGTTAATAAAGTTTGTTTTAAAGAAACAATATGATTTCACTAAAAATCAATTTCTACCCCTTCCTATTTTCATTTCCAGATTACGAAGTTTCCCTTCTTCCGCGAGGAAGGACTCCACGCAATATTTTTTTTTATTTCGCGTTATCCTGTTAAAATTACGATTCAAGATTTTTTAAGACGTTATAATTATAGTAAAATGTATTGTTCGCGCGAAATAAAATTAGCATTTCACATTTAGTGTGCTAAGTAAAAATAGCAATAATTCATATCTCTAGTTATAAAATTATACATTACTCATTCCTATAAAAAAAAGTGTGGTTTTATGAAACCATGATGCATGTGAATCTTTTCTTCGAATTGTAGGCATCTAACTTAAAACTTTTGGAAAATTATTCAATAGTATTAAAATCACGTTTTTAATCGTAACCTAATAATTGGAAAATGGTGATGATAATGGGAAATCAATAGTAGACAAGATATCCAACTGTAAATTTTAAATTGAATCTGTGAATATTAGACTACGGAATACATAATACATCTAATTATTCAGATGATAGCCTCATTTTAAAAACAGCACAATATTTATTTCAAACATCGAATCATTTTGAATTGAGCCATATATGCTGCCATATTGGTCTTGGCTGCTCTGCCGAGCGTCTTTCACTTTACACCTACTACGCGGCTGCGAGCGGCTGTAATGCGACATGCGATAGATGGACGAAAAAAATTGAGGCGATGGAAAAAGTGCTATACATTAAAAATTATATGAAAACTGTATAGACTAGTCCTTAAATTATATTAAATATACAAGTATGATCGTTTCCTTATGATAGATAACCTATATTGATTACAAAGTCAGGGGTCGTTGTGATAGCCGATATTCGCTTTATATCGTTAAACCCGTTGCACTCCGTACAAATCCGTCAACGTATAAACATTTACTAATAAATCTCGAATGAGTTTCAAGTGATAATAATGCGGTTAAAAATCATCTGCATTCTTTTGTTTACCGTGAACTCGGTGTTTTCGCAATCTGATTTGAAATCGAAAAGTAGGAACGCGAAACGTGCTGTTGTCGAAGAAGGCGATGATGGTAGGAGTAGTCTGGTGTTTGTGTTTGACACGACAGGTTCGATGTATAACGATTTGAGGCAGCTGAGAGAAGGGGCAGAGATGATACTCCAAACGGCATTGGAAGAGAGCGATGTTATTGCTGATTTTGTGTTTGTGCCTTTTCATGATCCCGGTAAGTTGGTATTGTATGGTACTTTTTGACGTGATAACGTCTTGTACATCGATGAACGCCGGTTACACGCACGAAAAAGCATGACTCATTGTCACGTTCCGTCTGAGCCGAGCGTGCATACGAAAACACGGAACAAGCGCTAGAGAGGCGCGATCGGCCTAAGCGGTCGGTTTGTGACGCATCTCTCTTCCACTCCATCAGCCGATGCGTCCGAGTAGAAGAGAGACAGCGGCAGCACACAACTTACACGTGAAATTGTAATTTTCAATCAACTCCTTTTTTATTATACATAATAATTCTAATTCAGTGATAATAATTCAAGTCATAAAACTATGCAATTTTTCACTAATGTTTTCTTATGATGTTATCACGTAAAATTATCGTTCGTAAACCGACGTTACAGACAACCAATTTTGTATCAAAAAAGTGTGTGATCAGAGGACCACCATTACGAACAGAGTTCCTTAAAAAAAGTTCATTTTATATCTTAGGGAAAGACATTGCACATTCTCGTCCCTTAATAGACTTCGTAGATTACTATGTTGTGTGTCCAATGGCAAAACAATACAATAAGTAATATATTAGGTCTTTACCTATGAAATTGCCGTTTTGTATGAAAAAATTTAAACGAATTTTTTTCATGTATTTTTTATTTGTATTAATCGAAGTAATCACCCATGCAATCAATGCATCTTTGCCAAAGCAGTGGCAGTTTATTGATGCCCTTCTTAAAGAAATCAGCTGGACGGGAGGCAACAAATTCTTCAAAGGCATTTTGTACTGCCTCTCGGGTATTTAATTTTTTTCCCGCCAAGGAGTTATCCAAATTCTGGAAAAAGTAGTAGTCTGTAGGCGCAAGGTCTGGTGAGTAGGGCGGATGACGGAGAACTTCCAAGCCCAGTTCTTGCAACTTGGAGACCGTCTGCTGTGCAGTATGAGGTCGCGTGTTGTCGTGCAGGAGCAGCGGAGACGAGCGATTGACCAATGCTGGTTGGAGATGTGCCAGCTTCTCCATCATTGTGTTCAGTTCTTCACAGTACACATCTGCAGTAATACTCACCCCGTTTGGTAAGAAGCTGTGATGAATCACACCGGCGCTAGACCACCAAACAGTGACCATCACTTTTCTAGGGGTAAGTTTTCGTTTACGGCATTGTTTAGGTGCTGAACCAGGATCCAACCAACTTGCTGAGCGCTTGCGGTTATCAAACAGAATCCATTTTTCATCGCAGGTAACAATGCGGTTCAAAATTCCTTCATTTGTGTGTCTGTTGAGCAGTGCAAGGCACGTCTCGACGCGTACTTCGCGCTGGCGATCATTGACTTCGTGGGGCACCCATTTGTCAAGCTTTTTTACCTTGCCAATTTGACGCAAATGGACCAATATTGTTTTGACGCTAATGTCGAAACCTGCTGTTAATTCAGCCGTAGATTGTGTATCATCAGCTTCCACAATCGCCTTTAATTCGTCATTGTCGACCAAAGTCTTCGGACGACAGCGAGGTTCATTTTTCAGGTCGAAATTCCCAGAACGGAAGCGAGCAAACCAATAACAGATGGTGCGTTGGTTTGTAGTGTTAGCTCCGTAAACGTCGTTGATGTTGCGTGCCGCTTGTGCCGCGTTGCTGCCACGACGGTACTCATATTCCATAATTACTCGAATTTTTAACGTATCCATGATGACAAAAAAGATTGAAATGCGATGAAAATGTAACACTAATCAATAAACAAATGACTACTATTGGAAAAAGAATTTCATGTTTTTAAAATAAAATTAATTTGAATTTAGAATTCATAGCCAAACAAAAATTATTTTGATTTGAAATGGCCAGTACTGCAGAACGGCAATTTCATAGGTAAAGACCTATTATATGTATCAATTGTATTTTAACATTCTCAAACTAAGTTGCGTGGGTAGTTGATTTTTTGCTTATGGCCCAGCAGCTTTTCTTCAGATAACAAAATTGCTCCAAAGTATTGTTGGCCGTTAATTCGACGTGCATTGACGCACGATGCACACGACAGTCCATCCTAGCAACAATGAGCCCTTCTTCTTCAAGAACAGCTATACCCTGCTCGCGTTCCCAACTAGCGTATAAGTTTCAAGAGGTTCCACATTCATAATATTTCCATGTAGAGCCCCCGTTGACCAGGCGACCCATCATAATCACCTACAAAATATATTAATAAACTAAATTAATATGTGTTAAATGGTTTGATTTTATACCAGTGTACACTAGAAATGACGCTGGTTCTCACCTTGAGTAGTAGTCGGAATATCTTGACCACAAGATGGCGGATTCGGGTCCATTTGCCAGCACCAATCCCAATTAATAACAATGTGTTTTGTACTATCGAAATTATAATCATATTTTAAACTGTGGTTTTATTAAGTTTTCTGTATTTGTGTAATTTTGTGAATACCTATAATCATTGGAAAATGAGATTTTTAACCGTATGTCTGTTAATTGTACCAAAATGTCCAGGAAACACGTCAAAGTAAAATCGATATTACAAAATTGGATGTCCATGGGAATTGGCCAAAGTGAAACAGGTGTAGCTGATATCAGAATCCATTAAAACCGCTAAATTTGTCAGAAAACCACAAAACACAATGAGCACGTTCACGTAACTGCGAGAGGAACGGAATCACACGATAGTGTCGCCGGTCGTATGTCGCCATAAGCAAGATCGCGGAAAACGTTCCGTTTGTTGATCATACAAATAATTTATATTTGAATATTAGTGGACGTTACGCGCGCCCATTTGGAATTGATTGGCCTCTATCACGTCTCACTGTAACAAAAAACGTTTGATTTTATTTATATGAGCTGAATCTGGAAAAGTTTTTGAAGAGTCGTATAATCCAGGCAATCAATATTTTTACTATTAATTTTTCTTATTTCATGAATATAGTAAATAAAAAATATATTAAAAATTAAAAAAGTTAGCAGATGATGAAGTGGGGGGTCTCGGAAAATTGGCACGCGACCATACTCACAATTCCAACGCGTAATTTGAAAAAAAAAAAGATTATTAATTTAGAGTAATGCCGCCACCGTTGTAACTAATGTAAATGGCGACTGCCTGAAAAAAAAATTGTAATACGTCTCTTGGGGTTTCCGAATTACCAAAAAAAATAGTAAAAAAAGTAGTCGCCATCTTGTTAGTACATTGAAATGATCGCAATAAATTTGTAATTACCTACTCGACAATGGCAGTAATAATCTACTATAAGATTGGTTGCGAAAAAGAACTTTAAAAAATAAGCAGACACGAAAGTAGGTATATTTACCACCTTTGTTTCTCAACTGATATTTTTATAGTAGATCCTCACATACCTCACGATCTGCAATATTTCTGGAACACAGATAATAATATCTATTTAGAAAAAGTTTATACTGATAATGATTTTTTCTCAACAGTTGTCGGTCCGGCAACGGTCACTAGCGATAAACAAGTTTTCAAATCAGCGTTGAACATAGTTCACGTGTACGGAGGCGGGGATTGCCCTGAAAAGTCTTTAGGAGGTATCCAACTTGCCCTAAATGTAAGCCGACCGCGGTCTTTTCTATACGTCTTCACTGATGCCACTGCTGGTGATCACAGGCTTGTTGGGAAGGTGCTGGATGCTGTTCAGAGAAAGCAGAGTCAGGTATGTATTTTATGTATACGCACTAGTTAGTATTTCATATATCAGGATAAAATTTCACACGCGGTCATTTAATTTCAAACTAAGGATGTATTGATGTAGGTAAAGATATTTAACACCCAGATATATAGCTAACAGTTTGCTCTAAATCAAAAATACGTCAAACTACCACCGGTTCGGACAAGAAACCCAGTCATCGAGAAGAACCGGCAATAAACTCGATCTGGTTTATCTTTTCATCGTACATATTTTTACAAAAATAGATAGTTACATTCATTTTTGATGGATGCTCTACACAAAAGTTAGTCTTGAGCGGCGATCGTAACTGCAACCTTTCAGTTTAATAGTAGGGCTGCACCCCGCCACGACGGCTGTTATAAATATATTTTACTGGACGTTTTTTGCCACATTCAATATTCTGTATTCAAATATCTAGGCATACCAATTATTATGATGATCGAAGTTGATTTGTTAGAGCAGTGTTTTTCAACGAATATGTCGTAACCCCCTGGGGTTTACACACATTATAACATTATAAGCTGATAGGGAAGCTTTAGTAATAAAGGAAAAATCAAGAAATATAATATATATATATATATCCTTTTTACAAAATGTAAATAAAGGACATTAATGCAAATCGATAAAAATAAAAAATAATCTATCTAATATCCGTTGAAATAAATAGTAATGTTATAGGGATTTGTTATTTATAAAATAAATAAAAAACTTATTAGAAACAATAAATAATATATATAAAGTAACTAGCGGACCGGGCGGACGTTGTCCTGCCTTGAAAACAAAAAAAAATCCTAAAAGTCGATCGCAGCGCCACCTGCCGGGTCCAATTGTGAATCTAAACCATTCTCGAATCTCCACGAACACACACAAAAAATTTCATCAAAATCGGTCCAGTCGTTTAGGAGGAGTTCAGTCACATACACACGCACACAAGAAATATATATATTAAGATAAAGTAATAAGTGGAGTTCGCGAAATAATTTTAGATACTAAAGGGGTCATGTTACGAAAAAGGTTGAAAAACACTGTCCTAATGGCGAGTTATATAAAAATGATAATACCTTTTCGATGTAGTAACACTTAATTATTCCAACAACAAATGGTGTTGGAATTTATCAATCTCACTAATATGCATTTTTATGTAAGTTAAATTGTATTACTTTTCATTGCGATGGTCTAGGCCGGCAAATATTAAATCTTATCGTAACCCAGTAACGACTAGGTTAGGATAGGTTGGAGTTGCAAGTGAGCATTTGCGGCGAGCAAATACGGTTGTTTTTGATTCTGCGCGATGAGCTTGTAGTTGGTACTTTATCGGTAACATATATAGACTATGTCTTACTTGTATTATCTTCCCAGTTATGCCTAACATCTGTTATCGGTAGCTGCGATTTAATGCAATAACTTAATACTGATATTTCCTTGACCCCGAAACTCGATAACTCAGGGGATTTTTTTATAATCAACTGTTATCAAAGCATAATCATAATAATAAATACTAATATTAATTATATTATTTTATATATTCGCAGATCGTTCATGTTATTGGAATGAAACTTTGTACAATCGTTACTGATATTGCCGTGAATGTTATTGACGTATTACCATCAATATACTATAAGTGGCGTTCGAGTCATTTCTCCTAAATATATTAAATTTTATGAAGTTATCGGTGTCCTAATGTGATTCTCATATTTTAATCCAAAGAAAGACTGAGCCGTAATTTAAAAAAATGAGTGCGTGTAACCGTTATACGCGATTGAAGTAAAACTTCTTTGGCGTTATAAGAGATGGCGACTTCTATTAAATCATAATTAATTTCATTTGTTACTTATCATAGTAATCTATTCGTACTCTCCTATATTTTATTTACTTTATAACAATGAGTTGCCAATAATATTTACTGTGTTATTTAAGTTCCGAATTAGCTGTAAGATGGCACTACAGATAATGAAGTTTTGATTTCATTAGTTACTTACTTACATTGAAACCAGATGACCATATATACATAATTATTCTATTGTATGATTTTTATTATTATTCAATTCAATATTTTTTGTTATTTTTTTTTCAAAATCTTTGTATTGATTTGTTTATAACCTATTTATTAACAAAATCAAAAATAATTAAAAATCGGATGGTACAGAAACGTGACGCCATATTGGCGTAACGGACTTCCGTTGCATTGTCGTCCAGTTACCTCCTAGTCGCGCCTAAAGAAGTTTAACTTAAAAAAACAGAAAGATTATTCAGATAGAATAAGACAGAACATACGTATTTATGAAGCAAATCGCCAGTATTAGTATTTAATAATTTTACGTCCGTAGGTAAAATGCCTTTTGCGTCGAAAGCACTATATCTGCACTCGTACAGTTAGGGACCCAAAATATTTAATATATTTTACAATCGCTCAACACACACTATTAATGCATTTACATCTAATAATACTGTAGACACAACCTGTTTAAGGACTTTCTCTTTTGTTTATTTTTTTTAGGTGCAATTCATTCAAATATTCCGGGCACACCAACTCGGTTTGGTTATCCCTACTAATATTATGAAGTTGAAGAGTTTGTTTGCTTGAACGCGCTAATGTCAGGAACTACTCTGGTCCGATTTGAAAAATTCTTTAAGTGTTAGATAGCTCATTTATCGAGGAAAGTTATAGGCTATATCATCACGCTAAAACCAATAGGAGCAGAGCACCAATGAAGAATGTTTTAAAATCGGGGTTAACGTACATATTATTTAAAAATATTTTCACTACATAAACGAAGTCGCGAGTTAGAGTTAGCGTTAGCCCAAAGTAACTATTCCATGCGAGCGAAATCACGGGTAGAAGCTAGTTAAATATAATAGCAAAACGCTATACGCAATGTAATGAGATATGCTAATATTTAATTAATCCTTTTCAATTTTAAGAAATTCTAAATAATACTACAAAGGCTTTCACACGTTAACTACGATTGTGTTGAAATTTTGCAAACTGCTACGAAAAAGATACTGATCCCGCGGGCAAGAGCTAGTTGACTATGTATATGTAATAATAATGCAATAAATTATAGGTGGTCTTCGTATTGACCGGTCACTGCAACGATCTACACAAGCCTTCGTACAAGGTGTACCAGCAGATCGCAGCTGCTAGTTCTGGACAAGTGTTTAATTTGAACAAGACCAGCGTTCACGAGGTTATATCATTTCTCTTATTATATTCAAAAGAAAACCTTTATTTTTCAGAAAACGAATTTGTAAGAAAGGGGCGCGAGTCTGATATTTTCTAGACAGAAGTTCTGATATCTTCTATACATCTTCTCAACATATAATAAGAATGTAAATGTGTTTGTACTTTCTAGATTTCCGTGAAAAATAATTGTTGCGCGTGTCTAGAAATAAGTAATAAAATACATTTCAATCATTTTTAGAAATGTCTGTCCGTCTGTTTGTTCGAATACGCATCACTGCTAAGCTACTGCGTTGACACTAAAACCTCATCATAAAGTATATTTTCAAATAACTTTTAATCTTTGTTTCGTTAAAATCGGTCCATTCTATCAAAAGTTATTGTAATTTGAATGACGGCTCAAGATAATTACGAGAAAAGAGTAGGTAAGTAAATGCAATTCAATCTCGTACAAAAACAGGATATTATATAATTTATGAATAATGTCTAAGGCACAGTAAACGAAAGACTATTTTTGTATTAAGTTCCACGCGGACGAAGTCGCGGGCTGACTGCTAAAGATCTGCTTGCCTCTGCTTTTTTCTATTAAATTGACATTCTATAAGAACAGAATGTGACAGAATCCCCCATTCAATTTTTTTAAATCGTGGTTTACTCCTGAATCGATATGCCTAAATCTTTATTTATAGCTCAGTTAATTTTTAAATAAAGCCTTGTTGAAGCGTGAATTAATATTGAACATTTTGTATTAATTTTAGGTCCTCGATTTCGTGAGGAATGCTATAAAAGGTAGAACTGTCAACCTTGGATCAATTATCAAACCAGCTGGATACAACTTTACACAGGGGGTAGGTTATTTTTTAATCCGAATTCGCAGTATGCTGGTAATATGTATGTATGATTATTCTTTCGAATGCTTTGTAGCCTAAACGGTTTAAAAGATCTTAATAGGTAAGGTGTCCTTAGATGCATTCTGATCGTGGGAATGACGTAGGGTATAATATTTAAGTGTAGAGTAAAAAATATATGGAAATATGGGGGAATTTTTATTTCTTACAAGCTAAATTAGTGTACCCAACTGAACCTGAACAACTTGTTTATTAATATAAGTGAATAAAATTTCAATATTTTATAGTTAGCTTGTTTCATTGTTCTTTAAGGCAGGCGTCCACATTTTCACATCGTAAGTCCCGGACGCATCGCATCAAACGAATTATTTTTTTACAATGCGCCCACAGTAACAACAGCGATCGGATTTGCCGACGCAACTATCAACATTCGGATTACCGACGCCACTTTCATTCGTATTTTCGTAGTGAGAGGTAGCGTAGTATTCGGTGGAATGGAGGAAAACGAAGAAGAAGAATTTGTTGTGGTCGCTTGTTTGTTAGCAGAGTAAGAAGGAGTCCGTCCACTGAACGGTATTCCGTATAAAGTCATCGGCACGCATCACAAAAGTTGCTCCTCGGAGCATCGACACCGGCATTGCCAAAGGGTAGATTCGTGCGATCCGAACGATGCGGAGCAAAGAACGCACTTTTATGACTTCCTATACAAAGAATACTTTGATCCGTTTGATGCGATGCGTTCGATACTTACGATGCGAAAATGTGGACTCCTACTTTTAGTAACTACTAGTCTGAGTATTACAGTTACAAACAATGTGTCAGTGAATTGTTATCGTTGTAAATTGAACTGTGTAATTCAACTAAAATTCATATATTTTTTTAATTGTATATAGGCTCATTGTATGACTACTTTCTCATGATGTTAAGTCAAAGTGCCTCAAGGCATTGTAATCACAATCACTTTAACCGGATGTACAAAGAGGGATGTCAATTACAGACATCACTATCGTTCACGTATTGATCCACCTAATACGTCTTTTGACGTTAAAACTTGTTTGACACGAAGCTCAAACTTATCACCCAGCAAATCGGTAATATGTTTTAAAACTTTGATGTAGAATCTGACATTATTATCTAATAAATGTTACTGACCTGAACCTGAAAAATGAAATGGCTATTTTTTTATTGTTTCTAGTATTCATAACATGCATTTTAGATACCGGTTGACAGTACTGTAGGTGAAGTCACTGTGTCGGTGTCTGGCGCCAAACCGCATATCACGGTGGTGGACCCGAGTGGACAAGAATTAACAGGTCCACCAAAACTGGTGAAAACATTAGATTTGTCTGAAATTATGGTAAATATATAAGTATTTCTATATAACGATTAAATTTATAAACATATATATAAAATGATAGAGGTGCACGCATCACATAAAACTGCTGGGTATATTTCAAACTTTTTCAGTATTAGTTCTTAAATAAATAAAAAAAAATAATATCACGATATTATCATTTGGTACTGAATTTAAAAAAGCTTTAAGAACATACGATTTTCATAATCAATACGCGTGCAGTAGCGATGTGAAGTGGGGTAAGCGGTGTACTATGCATGTGCAGATGTGGGAAAGTAAACGAATATCATTATCTACATAGACAAGAAAGAAGTACATTTCTCATTTAAGATATTAAACAACGCAGATGAAGTCACGGGAAGAAACCTGTAATATCGTTACCTACTCAACAATGGTAATAATAATCTACTAGAAGCTTGGTTGCCAAAAATATATAAAAATAATGATTTCGTTTTTCTTATTTTATCTATTTTCAATTTAATTCAAATATATTATTCAAAATATATTATTTAAATATATATATTATTCAAATATAAGATGTATGTAGGTGGTAAAAGTACTCGACCCGGAACCCGGCAACTGGAGCATTACAGTGGGAAGCGAGAAAGACTACTCAGTCAAGGTGGTGGGGTTATCAAACTTGACGTTCGATCATGGGTTTTCCGTCGAACCACCTTCGTCCATGGCAGAGACCAGCTACAGACCGTTGCAGGGTAAATTACCTATAGTAATAATTAAGTAATGGCCAATTGGCGACCTCTAAAAGAGTGATAAAATAAGTAAATAAGAAAAAAATAAACGGACTTGAAAAAATTTTACTCTAAAAATGCACCAGAACAAGCGCTTAAAACGCTAAAAATGTGACTGGTATAAATAAAGGTGTTAATAAAGTTCTCTTAGGTAAAACTTACAATAATGTCGTATGAACATTGGTTAACTGAGTCGTTACATTTCAAAATGAGCTAAATCCAATTTTAGCAGATTCTAATATTTTACATTATTTTTCGAGATCTCCAAATTTTGTACATACAAAATATGAAGATCATAAAAAATACTAAAAACCTTATAGACGGCAAAATTTTAACTTCGTTCTCGGTGTATCAAAACTGGAAATCTTAAAGAAAATTAAACATGTTATATGAACGATTAAAATTGAATTTAACTCATTTTAAAATGTAACAACACATATACTTAATAGAAATTGTCATTATAGTGTACGTGGGTGGATGTCGCATTACACATCAGCTTGAAGTTGGCCGTAACCACGTTTCACTGCAACAAACAACGCAGACGTTGTTTTATGTTTGTTTCTTCCGAACTTCGTTATTTATGAATTCATTTGGAAAATTATTTTTTCATTGGAAAGGGATTCCCATTTTATTTCTTTTGTACAAAAGTTAAATACGATTATAATCAGGCTTAGATTGTCATAAACCTATCAATATCTCCATTGCTATACATTTCCTATTTGATTTCTAGGAGTTCCCATGTTTATCTTCGAAATTCAAGGTCCAATGCTAATGAAATAAAATGGGAATCCCTTTCCAATAAAAAAATAATTTTCCAAATGAATTCATAAATAACGAAGTTCGGAAGAAACAAACATAAAAAGCTACTTTTTAATGTCTGTTATAAATATTTTTGACCGATTAGGTGTTTTTAATTTTTGCTAAGTTTGTTTTAGTAATAAATATTTGATATACAGGGAAATGGGTATGTAGGTATTTCGCGTGTTCAAATTTGTACATATTAAAACTTTCAAGATGATGGGTTTAATGGCTTCTATAGCGCCATCTAGATACGTGTTATTGTGTCAGCTATCATTGTAATTTCTAGAACGATGTCTGAGTTTATTGTTCTCAAATACACTAACATTAATTTTAAATGTAGTATTATCCGATACAGTGTTGAAGTTACGTATACGTACAGTGCTATATGTACTCGTGTCGCATACACAACAGTTGAAAATGTTGAAAAACACGATGGGACTGACATGTTCTTTATGGACCTAAGCCCATACCCTCTTTTACTCTTTGCTTTTAGTGAGCTCATTTTTTGACTGAATGTAATTTGAGAACATAATCTCATAGGAGTAAGTATTCTTAAATGCACCTTTGTTCTCTGATTCTTAATATTTATAAATCTCAAAATCACCAAAAACTACAGATGTATTCCTCTTTCTATTCTCGTGGTCATTCTTGTAGAACTTTCTCTCTTATTAAATGTTGAACGTGGTTTAGAAGTTAAAATTTTAATAACGGCATTTATTATGTTTTAGGCACATACAATCATATGATGTTATCTTTATCCGGGACGGACAGACCATTACATATGAAGTATGTGGAGGTGTTAAATCTTGGTGGAAAAACTCTTTTTGAAGTTCCATTGCGTGAAGTCAACAGGGACAAACATTTGTACCTGACTAATGCTTTTGTACCGCCCGATGATTTCTTCTATATAGCTGTAAGTCTTTACTTCTTCTTTATCCAATGCAACAAAGCGATTGCACTGTTTCAGGCGATAGGCACAGTTTAATACGAACACAATGATAATCACTGAAAGATTCATAATAACCAGTAGTAGGCTTTGCAATGCCTGCCGAGTAAGACAAAATAATTGCACTGTATCTGACGATAGATACAATCCAATACGAAAACAATGATGATTGCTGAGAAATACATCATAACTTTGCAATGTCTGCAAGTATGCAGCGTGCCGACTGAATTTTTGTAATACTTTTTTTTTTTTTTTTTTATTGTAGCTCGGCAAAGTGACTGTACTGTGCCTGATGGTAAGCACAGTACAATCCAAAAACAATGGCGACCACCGAAAGACATACCTATCTATCGCCGGTCGCCGCTGTCATGCCGGCCTGAAAGCGAACCAGTCAGGGACAGCCCCCCCCCCTGGATTGCTGGATATACATCGGCTGATCCCGGAACGCGACACGCCCAAACGTGTCACTATGGCGGGTGTTCCACCTGGTGTACGGTGGTCGCGATCCAGTCGGGTACAGACACCCTACCACCCCGCAATACTTTTAGTGTTTAACCGCAATCTCACTTGATGTTAAATGACGATATGGTCTGGGATGGTGAAGACGCTAAACCTAGCAAAGAACTGGTTCTTAAGTGCATCTGGCGGAAAAAGTCTAACCTAAGCGGAAAACAGAGAATGGTAGTTAACCAGATGAGCTTGAAGAAACCCTTACTACCGTGCCATGATTTCAACACGAACACGATATTTTACTTCACGGAAAGGTCAGGCTTATTCGTAAGGATTCAAACCTATACCAATAGAGGCGGTCATCGCTTCAACATAAGCACTGGCTCATCCCAAAATGTGGCAATTTATAATAGAGCAATTATGAAATTAATTATTATGTACAGGCTGATCGCGTTCCGGTTTGGTGCAAACACCTACCACTCCACATAGTTATTAGACATACATCGGTTGACCTAGGAATAATTATCACAAAGGGTTACCTCCTGTAATAAGTGAGAAATTGCCATTGTTGCCGTGTTCAGATTGTATATTCATCAATCATGTGGTCGTAGACCCCAATCTGCTTCTTATATAAGGTTATGTTTCAAGGGCACAGATTCTTGATTAATTATATATCCTTAAAGTATAACTTTGTATGTTTTAGCGTTTATTTACAATCTCATTACAATCAATTAAATTATGTTGGGGTACAATATGTTAAACGTTAAATCTACAGATTGACTGACTCTCAAGTAGAGCTACCAGAATATATCTATATATACAAAATGTCAATGTAGTTCTTCAATATCGATTAAGAGCAAATGTCACACAAAACATTTAAAAGGGTTTTAAATTTGCTTTAGCTATGGTATGTGGAAATTTCCAGATCAATGGACAAGACGAGTTCAATCAGGAAGTTAGAAGAGTCGGTGCTACTGCTGTACAGGCTAAGTCACCTGGTGAGTAATTATGTGATTTATGAATTGCAAGTTAGGGTTCTGGTTGGAATAAGAAAGATTACAGATCTTCCAGTGAGCCTTAACTTTCAGTGAATGAAAAAGATTGTACAAACATGGGGAGACAAAAAAAGAGTTCAAAATATTCTAAAAACAAAGTCCCTTACTACATGTAAAAAGATTTGGAAATTCGAGGTCAATTTAAAACTATTGAAAATATACATCAATATTGTGATTGTGTAGTTTTATATCAGGAAGGAGGTGTCTGTATGTGGATTGATATATTTGATTTTTTTTTGTCATTTTACAGATGTACCATATTTGATGACGAATAAGAAGGTATGGATTCTTTACTTGAATTGTGTAATCTTGTATAATTCTTCTAAAGCAAAGCTATTTACCAAGAATATTACAGTAGATTAACGATTTTTATCAAAATTATTAGAGAAAATAAATGTTTTGATGTATTTTTTTCATTACTAAATTCAATTAAAACATTTTCCTTCCGGCTGCTACAACTAAAGTTGCATTCCATCTATACTTAATATACATAGTTTGAAATATTGTTGAAATTTATGATAGTGTTTGTTAATTTTAGATAGAAGCTCATTCTCATACCCATGTATCATTAAAATGCTATGTGGAGAGTTTAGTTCCAGTAACAGCGAAGTGGACTAAGGATATGATCGCGGTACAACCAGAGATCTCTAGTTTGTAAGTAGCTTAACGGTTTTGTATTACGCAAAAATTTATTTTGGTTAACATTTGACAATATTTCACCAGAAAGTACTAACAGGAGAATTTTCGCTTCTAAATTATCTTAGACCAAATAACTGGTATTAATCTATACATATAATAAAAATGTAAATCTAACGTGTCTGTTACTCTTTAGATTTTTGTAAAAAAAAATGTTGGAGGTGTCTAGTAATAAGTAATAAAATACATTTCAATCATTCTTAGAAATGTCTGTCTGTCTGTTTTACCGCGTTCACGATAAAACCTTTTCAAGGAAATCATAAAACATATCTACGAGTAACATTTAGTTTTTGTTTAATTAAAATCTGTTCGGTCTATGAAAATTTATTGTAATTTTAAGAGAGAAAAGTTGAATACTTAGATGACTTTATTAGTCATTGTTTTTTACGTAAGGAACCACGCGGAAGAAGTATACAGCTAGTTATCAATAAATGTATTACGAAAGGGTTTCACGTTTTTATTGTTTTAGACAAACAACTACAATTGAATATGTGATTGAAGATATAACTGAAGAAGACGTTGGAACATATACGTGCGTCGCCAAAAATGTAGCCGGAATAAGCAAAGCTGTTACCGAAGTAGTACTCTTGGGTAAACCTTACAATAATTTCGTATTAAAATAATAAAACTATAGAAAATAAATTGTCATTATATACTTGGCTGGATAATACGATGTACTTGCGCCTGGAATTGAATGGCTGCTCTCGTATCTCAACAGAAAACATTTAATTTAATTTGCTCGAAGTGTACTTGCAAAAGTTAAATCTGAAACCAGTAATAAAGGACCGGAATATTATAACTGAAACAACAAGTGTTGAACACATTTTAATTAATTTGAATTTTTAGACTTTACAGCTACATGGCATCAATTTCGACCGTCAACAGGTTCATTTATATCAACGACTGGACCAACTTTTTTTTAAGTTGTTGCAGTTACTAATATTTTAGTATTTTATTAGCATATTTAAATTTGCCTATTTTAGGTATACATCGCGTAAATAAAATCAATCGTTTGCTGCAGTGAAATGTGGTAGTGTCCAATCAATTCCAGTCGAAATTGCAAAGTATCGTCCACTTAAGTACTTACTTAATATGGATTTCTGCAAATTATTGATTTATTGATATTCTACAAGACGCGATACATTGTAATTGCAAATAAAAGTGTATAAATTCTATGGTTGTGATTATAATGCGAAATAATGGTGATAAAATTGTTTAGATACAGTAAGATACAGAATATGTTATGTATATATCGGTTCCAGTTGAACCACCGCAAGTAGCAGTAGAGCCTGCTAATATTACAATTGAATTAGGAGAAGATGTGGTTATAACTTGTACTGTAATAAGCGAAGCGTTACTTTTGAAACATCAACTTGTATTTAATGGGAATGAAAAAGATTATGGTATGTATTTGTCGACTTTTGAGACCGAGTAATTTAAATTCAAATTTAAATAATATAATGCTTTTAAAACATTATCTTATGATTTAATTTTTGTAATTATAAATGATAAGTCTTCTAACCTATCAGTTGAGGAGTTCTATACATGGACATACGAAAAGATAGACAAAATAAAATTAACACCTCAAGGAGTGGAAAATTCCGTAATACTCGCACTTCATTAAATAAAATCCATATTCATTTAATGAAATTATTTAATTCAGCAGTTTCTAATATACGTTTGACGATTAAAATTATGAGTTTTTTATAGGATTAAATATTAAAGTTTCTGATATGCTATAATTTAAGATACAATTTAAGAAATACAGTTCGTAAATACGGTATTTACAGTATATTAGCTAATTTCTATAGGCGTACTTTCAAGTATTATGCATTTCTTTTTAGCAATAAATATAGACTTCGAACCTAACATGGAAGGATATTATAAGTTTGTCAAAACTATATACAATGCTACTGAGAAAGACGCTGGAATGTACACTTGTATTGCTGTTAATAGAGGTCAGTCATTGAATTGTAAAGCAACTACTCGTACCTTGATTGATTTTTTTTTCTCGAACTGCTTGTTGGACCTTGGTCTCAACAGCTTCACCGGACTACCCCTACCTTTATTGAATAAATACGTTAAGTCAAATTTATGATAGCATTGGCTTCAGTTTTTGTTTTAGGATCACCACCTTAATATTTCTGTTGCAAAGCATTGATGTTTGCGTCACTTTATGTTTTAAAAGATATGGGTGGGAACACAAATTGGCAGATATAGTACAATTTGTGACTTTTACATATTTAAAACATATTTGCTGTTCATGTTGTATATATAATTTAATATATTTATTATTTACTGTTTATATATTATGAGTTCTGTTATATATTTGTTGAGCCACCGTCTACAAGTCCGTACTTTGCTATGGCTTTCATTGAAAATCAGCACTGTAAACATTTGAACAGCATGTAGCTGAATTGGGATGTTATCGTTGGACATATTTATTGAACTATATGACTGTTTCCTTTATTTATCTTGTGATCGTGAAGTTCTCCAACAATAAAAACTTTTTCTTTCTTTCATATAACATTAAATTCTTTCAGGTGGCGAAGTAAAACAATCAACAAACATCACAGTAAACGTTCAACTAATTTCACAAATCTTAGGTTCCCATCCACTATTTGTAGCTTACAACGCAGATGCACAACTAGTCTGTCACGTGGAAAACGCAGAATTACTGCAATGGATCGCACCAAACGGTTCTGTAGTGGAACGTCACGTAAATGGCAGTGTTACTGAATCTCTGGATATCGACAATGTTATTGAAGATGGTAGTTGGCAATGTATAGCTACGAGAGGATCATTAAATGGTACGTGCTTATAGTAAAGTTTTTAAAGAAGTTGTTTTTTTTTCAATTTTTTTGGTTTCGCACAAAGATATTCGGAATTAGCAATATAAAGAGAGAGAGTGTCACTTCTCTTGCCCTTGCCGCATGGCATGAGCATTATATATAATAAGGTCACAAAGATTAGTCAGTCATGATTTAGGTGCAAATCAGAGAGTCGTGGCGATTACAAAATCCGTGAAATGTTTTGAGAATAATGTTCATAATCTTTATAAAATTATTATAGCATACTCTTTCTCCATAAAGCTTAATAAATCGAAGGGACATATACGAAGATTGTTACAAAGCATTATTTTGTCTAGTCTCTTCGTACTATGAAGTCGATTTCACTATACTATTGGAATTAATTCTTTAATATATTATATTTAATACTATGTATTATGTTTATGAGTATATATTGTATTTATTACTATTGAAGCAATGATGACTTAATTGACAGCATGTTCGGACACAGCGTCGATGGCCGTATGTTCGAATCTTTGTAATTGAGTAGAAGCTTCCGGTTAAGGAAAACATCGTGATGAAATCACAGCATGGTAATAGGATTTTTCGAAATCTGCCTGGCTATCTACCACAATCAAGTTGAAAATCTGTCGTCAAACACCTGTTGGTGTATTCCGGCAGCTGGATTTGAGAGCCAAGCTCTTCTAGTTTTAGCGTATTTATGAACATAAATATATCGTTATTTAACATCAGATGAGATTATGATCAAACGCTAAAACCAATGCCGTGTTATTACAAAAGAGTTAAATATGTATTAAATACTTGCTTTAAACATTTTTCGTAATAAATGCACCGCGCTCGCCCGAGGCAACTTTGCGTTATCCTTTTTCGCAAGTCTAACCTAACGTAACCAAAGCGAGACAAAAGAGCAAGATGGCGAACATTCAGCGACCGCGGTGCATTTAATACGAAACAGTTTTAAAGCCAAGATTCAATACGTATTTAACTTTTTTGTAATAACACCGATGAAGTATAAAAATACTATTGATTTTTCAGCTCTTATGTAATAAAATTTCTAGTTTAAACAGTGTTCGTAGAATAATGATTGGGTATAAAATAATATCATCTAAATAGCGTCAAAGAAAGATATAATTGTAATACAGGGAATTTGTAATATTTCGTACTATAATTTCACCTAATATTAATTGATTATTACGCTTAAATTGAAGAACGGGCCGTAAATAAAGGTGCTTCGCAACATATTCTCAACTTTAGTATGATAATTAGCCAAGCGGATAATCAAATATGCTCTACCATTATGCAAAACTTTGATTGTGACGTTCTTTTTCACTTTAAGCAAATTACAGGTCTCTGAGTGACGTTGATCGAATATACTAACTACTATTAAGCTATGACCGTTGTAAAGCCTTATTTAAAAATTTATAAGCTAACATTTTAATGTAAATATATCAAAAATTAGGGCATAATTGCTTTTTGTTTCTACCGTAACGTTTATCTGATTTGATTAAATAATATTAAATCTTGTAACATAAATATTAAATACTCATTTACCTACTGCCGAAGTCTTAATTTGTATGTGTCTTTCCTTAAATTTCAAGATTGTTGATCAACTGTTTTCTATATTGTCTATCTTTTTTTACTTTAGCTTCCGATTCTGTACAATTGAAGGTATTAATAGAGCCAAATGTATCGATATTAGGATCTGACAATATAACTATATTAAACGGCACAACACATGAAATAGTTTGTGAGGTTAAAGCTAAGCCGAAACCGAAAATAGTATGGTTTAAGGGACGAGATAAATTATCACGCAAAGCTGTAAGTAATTAATTTTTTTAACATTGTTATAAAATGTAGCGGAATTTATAAAGAAGTACTACTTTAGAACAATGTAGTATTGTAAATAATACATCAATCAACATCAATCAATCAATTTAGAATTTTTGTTTACAGGTTTTTTAAATGTTTATAATATAGCAAAGAATTGTTCTAGATATATGAATACTAGCGGGCCCGGCAGACGTTGTCCCGCCCTGATTATAAAAAAAATCCGTGACAAATTATATACCAAAACGTTCCTCATGAATCACTTTATCCACTGGCGAAAACCGCTTGAAAATGCGTTCAGTAGTTTTTGAGTTTATCGCGAACAGACAGACAGACAGACGCGGTAGGGGATTTTGTTTTATACTATGTAATGATTATTATTGTTCATAACTACTCCTTTTTATATGCTAACTAAAACTTTTTTTGTGCTTTATAATACCTAAAACGAATTTGTGGTTTATAACGTCGGTACAGTGGATGAGGTATTAAATATTGTTCAGAGTTCTGGGTCTCTAAAATGTTGTGGAAATGACACTCTCAATGAAATCTCTGCAATTGAGGTTATTGCTAATATCTACATCTAGGACTAGTTTCTTCGTTCACGTAGAATAGTTAACGTATACGTAGCGTACGCAGCAGAAGCTCTCAAAAGGAAAAAAACTTCGATTTTGAAACGTTATTCCTTGGTGCTCCGTTCCTATTGGTCTTAGCGCGATGATATATAGCCTTTAGCCTTCCTCGATAAATAAGCTATTTAACACTGAAAGAATTTAGAAGATTAGCGCGTTCAAGCAAAGAAATTTTTCATATTTATAATATTAGTATAGGTATTAAGGAAGTCACGCTTTGCGAGTAAAAGCTAAGAGTCGGGAGAAATAGATACCTTCTGTTTGAGAATACTGAGTTTGCTCTGCATTGAACTCAGTCAAGTAACTTGCTCCCCATGTAGATATACTGTAAGCATTGGTTAAATTAAATGAGAGCCTTATGTTTTAGTATCGGACTATATCTAGTGAGTCTGAAGTGTATCGTAGCATGCTAACACTGGACTCCAGTAGGGAAGATGTACACGGGGATTATGTATGCTCTGGTGAAAACTCTGCCGGTACCCACAAGGACAAAGTTACCGTCAACGTGAGAAGGAAAATGACTTTAGTACAAGGATTTAGCGGTAAAGATATATTTATTCATAGATACGACTAATAACTTATTGTTATAATACTGATGATTATTTACGATTACACTTATTTCATATTGATATCGATTTCTGATAGAAAGGTTCTTTATTTCTATAGTATGTTTGTATGCACTTAGTTTTTCAAAGACAACACCATGAAACCTTATAACCATTTTAATGGGTAATCTAATTATATCTAGGAGTGTTATACAGTATATAAAATACTAGCAACTGACTGCGGCTTTGTCTGTGTTAAATTACAATGTAAACCTTACTTTCAATCGGATATAACCTAGCATTACCAAGTGGTGAATAATAGTAAAATGGATACTGAAAATTTTCCCTACGAAAAACAAAGAGTGGCCAACTTTGATGAAGGTCGATTAAATGGAGCTAAGTTAACAATCTCCCATATATAGACCAATATTTTTTTTATATATGTAGATAAACTAACTATACACACATTAATTGTATTTATTATTGACCTTTGACGAAACTATGTAATCTGTTAGTACCTATTCTTAATAAACCTGTGCGTACTTCGTAATTGTACCCTAAATTTATAAAAATTACAATTGAAATAAATTAGCTATTATTAGTAATAGCACCAGGTTTAATTTATTAGTGAACAATAAATTCTGCAATTTTATTATATCATAAAATGCAATTGAATTTATTTTGTGCTCAATTAACAATTAGCTATCTATTGCCGTATGATCGAATTGCAAATTTTATAAGAGAAGTATATATTGTAATATTTTTAGATAGTTCTGTAGAACTACACTCTAAAATTGAACTCCAGTGTAAAGTAGATGGTCACCCTCCGGCGAAAGTCCGTTGGTTTCACAACACAACGCAACTATCTACAACAGATAAAGTACATCTATCAGATGATGCAACGACTGTTTTCTTGGATATGGTAGATGTAGATAATATTGGACTATACACATGTGAAGCGGATAACGGATTTGAAACTCTACGTGTTAATGGAACATTAAATATTACCGGTTTAGGTAAGTACACATATAGATTCAGAAATCTATATTTACATACTCACTGTTAACCGTCTGGTGAAAATTGTTGCGATATTCCATAGGAATTGTAGGGATCATCTGGAGTAAAGTAAAGGAGTTCATCTGTGGGTTATTTTTTAAATTGTTAAATCGTAATTTTGTTAAAATGTAACCCTTAAAACCCTTTTAGCTTCTTAATTAATTTATTTTTTCATTATTATTATTTTTATAACTGTTGTTTACTCCTGTATTTATCTACCAATGAAAATGTATTTAGTTTACTTGAAGGTTAGGGCGGACAAGCGAACAGACAATTAAATTTTATACATTTGTATACGAGTACCAATTAAAACAACATGTAGGCGTCATATTAACATCGGTTACAGCAAGAATATTTGGCAAGATCCATGGAAGAGGACCACTTGTGTATAGCAAACTATCCTTGGGAAAGTTTTTCGATCAATTAGTATTAAATTGACTCCTCTAGAGTACATACATACATTCCTTGTAGATTGTTTAAAAGCTCCTTGAAGTCGCCCAAAATTGAATTAGGTTGAAACGAATATTTAGAAGGAATTTAAAAAAATGGTGTAGAAGACCCAGGCATTGTATTTTAGCGAGCTCAATAAAACTCGATCACACTGCCAGGACTTTATTATCGAAGGAATAACAATATCGCCACTTAAAACTACTGACGATGATATATTACTTTTATCTACATCCACATAAATTACATTCCGATAGCTATTTGGGTCATTAGCTAATTAATTCCTTGTGCCTGATGCATAACTGGTGTGAGACACTAAAGAGTTTTATAAGTTCTATTAACACACGAATTGTGTGATTACTCGATAAGTATTTCCACAGTCCTGTTTGATTTATGTCTATTCTATTACAGATATCCCACATTTGAAGACTACTCCGAAGGTATGTTTATGGTAAATTCTAGTAACATAATATCGTTAGCCGTTTTAATCAAATAAATGACATAGGCTTAGTTTTCTCTTACATTCATTGGTAATTTGTTGTGGAGTACAACTGCTGGGATAGGTATTATATTTTGTAGTAAATACGCATAGTTCATGCAATTTACAATATAGGACCCTATTAAGAAGTGCGTCACGAAATATAATCAAGTTGGATATTTAAAAATAAATTTAAAAACAAAACACCTTTTTGAAGTTAATAGTGAACTGAATTAAGGACACGGAAGTAAAAACAAAATAAAGAATTCCATATAATTAATATATTGCCAAATTATTTTTTACGTAATACTAGCGGGCACAGCGGACGTTGTCCTGACTTGATAATAGTAAAAAAAATCCTAAAAGTCAACTGCAGTGCCAATTGTGAATCTAAACTATTCTTGAATCCACTTGAACACACACAAATTTCATCAAAATCTGTCCAGCCAGTTTAGGAGGAGTTCAGTCATATACACACGGACAGAAAAATTATGTATAGAGATATTGTTGAATTGCATTGCATATTACAGTATATTATATTTTCCATAGCACTAATTTTTAGTTGAGTCCACATTGATGGTAATGGCTATGAAAGAGATAAAAAAGTAGATAGGTTGTATATAAAGGACCAAGTAAGAAGAGAAGACGTTACTATAAAATCGATTCCGAAGCGACCGCTTTACATCCGTCAATAGACATACGATACCTACACATTGAATTGCGACCATGATCTTCTAGGTGTAACACTCAGATTATATCCAGTAATTAAGCAGGGTGGCAGAGTGTCAATATCCGAGTGAATTGTTAGTACCATGCACAAATGGTAATATACCCATAAAAGGGACTTTCTTTTAGTTTGTCAAGTCTTGGGCACAATCAGTGGATATCCAACTCTAGGTCTAAAAACACTCATGACGTTAGCTACTGGCGATGTAATTTTGATATCGAAAACATTGGAAAAGGTTTTTTTCTTCTATGATCGAAGTTCGACCACTGGACGAGCATTCGTAAAAATTATTCTTTATTTTTAGGTAGAAGCTTATTCTCACACCCGTGTATTGCTTAAGTGCTACGTGGAGAGTATTGTTCCTGTGACAGCAAAGTGGGTGAAGGATGTGAGTGTGTTACAACCGGAGATATCTAGTTTGTGAGTAGATTGACCATTGTAATATAATAATGATTGAGATCCCTAATAGCCGAACAATGTTCGATCATTATTAACTCAGTATGTAAAAAATATGAAAAGGGTTTGTCATTTTTGTTTATCCTCATAAGCTTTGTTGCGTTGTTCTATTAAATGTAAGTTATTGTATTGAATTAAGTATTTTCGTTTTTGCAGGAGCACTAATATAATTGAATATGTGATCGAAGATATGAGGGAAGAAGACGTTGGAACTTATACATGTAACGCTAATAATATAATTGGGATAACTAAAGCTACCACCGAAGTTGTCCTTTTAGGTAAATATCACTATACATAAAGAGCATTTTAAGAATGTTTATATCAAAATTTTGAATGCAATATTCTTTACTGTCTTGTCGAACATTGGTCAAGCCATTGCTAAGAAAGTCGGTCTAACGAGGACAGTTACTAAGCAATGTCTAAAGTCCCATCTATAATATTGGGTAAAGTAAAGATAGCTTAGCTTGCAAGATTCCTTTTGTACTTCCCAGTAGGAATATATGAAATCACATCTGAATCGAAATGGTTGAAAATACTAACAGGTATGTTTATGTTAAGAAAATACTTAACAGCAGAATCATAAATCACAATGTATTCTGTACTTACATGTCTAAATAATAATGCAGTAATATCGCAATAACGCAATTGTAAACTGTTGACATAGACCTTGTATTCTTGCAAATGAATGAATTACTACTATTTATTCATGAAAGTCCAAGAATATCTTAATGTTCCAGTAAATCCACCTCAAGTAACTATAGAACCTCATAATAGTAGTATAGATGAAGGAAAAGATATTGTTATATCTTGTACTGTACTAAGTGAAGTATCGCTTCTGAAATATCAACTGGTGTTTAATGGAACCGAAAGAAGCTATAGTAAGTATTTTTACTACTATTTGTTTCATTTATTTAACTGTATTTGTAAACCACAAGAAGTATCAACGTTTCTTGCTTAAAGATCTGATCAATCTCAATAATTATGTCTAAAATTAGACTGAATATTTCTTATCAAAATAAAACTGTGCAGTTAAATCTGATAATTGTTAACAGGCTTCGAAAAAGGAGGACATTGCTATGTTCGGTTGTGTTTTCTTTTTTTTATGTATGTTAATCGATATTTTCGTTAATTGTGAACCGATTTTATTTTAACATTTTGCTTTTTTTTATATCATAGGAGGCAAACGAACAGGTGGGTCACCTGATGTAAGTGATCACCACCGTCCATAGACACTTGCAACACCAGTGGAGTCACAAGTGCGTTGCCAGCCTGTGTGTGGGGAGGGGAGGAAGGGAAGGGAAGGGGAAAGTGGAAAGGGAGGGGAGGTGGGTCTCCGACGCTCTCACTGACCGAACGAAACGCAACAATGCAAGCACTGTTACTTCACGTCGGTTTTCTATGAGAGGGTGGTACTACCCCGGGCGAGCCGATCCATTCATGCTGAAACCAGTAATAGCTTCAGCGTGGCTCTACCACCTACCAATACAATATATCTTATGCTAAGTTAAATATGATTCCATATACGAGATAGTAACCAACAGCTCATCGTCATCATCTTTTTGTCTTTATTCCATTTAAGTAGGGTACCGAAACAACATACTGTCCACACAATTTTTCGTCTATCAGGTAACTCGGTATTCATACATTTTGTACATATGTCTTTCTTCATGAAATCCATCCATACCTTCTTCGGTTTTCTTCTAATTAATATTATTTTCTGTATATGACTTTCATTATATAGGCCTCTTCCCGAAGGAAGGTATTGGTACAATCACCTCACGCCAGCCCACGACGTATTGGCGAGTTCTATCGAAATCTAAGAAATCCACAGTTCTATGTTTTCCCACATACAGTAGTACTACAAGAACATTTTTCAGGTTCAGGTTTACTCACGATGTTTTCCTTCACCGTCAGCCGATAATGTTGCCAATTTAAATGAGCAAATGTAAGCGAATTCTATATCTTATCTATTTCAGTTATTTAAAGCTAATGAACAACTTACACTCATTACCCACCTCAACTTTAATTTTCTATTTACTTTAATTAAACAATTAAATTTAATTTGTCTTTATTTCTTTCTTTTCTTTAATTTATTTTTCTGTTTTATTATTATTACTAATACTAATTTTTTAATCCTGTAATTGTACCCACAAATATGGACGTAACGATGAGTCTGAAATAAATGATATTATTATTATTATTATTATTAAAGTAAATAAATAATAAAATATGTTCATTTTTAGCAATAAATATAACTTTTGAGCAGAATAGGAAAGGATATCATAAATTTGACAAAACTATATACAATGCTACTGAGAAAGACGCTGGAATGTACACTTGTATTGCTGCTAATAGAGGTCAGTCATTGGTTTATATAATATCGACCTTAATAGATATGTTATATTAAACCTTCTGTAATGGTTGTGAATTTCTTGTAAGATTGAATAGTAAAAACAATTGTCTATACCTTATTCTCCAGCGAAACATCGATGTTTGTGCTGTAGTGATTTGATTTAAGAGTCGTGTTCGTTACGAGTATAGAGGCATTTTTAACTTTAACTTTGCTTTTTTAACATAGTTTGCACCGCTCGTGGATTGACATGTGTTAGAATCTCATACTGGGGCAAAGCTTTCAATGGAGAAAATATAGTTATGAAGATATAACATACTGTGGGGCTTTTTCTAATTTCCACATTGCTATATATCACACTAAAGTTAAAAGTCTGGCACGAAGCACTTATAGGTGTATTCCAATAGCTGCATTTAAGAGCCGGTCCTCAGGTTATAAAATCATTTAGTATCTGACAATAATGTGGGCAACGGCTGAAATATTTGACGCCTCGAAGAAAAAATATAATATATTCATCAGTTTAAAATATGACATATGTGGTGATTTCCGTAGAAGGTGAAGCAAGACAATCAACAAACATCACAGTAAAAGCTCGACCCATTTCACAAATCTTAGGATACCACTCATTGTCTGTAGCTTATAATACAGACATTCAAATAACTTGCAATGTAGATAATGCAGAATTACTGCAGTGGATAGCTCCAAACGGTTCTGTAGTGGAACGTCAAGTCAATGGGAGTAGAAATGAAATTTTAAATATAAATAATGTTATTGAGGATGCAAGTTGGCAATGCATAGCTGTAAGAGGAACGTTGAAAGGTATGTGAGTACCATAAAAATGATAAATAACCCACTTTACGTTATTTTCCTTTGGTATCAAGTAGATTATTAGGTAAGCCTAATGAATATTTTTGTGAATTCTCTTAGTTAATCTAAAGAGTATCATGCGAAAACATACAAGGGTATTTAAAAATTATGGGAATGAAAATGGATAAATTAAATGTTATATACGTTTAATCACACAATATTCCTCTTGTTTTAGGGGAAAAATATCAAGTACATTTTTCTTTTGTGTAAAGCTCTTCTGTACCCTTTCGTTTCACTAAACTGTGTTCATACATCCGAATTGATTCTACATTTCTTTTATTTCCCAGTATCTAATGAGTAACATTTATTTTTTATTTGTTATTAGTTACTAGCTTCTGCCCACAACTTCGTCTACGTGGAATAGTTACTTTGGGCTAACGCTAACACGCAGCGGAAGCCCTGAAAAGGAAAAAAAAATGACTTTGAAACATTCTTCATTGGTGCTCCGCTCCTATTGGTCTTAGCGGTATAATGTAGTCTATAGCCTTCCTGGATAAATGAGTTATATAATACTGAAAGATTTTTTTTAATCAGACCAATAGTTCCTGAGGTTAGCGCGTTCAAGCAATAAAACTCCTCAGATTTAAGTATAGATTTTTCTACTTCTGTCTTCTACTAGAGCAATATTTGTGCTTTATTTATTACTAGCGGGCCCGGCAGACGTTGTCACGCCCTGATTAAAAATCCTTGACAAATTATACACCAAAACGTTCCTCATGAATCACTTTATCCACTGGTGAAAACCGCTTCGATCCGTTCAGTAGTTTTTGAGTTTATCGCGAACAGACAGACAGACAGACGCGGTAGGGGACTTTGTTTTATACTATGTAATGATTTGGTTTTCCTGTGATTACATACTCATATAAAAAACACTATCGTATTCATTTTTTTTTCTCCACTTATTTTTACCAATACGTACGCCTTCGCTATTGATTTGTTATGTATCTTAATTTATAGCTTCAGATTCTGTAGAATTGAAGGTATTCATAGTACCAAATGTATCGATATTAGGATCTAATAATATAACTGTGTTGAACGGTACAACATATGAAATAGTTTGTGAGGTTCGAGCTAAGCCAACACCGGAAATCGTGTGGTTTAGAGGAGAAGATAAATTAATACCTGAAGCTGTAAGTATTCTATTTCTTATATATTATATTAATAATAGTTTTGTACTATCCTTTGGTATATGATAAAACAGTTTCTTAAAACTAGAAATTAGGTTAGATAAAACAGATAGACAATATAAAATTAATGTTGTGCACTCTCTATTAGTAAGTTACATAGATCTAAGTACATGTAAGTAAATTTCTTTACGATATGATTGCACTAAATTAACAAGTAATTAATTGTAATTTATAAAATATTTTACCAACAACGTGGGCTAAGTCTATTTAATACGTGTAATTGAATAGAATGATAAGTCCGACATGAAATCCAAGCCACTTGATTATAAGTGATCCCGTCTGTTGAGAAACATTTAACGCAGATTCCACCGCTGTGGAGATAAACAAAATTAAAACAATTATATGTACATCAACAATATTGTTACGCGCGTAGGTTAGTAAAATGAGGCTTTGTCGAAAAAAAAATTATACTCACATAGACAAAAATCAGATAGTAATTCTGACACGATTACAATACAGGCACGATTACATGTTATGATATTGTAGTGGACTGCTCTTGAAATTTCCATGTTACTCTTTGAATTTGCTTCAATATTTCGAATAAAACTCTCAGAATTTTTTTCTCGAATTGTCTATCCGTTGTTATTGGCCGGACGGGCCTTTACAGCTTCACTTAGCTAGACTCTTTCGGATCGTCGTTGCAATCTTCTTGCTCCTGTTTATACAGTTGTGGGGAAACCGTACCAGGGCAAACCCTCTGACGGTGGTACTTTTTTCGACACCCTTCTCTGAGAGCGTGTCTATAGGCGAGGGCCTAGGCCTCCATATGGCCTTCGGGGGCGAGCCTCTCTCATTGTTGCTCAGGTAAGCATATGAGGGTTCGCGCGTGCGGTTTGAGGTTTTTCCTGATTTTCTGGATTTCAACTGTATTATCATCTGGCGGTCTTGCGTGGAGCGGTGCTATGTCGTGGTGGTGCACATGCGCCGAAGAGTCCGCTCTACAAAACATATTCGTGGCGATGCTGCTTATAAACTCATCTAGGCTTTCGGATGCACCGTGACGCGTTTTATATATCTTTCAAACTAGGGGGGTGGAAGACTCTAGACTATACAATTTATGTTATATTATCATTTTTTTATACTTTATAGGTAGTAAGTAGCGTTTGATCACAATCAAAGCTGATGTTAAGTGACAATGTGGTCTAAAATGGTAAACACGCTAAGTCTAGAGACAGAAGCTGCAAAACAGACCTATTGGTAATTGGCGATAGATGTCCGGTTGTTAGTAGCCCGAGGATGTTATCCTTCACTGAGAGATTCAGCTCAGTTCCAAGGATTAAAACCTATACCTATAGACGTGGTGTCCGAACACGTTATCCATTGAGCCATCAACTATTTGTCCATTGTAATTCAAATTGCATACCTTAAGTTTTGTGAAAGCGATTTTCTGATCATTAATTATTTTCAATTTTAGTTCCGGACTGTATCTAGTGAGTCTAACGTGTATCGTAGCATGCTAACACTGGACTCCAGTAGGGAAGATATACACGGGAATTATGTATGCTCTGGCGAAAACTCTGCCGGCACCCACAAGGACAACGTTACCGTCATCGTGAGAAGGAAAATGATTTTAGTACAAGGATTTAACGGTAAAGAACATATTATAAAACGCAGAACTTTGCCACGCCTGTCTGTGTGTTCGCGGAAATGTAAAAAGTACCGAAAGGACTTGCATGCGGTTTTCACCAGTAGATAAAGTGATTCATGAGGAAGGTCAACGTCCGCCGGGCCTGCTAATATATTTATAAATTGATACGACCAGTATGAATATATTATAAATATTAAGATTAAAAGTGTTTACTCTGATACTCAGAATTTTTTGCGATTTCAATTATTTCAGATTTTTCCCAACTCTGTCTTAAGTGACTTTGTAGGGACCCAATTATCTCAGAAACTACGCGAACAATTTTTATGTTTTTTTTAATGTGCTAATCTATGTACTACTGGGAATATTATAAATACATACAATACTAGCAACCGCCTGCAACTTCATCTTCGTTAAATTGCGTATTTCGATAATTTTGGAAGTGCAACTTTTTATGAGAGGGCTTTGAAATTATGATCCGCAACCTTTTTGTGTGACGAAATATGGTGGGGATAAGCATTGTGTCGGGTCGAGTGAGAGTAGTGTGTCGCTTACCTTCTAGTATTGGAGAACAGTGAGACATACGCTCTTCTTGCTTTCTTTTTGAATGTTTCATTCGTGTGAAACCCACACAATTTTTTTAAATAAATGTATGTTTATCTTCATTACCACTTAAGTCTGAGTAACATTAGGAAACAGTAAAATCTGACTTAAATTAAATAGTCGTTTATTAATGCGAGTCATATAATATATTATTAAATCTTAAATTCATCACTTTTGTTACATCTATACATATAATAAGAATGTAAATCTAACGTGTCTGTACTTTTTACATTTTTGTGAAAAAAATTGTTGCATATAGCTTGAGATAAGTAATAAAACACATTTCACTTATTTTTAGAAATGTCTGTCCGTCTGTTTGTTTGAACAGGTATCACTACTAAAGTACTGCGTTCACGATAAAACCTCACGAAGAAAATAAAAAAGCATATCCTCGAGTAACATTTAATTTTGTTTTCAATTAAATCAGTTCACACTATCAAATGTTATTGTAATTTTAACGAGGACGCGACTTTAGTACGAGAAAATAAATGGCCTTAATATATTTAGATGTTTTTGTTGTTCCACGCGGAAGGAGTCACGGGCACAGTTAGTCCTTAAATACAGTTGAATTTATTTGGTTCTCAATATATTATTCTCTTTAGCTACAACTACAACTTTATCTATTACTTAAAATTAATTTCAGAATTCATGAGACGAAGTATATATTGTATTTTTTTTAGATAGTTCTGTAGAACTACACTCTAAAGTTGAACTCCAATGTAAAGTAGACGGTTATCCTCCGGCGAAAGTCCATTGGTTTCACAACACAACACAACTATCTACAACAGATAAAGTACATCTATCAGATGATACAACTACTGTGTACTTGGAGAAGGTGGATGTGGATGATATTGGACTATATACATGTGAAGCGGATAACGGATTTGAAACGTTACGTATTAATGGAACATTAAATATTACTGGGTTGGGTAAGTACATATATAATATATATATACTTAGAATTCCTTTTTATCTGTGTACAGCTAGTTATGTGGTGAAAATAGTTTTGCTGTTCCATAGGAACTGAAGGCTTTAGTGGATTTATTGTAGGCTGTCTCTTTATTTTGTGTTCATTGTAATTTTGTCACTTTTATTTAACCCCTAAAATCGTTTACTATTCAACCCTGTAAATTCTGGGTTCAGCCCCTAAAAACACTTTTTAATATTTAACCCTTAAAATTCTGTCCTGTTTAACCTCTAAAATTAATTACTATTTAACCCTAAAATTGTTTACTATTTATCCCTTAATATGCTTTTATCCGTTCTAAGCTTTCTCTGTATTTTTTTATAATTACTAATTCGTCCTATATCAATGAAAATATCAGTACGGCCGTTTCTGAGACTCTCCCGGACAATTAACAGATCTCAAAATTTATTGATATGTCCAGATAAACCAGTCCCATGTTATACGTCTTTATTTACTAAAATACCAATACATTTATATAAAATTATCTCTCCATCCGAAGACACGCTACGTAAATTGGAAAAAATACTTCTACAAATACTCAAATAAAGTAAAAAAAAACACTTTTTGCCTAATAAATAATGTACCATAAGACTTATAATTTAAAAGAGTTAATTTTATTGATATCTATATAAATAAAAAAGAATAAAACTAACTGACAGACAATGTACAGTTGAAACCGGTGGGTCCAGTACTAAGAAATTTTGCACACGTGTTCTTAGAAAATATTAGGGAGAGTAAACATAGTTAATAGTGTCTATTGTGGCTTACAGACAATCCCACAGCGTATACGACTATATACGTAATAAATCACCATAATCATGCAGATAAAACTAGTGGATTTTTTTAAATTGTGTACTGTGATCAATGACGTATTTACGCAATTTATGTTTAAGCTATTTCTGTTCTATTTACAGATGTCCCACATTTGAGTACTACTCCAAAGGTATGTTTATAAGCAAGCATCTAAGATGTTATTACAGTCGTCTTTATTATGTGAATTATACTTTTTTACTTCCATAGCTTAATAATGTCTTTTATATTTTGCTGTGAGGTATGGTACGAACATATAATCAAGTTAAATATTTGGAATACAGTCAACAACAAAAAAGCGACCGTTGCAGACAGTTGAGCGAACTGACAATTTACGTCTTATAGGAAATACACTTAAATAGGGCCAGAATTAAAGACACTAAAGTAAAACTAGAATAAATAATTACAAATCATTATTATTTTGTTAAAAAAACAGCATTAACCATTTAAAAGTAGTTTCAGTTTACGCGTGATTTAGTTTTCAGCTTGTTCAACATTAATATCGATAGCCTTAAATGGTAACTTCTTCCAGACAAGATCTTCCAAGACGTTTATTATGAGTCTGGGCTAAAATCAGCATGGTAAGGCTAAATCAGGCTGTAGTTTGTGAATAAATGACTAAGAAAGATAAGAACATTAACCCAAAGCAAGTGTACATAACATTTCACTATTTCTTTCCCATAGCTACTATTTAAAATCCCACTTGAGAAATTAGGTCCGACTAAATGCAAACCATAATTATCTAGAAGTAATACTCGCCGTATATGCAATAATCAAGTACATTATTTATATCCGAGTGGTTCACTGTTACCATGTACATGGTGATAAACTCGTCACATTGTCTTTGTTTTAATTTGTCACGTTTCGAAATCAGTCAGTATATTCCGCTGGCGATGGATTTAAATAATTTGGTGATCGCCGTGGGTTTTGGATTGTACTAGGCGTGCCATTAAGTATAGTGCAGTCATTTCAACGTTTTTTAATATTGATTTAAGAAATAGTATTCTTAAATTACCATGGCTTTTAGATTGTACTGGGCATATACATTCTAGATTGTAAATATCATCATGTACAGTGCTGTTATTTCAACGTGTTTCGATAAAAAAAAAATAAAAGATCCTAATTGGATTTTAGCACAAACATTCCTAGATCAATTAAAATGTAAAACGATAAATGATATTGTAAAAAAAACTCGCCATTTTTAGATAGAAGCTTACTCACACAACCGCGTGTTACTTACGTGTTATGTGGAGAGTATAATTCCTGTGACAGCAGGGTGGACGAAGGATAATAGTGTTTTACAACCGGAGGTCTCTAGTTTGTAAGTAAATTGAATATTTTAAATGACATAATGAATGTTATTCCTAAGAAGAGCGTTCCACGTAATGCCGGCTTCAGTTAAATCATTGGTACTTCAGTATGTAACAAACATGAAAATAAGTGTCAATTTTCTTTATTATCACGAGCTGAAGGAGTGTTGACTTATCATGGAAGTTATTATATAGAAGTTAATAATTTTATATTTGCAGGAAGAGTAATACATTTGAATATGTAATAGAAGATATGAGTAAAGAAGACGTTGGGACTTATACGTGTAACGCTAAAAATGTAGTCGGGATAACTAAAGCTATCACCGAAGTTGTCCTTTTAGGTAAACGTCACTACACTTAAATTAATGAACATGTTTCGATAAAAGTTGCAATGCAATATTCTTTAGCATCTTCTTGAACTTTGACCAACACTGTAATTGAGAAGGTCCCTCTGCCGAATATAATTATAATGTAATGTCTAATTATTGTGGTCGATGTTTGCAGATTTGAATTCGATGTATTAATGAATATTTCGGAATTCGTGTACATTTACTAGGTTAAATCGTGAGGAAATTTGAATTTAAGAAATATTCTTGTAGTATCCCATTATGTGGGAAAATATAGAACTGTGGATTTATCGGAGTTTGATATCGCTAATACATCGTGGGCGTATTAGATACATACTTACCCATACTTTTCTTCGGGGATAGGTCTATTGCCCTGTAGTAGCTCTACTAATGTGATGAATTTCTAAAATCCCTTCTGTATGATTAAGTATAGTAAAAATAACTTGTTTTGCAAGATCTCCTTTGTACCACCCAGCAGGAATGCATTAAACCAAAATAGATTAAAATGCTGGTGGTTTAAACTAGATCAAATGAAATGCAATAAAAGTTAGGAATCTACTGAAAAGCGGTATTGTAAATGACAATGTATTTTATCATTTATTTACACCTGTAAATAATAAAAATAAAGTGAGAAACCAATCCGTCTGTTTAACTAATTACTGCTTTGCAACTCTTGAAAATAAGTGATCTTAATTAATTTCATTTATTAATGAGAATTCGAGAATACTTTTTAATGTTCCAGTTAAACCACCTCAAGTAACTGTAAATCCGAGGAATAGTAGTATAGATGAAGGAGAAGATGTTTTCATATCGTGCACTGTCCTAAGCGAAGTGCCGCTTCTGAAATATCAACTGGTGTTGAACGGCACTGAAATAGATTATTGTAAGTGTCTTTATATCTTTATTTGTTTTACTCCATTCGGTCGTAAATGTAGAGTTGATATTCAGTTTTTTCAACACATTGTAAACTGTTCCTACTGATTTTTCTCTTAAAAATCTGTACACTGATAAATATGATACATAAAACTGGTTCTAATATTTTGTATGGAAATTGACCTGGATAGTTAAATCCAATTCTTATTTTTATATCGTTTTGTGTTCATAGTATATATTTTCCGCTATATTACTTACATACTAGGGTTAGTCACATCTTATAGTAGTCATCTTCTTGTCCTTTACCCCACTTAAATAGGGTCGGCACGACATGTTACCTGTTGCCACTCTTGTCTATCACCTGTCATCTCCGTTTTCTCAGCTTTCATATATATATCGTTCTCTATACAATCCATCCATACCTCCTTCGATTTTCCTGTACTTTTAAAAGCTTTCACCTTCAAATTTAACTCTCTACTAGATATAAGACTTTCATCTATGATAATATACCCATAATACGTTAACTCATTATTCTCAATTACTCTATTATTACTGCTATCTATTAGTACTTCGGCTGATCTACTTTTTCCTAATCTTATCCATTCATGTTATACCTAGCTAACAAAAACATAAGTGCATTGTATATCGCAATCATTATTTTCTGTTTACCTTTAATTATAGAAGTCTGTTCCTTTTTAGCAATAAATACAACTTTGGAACAAAATTTGGAAGGATACTATAAATTTGTCAAAACTGTATACAATGTAACTGAGAAATACGCTGGAATGTACACTTGTATTGCTGCTAACAGAGGTCAGTCTTCGGTTGATCACTACCTAGCCTACTTTGATTAAAATAACACCTACCTTGATAAATATAGTCTATTATGTTGAATTTACTCTAATGGTTGTAGAAGTCGCGCAAGGCTTAATAGTAAACACATTTTTTTACACCTTATTAGTCAAAGCAGCAGAACTCGTTTTGTATTCTAGTTTTGACTTCTGGTTCCAAGGTACAAGTTCGCAATGTGAATAGATGCTTTCTTAACTTGTATTTCGTTCGAACATCGCATCGATTAACGTAGGTTCAAATTTTTTAACGAGTCACAGCTTTCTGCGAAGGATAACATAGTGATGAAGCCACACATCACCCTGGAATTAAAAGTTTGTTGTCAAGTTCCATCAACTGCACTTGAGAGCCACCAGTCCTTCTTAAGTTTTAGAATAATTTAGTATCAGATAAGAATGTGGACAAAGATAGAAGTGTGTAAGAAAAAAATGCAATATAATTTGGTTTTGTTTTCTGCAGAAGGGGAAACAAGACAATCAACGAACATCATAGTAAAAGCTCGACCCATTTCACAAATCTTAGGCTCTCATTCATTATCTGTAGCTTATAATACAGATATTCAAGTAACTTGCAATGTAGGTAATGCAGAATTAGTGCAGTGGATACATCCAAATGGTTCTATAGTAGAACGGCATGTCAACCGAAGTAGTAATGAAACTATAGATATAAATAATGTAATTGAGGATGGAAGTTGGCAATGCATAGCTGTCAGAGGAGCCTTGAAAGGTATGCGTTTACTATAACATTTTAAAAATATACCTTTATGTTAATTCTCTTTGGAACTAGAAATGAAATGAATTAAAATTATAATAAAGTATCTGGTATTATGGGGTAATGAGTCTGCCTAAAAACTCAACGTGGCATCTATGCGATATCTATTACAGTCGCTCTTACAGTTTTCTGTCAACAAACTAATTTAAAGCGCCATTTGTTCGAGACTGATGAAACTTACAATTAATAACAATAATCAACATTGACATTGGCATTTAATTTGTATTAAAAATATTGAGGCCATTAATCGAAATATAATTGTCCTATCTCACAAGTTGGACCAAATTAATGAATGCCAACTTTCATGATGATCGGTTGAGTAGTTTCGGAGTTCATCATGGACAAACATAATGACACTGGATTTTTATATATTTAAGATACACCATATTGCATCATTTGTTAGATGACTCAATTCTCTTAGACAATCTAAAGAAAATTTGTCATACAAAATATACGAAGGCCTAAAAAATATGAGTAGAAATAGACACATCCAAACTTATATAGGTATAAGAGTATTTAGTCACATCACATATCCTGTGTTTTAGGCAACAAGCACGAAGTAATTTATCCTTTCTTGTATCTTTATAAAGCTTCTTCGTTGCCTTCAGTTTCGTTTAGTATTTTATTACAGGCATTTCGTTTTATTAGTTCCTCTACTTTTTCAACATAATTTAAGCCTTATTTGACATTCTTGTCATTACTTACCAATGATATCATAACTAAAACGCTGTAGATACGTCACCTATATGATATTTTGACAAAACAAATGGCACAAGAACGCACGTAACGTAATATTGTAACGCCACACTGTTTTAGATAAAATGTGGAAGTAAGATGGCATATTTCCAATATTGGTGGTGGAAAAGAAATAGTTATATGTTGCTTAGATACGGGCGGATTAAAGGCAGCGTCAAGTTTTAACAAGGCGCTGTTGAAGCGTTTATGAAGTATCTATTGCGATTGCTTACCCACTATTTGTAATTTGCAATTTAGTCCATTTTGTTTAGTTATTTTCTTGATTATTGTTTCGTTCAATACGCATGCCTTCACTTCTCATACGTTCCTTACTTTTAATTACAGCTTTTGATTCTGTAGAATTGAAGGTATTTATAAAGCCAATTGCATCGATATTAGGATCTGATAACATAACTATGTTAAAAGGTACAATACACGAAATAGTGTGTGAAGTTAGGGCTAAGCCGACACCGAAAATCGTGTGGTTTAGAGGAGAAAATAAATTATTGCCTGAAGCTGTAAGTATTCAATGTATTTTTTATTAAATTAATAATGGCTTAGTAGCGTTTTTCGGTCTATGATAAAGCGTTTTTTTTTATTGTAGCGCGGTAGAATGACTGCACTGTGCCTGATGGTAAGCACAGTACAATCCAAAAACAATGGCGACCACGAGTGACACACTATCCATCGCTGGTTGCCACTGTCATGCTGGCCTGCGAAAAGCTGGTTATGCATAGGCTGATCCCGAAACGCGACCCGCAAGCGAATCACTGTGACGGGCTTTTTCACCATATACATGGTGGTTGCGACCCAGTCAGGCTGTAAAACCTTACCACCCCGCTTTTGCCATTGCCTCGTTCGTTATTTAGCAGGGTGCTCCACGTGCAGGTGATGTTGGCTCGGGTGTCTCAAGTCTTATGATGTTATTCGACACCCCTTACACTCCAAAAGCAAATAAATTAAAGCATTTTATTTACAGTAGTAATATATTTTATAAAACAGAGTAACAGAAATGAGCATAATTTATTGTATCTCAAACTCCTTACATTATTTATATAAGCGAAATTGCAGTCATTGTGTTGGGGTCAGCTGGTGAGGTTTCAGAAGCAATGAAACATTGGTTGACTTCAGTAACTTCAGTGGACTGTATATTTTAACTTTTCACAGTGTATATAATCGTATGTAACGAGCCGGTGACAATACATATTTTTCGCGGTTTAACACTACAATTATAGCCTTACAAGTAGTACATTATACGTGCCTTACTGCCGCACGTTCATCCATATGTAAATGTACATAATTCACATAAATTCACATTATATTTTTATTGATGGTTCCGTATAACATTAGACAAATAATAATAATAATCGTATTGGCGGTTATATTTGAATTGTTACATAAAGGATATTTCTAAACATCACATAAGACGTATTGAACACAGAAACCAAGTAAATAAGAAATACGACAGTTTATCTGTACGTATTATGTAAACAAATTTATACACCTAGACATAGTTTGTCTGTCTATACCAGACACATTAAACCTGCACATATATCGTGTTTCTTAGTATAATATGACATCCCATTACGCATAATGAGCATTAGTTTAGAGAAATACATATATAGACATGAGAACTCATCTGTTCGTAGTAAATAGAGAAACTAGAGAAACATTTATTAAACATTTATTTACAACATTTATTTCTAGCTCATCTGTCCGTAACACATTGAATATTTTATGTTTCAGTCCCGGACTGTATCTAGTGAGCCTAACGTGTATCGTAGCGTGCTAACACTGGACTCCAGTAGGGAAGATGTACACGGGGATTATGTATGCTCTGGTGAAAACTCTGCCGGTACCCACAAGGGCAACGTTACCGTCAACGTGAGAAGAAAAATGACTTTGTTACACGGATTTAATGGTAAGGATATATTTACTCACGGACATAATTAATAAATTAAAATTGAAGTAATGAAATTGTTAGTATTTTTCTTAAAATCGGTTCCAAGTCTGTCGCTCGGAATTATTGGATCTTTCGTTCTATCCTTAATTACTTATTTCAAGCTGTTAGTATTCCAAATTCCATAGCTACAACTACGGATGAAAATAATAGCTACATGTCAATACGTAATAAATTGAGTTGTCATGTTATTTTTAGCAATTGCTTTTATAAACTGTTATCAGTTATTTTGCTGTTGAATAATTTGTTGTTTTGTTCCGTGTTGATATCGTTACTTTCTCTTTCCCACCTATTGATTGTTGTATAATGCTTGTGTATTCTCACGTTGCGATAAAATTATGATAATTGTTATTGCTGATAATAATAACGCATAACGGATAACCAACAACAAAATAATGATGTCTTCAATATTTTTTTTATTGACTATGTAAAAATAATGCATTGCATTATTCGTTTTTTTTTTAAATAATAATCACTTTTAACTAAGTCTGTCACTATATAGGACAATAATGAACTAACCTTAGATTCAATCTTAAGAAATCTCTTTCTTATTGAGACGAATAACAGAGTGACATTTTCAGATACTTCTGTTGAGTTGTATTCCCAAGTAGAACTCCATTGTCAAATAGACAGTCATCCTCCGGCAAATATACGTTGGTTTCACAACACAACGCAACTATCTAAAACAGATAAAGTACATCTATCAGATGATATAACCACTGTTTACATCGAGATGGTTGATTTTAATAATCTAGGATTATATTCATGTGAAGCGGATAATGGATTTGAAACTCTACGTGTTAATGGAAAGTTAAGTGTTTCTGGTTTAGGTAAGAAACGTTTATTTTTTATATTATATTATATTTAATAAGATTTAGTTTTCTTGAGAATGGTTCTTTTGTTTTATGGGAATTACAACTTTTTTTTTATAAAAATAAAATTTTGTCATTATTACTTAACCAGTAGAATTCTTTTACCGATTTTAAATTTTATAATTACTGCGTCAAATTTCTAATTATTCTTTATTCCCTTATAAAAATGTAGTTAATACTTAATTATTTTTTTAAACATCGCTTTAGCCAAGTTTATTTCTGATAAACCACAAACATTTCAATTTTATTTCTATGTATAGATAATATAATTAAATAAAGAAAATGCAACTATGAACATGGGAATACAACTAATAGTATCAGAGAGGAGTTGCTATTCGATTGAGTTCATAGTGCTCAAGTTTCAAAAGCAGAAGTTGCGATGATCGTTGCGTATTATTTTTCAGAGATTCCAATTATATCTAAAACTATACAAAAGGAAACAGTAACGAGAGGAGATACAACAATTATCGCATGTAGGTGAGATTATATATTTCTTTTAGATATATTAAACTAGCGGACCCGGCGGACGTTGTCCCGCCTGAGAATAAAAAAACCTTGAGAAATTATATACCCAAACCTTCCTCATGAATCTACTTGTGAAAACCACGTGGAAATCCGCTTACTAGTTTTTGAGTTTATCGCGAACAGATAGACAGACAGACGTGACAGAGGACTTTGTTTTATTATATGCAGTGATTCACATATTTGGTTAAGCAGAACGTAGACAAAGGTATTTTTATGTACCTAGTAAATAGATTAAATTGCATATATTTAAAAGTAGGTACTACAACATTTTTTTATCTTATCTAAGTAATTAAATAGAAAATGAGTACGTGTAACCGTTACACGCGATTGAAGTAACACTTCATTGGCGTTATAAGAGATGGTGATTAAGTTAAAAATAAATACATTAATAACTTAAAAAGGCATTTATTGATGACGCAACACTAGTAATAAATACATTTATTATCGTCGGGCACTATACATTTTAAAACAATAATTTAATTATATACTTCAAATATGATATGATTGCTTTATGATAACTGTTCTATATTTTATTTACTTTATAACAAAGAGTTGCTAATAATATTTCCTGTGTAATTTAAGTTCCGAATTAGATGATAGATGGCACTACAGATAATGAAGTTTTGATTTAATTTGTTACTTACTTACATTGAAACCAGATGGCAACACGGTCGCACGTCCATATATACATAATTAATTCTATTGTATGATTTTTATTATTATTCAATTTCATATTCTTGATTATTTTTTTTTATTTCAAAAATTTTTGATTTATTTTTTTATAAACTATTTATTGATAAAATCAAAAATATTTAAAAACCGGAAGGTAAAGAAACGTGCCGCCATATTGCCGTAACGGACTTCCGTTGCATTGTCGTCCAGTTACCTCCTAGTCTCGCCTAAAGATGTTTTACTTCAAACAATTAGAAGTCATTAACAATTCAATATGAGCAAATAAATTACTCGTATCCTTATGAAATTTTTCAAACGAAACGGTTTTGGATTTATTTCCCTGAATAATTAGTAATTAACACCCGAGTAAAATAGAATTCTTATAGTGCTTTTAAGTTCGTAGACATTGGTTTTGTTCTTTCGATTATCGGTTCTAGAAGCCAAGAACATGTTCAGTCTTCCTACACATAGAATAATTACTTTATGAATGATTGTATATAAGAAAAGACGACTGTCACGAAATAACCAAAATTGATTAAAATAGGGACCTAGTATAACAAAAAAATAAAGTTAATTTTTACTTTATTTATAGGGTAATCCATGGTAATCCGGAACCTACAATAGCGTGGCAGTATAAAAGTAATAGTTCTGGAGATTTCACGTCTCTGCCTCAAGATATTGCGATTAGTGAATCCGATGAAGTCGTTGTGCTTAACGCTACCGTGGAACATTCCGGTATTTATCGATGTTTAGCCGATAACATATTGGGAAGCGACAAGCACGATGTTCACCTCATTGTACAGTGTATGTATAAATTTATTTTACATTAGAAAGTAAGTAAAAATAGTGTAGAGTTATGGCGCTAGATGAAAGAAGAATTTACTTGAAAGGGCTACTAAATTAAATAGGCAGTTTATTGGAGACTTCTGTTTGATAATCGATGGAAATGAATATGCTGAATACCTCTTATAGACTATATGTTAGGTAAAGAAGTAATCATTACATAGTATAAAACAAAGTCCCCTAGCGCGTCTGTCTGTCTGTCTGTTCGCGATAAACTCAAAAACTACTGAACGGATCTTTATGCGGTTTTCACCAGTGGATAAAGTGATTCACGAGGAACGTTTTGGTATATAATTTGTCCAGGATTTTTTTCATAATCAGGGCGGGACAACGTCTGACGGGCCCGCTAGTTAATATTAAAGGTAAGCATTGAAAAAATAACCCACTAGATTTTAGATAAAGTTACAAGGTAATTATTAATAATCTACACATTTATAGAACGTGTCCGGAACAAATCATAGGGAAATAGTCTTTTAGGAGCTTTGGTCTCAATGTTTGACACCAGGAAACCTTCCATGTATCTAAACCGGATAGTGATCAGTCCTCTCAATATACGACGTGTTTGCTTGTTATTTTAAATATAATTTATGAACGCAACTAGATAATTGTAGCCCTATGCTTTAAATTACAAAGTTCCAAAGAAAAAAGAGCAACACAAACTTTCTTCATTTATAATATTATTAGATCCACCAGAACTTTCATTGCCTATAGAAGCTAATAATATCCAGAATAAGGCACATGAAGTGAAAGCCGGAGAGAAAGTAGAGTTTTCCTGCAATGCTATTGGATCGCCGAGGCCGATTGTAATATGGACTAAGGACGGCCAACCTTTGGCATATTCTAAGAATGTGTGAGTTGCATTATTTCATGTGTATTTCTTGCTTTGATTTAATTAAGATTCTTTACTTTTGCTTATCTTGCTGTCCGCCGCGCTCAATATGCTTTTTCCAATTACGGAAATTAGTAACGCTTCATATGGCATAGAATTATTAAAAAATGTTTAACTTTCTTTATTTGCTTCTATTCATGATTTATCTTGTTATTTTTTGCGTTCGGCTCAGTTTTATTATACTTAACTGTAACTTTCCCTTCAGGCATTTGTCAGATGAAAACCACTTAGTAATAGAAAAGGTGTCTCGTCACGATTCGGGTTTGTTCACTTGCAATGCCACCAGTTCACTAGGGTCCGTGCACAGGAACTTCACACTCTACGTTTACGGTAAGTTTTATTGCAAATTTTTATAAAATTGCCATTAGTTTCTGTTTTTATTGTCCTTGGACTAAGTTTGTTACTCCATAGTTCAATACACTTAGATTCATTTGTAACGAATAACATATATTCGGTCAGTCAGGGGAACCAATTAACACTAACACTGTATGCACTGTGACTATTTATCCGAGCAGAGCTTCACCTTACAATAACTTTGACATACGACTGCCTCCCTATCGACGACGTCTTACCTTTTATATGCCAAACTTTAATAGTGTGGCGCTACTGTTTAAATAAATTGAGTATCATTTTAATTAATAAAAATATTATGAAGGCCTATAAATCATTAAAATTAATATAAATCATGAGACATTAACCTTATATGGACTGGACCTTACCGGGACTCTTGGTACCATAATTTTAACTGAGTATGTCATAAACATGTATATAATTGTCATATACAGCTATAGAACTTGTTGAAAAGATATCTAGTTTGTTAAAGTTTGCCTTAATAACAAGAAAATATATAACTCATTCGTACAAAATCACTATTCACTTAACTTACATTTATATACAACGGTATATATTGTCATCTTATAAAATTAATAGTGTTGCCAATAATTTAGTAGGTGGTAGAGCCATGCTGAAGCTATTACTGGTCTCAGCATGAATGGGTCGGCTCGCTCGGGGTAGTACCGCCCTCTCACAGAAAACCGACGTGAAGTAACTTGCTTTGTTGCTGCGTTTCGTTCGATCAGTGAGAGCGCCGGAGCCCCAACTCCCTTCCCCTTCCTCCTCTCCCTTCCCCCTTCTCCCATCCCTTCCCCCTTGCCTTCCTCCCTCCACCAACGCAGGCTGGCAACGCACTTGCGACTCCCCTGGTATTGCAAGTGTCTATGGACGATGGTGATCACTTAACCTCAGGTGACACACCTGTTCGTTTGCCTCCTATGACATAAAAAAAAATTGTTTCTCAGAATAGTCTTACAGTGAATCAGAGCTAACGTTAGCTCTTCATATTATGTTAACAACGTTTAACGTTTAACCATTCGATCGTTGTCCATATGCCTTATTAGAACGGCCTTTTACAATTTCAATGGGATTCATTCTCTATTCGATTACTAAATTCAAGTAACATTGCCGCAATGACATTGCAATGATTATTATTACAAAATAACTTACCAACCGTATTGCAGTACCACCAAAAATAACAAAATCACTGAATGAAACGTTACAAGAGATGTTAGAAGGACAGCTTGTGGAATTGCCCTGTGTCTCTGATGGTGAACCAACACCACAGGTGCAATGGACGCACAATGGAAATATTGTTGAACACGATAAAAAATACGTTGACGAATTTGGACTAAGGTATTAAACTTTCAATAAATTGTTGCAAGCTAATTAGACCAAAGTTGTACAACTTTTACTGACTTGGTTAATTTTTGAAATCTCTATATCTTTAGGTTCGTCGCAAATCTAACTGATTTCGGTAACTACACGTGTAATGTCTGGAGCCCCTACGGAAACACTTCTGTATCATATTCTTTATATATTTGGGGTAAGTCGTACATTTTTAATGGTTTATTTAATTACGAAATTGTATTAAGTTCTTCTCTTGTTTAGGTATTCCTCTATCTGAAAATAATAATGTCTCTTAATATTTTGTAATCGTTTGCCGAATCTTACAATTTAGATAAGTCACAATTATCAGAACTGCTTGGAGGTCAAAACTCATCATATGTAAAGATTATTTAGAAAAATCCTTTACTGGAAGAGATATATAGAATAGCCTAATAGGAGATCTTCGAATAAAAATGAAGTTATTATAGTTTTATACACCGGTTTCATTGATTCTCTAATGTTTTGTATTGTCTTAGGATTTTTCTAAGAGCTCCTTAGCTAGCTACTTAACTTAAGGGTGGTTCTTTAAGTTAGCCATTTGTGGCCAAACCCCTATAGCTTTGTTCCAGCAGTTACACTTGAAAGCTACAGTCTCTCATTGGTCTAGCTTATTTCTTACATCGTCATTTAACATCTGATGAGGTTGCCGTTATAGTCTAAAACCTATACGGTATAAGAAACATTATTATTATGATTAGGTGTAATATATAAATTGGAGTAAAGAGGAGGTAGATACTTTACCAATGGTTGAATTTTGTTTTTAGTTGCTCCATACATAGAACCACCGTTGGAGGTTTTGCAAGACATTTTAGTTGGAAGCAATGCTACTTTACAATGTGATGTAGTTGGTTTTCCGATACCGGAGGTTGTATGGGAATTCCAAGAAGATCTGTTATCAAATAACACTAAGAATTTAAGGTATATACTTACTATATACATCTTGCTAATTGGTACAATATCAATTCCATATTCACAGGTTCGAATCTCGGCATATACCAACGATTTTTTCGGAATTCATGCATAATGAAGAAAAACAGGTAATTTAGTAGGTGGTAGAGTCACGCTGAAGCTACTACTGGTTTCAGCATGAATGGGTCGGCTCGCCCACGGTACTACCATCCAATCCACAGAAACACCCACGTCAAGTAATAGTGCTTGCATTGTTGCGTTTCCTTCGGTCAGTGAGAGCACCGGAGGCCCATTTCCCTTTGCCCCCTCCCCGTCCCCACATTCCCCTGCCCCCAAACACAGGCTGGCAACGCACTTGCGATTCTCCTGATGTTGCAAGTGTCTATGAACGGTGGTGATCACTTAACATCAGGTGAACCGCCTGTTCCTATGCCTCCTACGATATAAAAAAAAAACATCGTGAGGAAACATGAACCTAAGAAATGTTCTTGTAGTACCACTGTTTGTGGGACATATAGAATTGTGAAACTCTCAGTTGGAAATCACCAATAGGTACGTTGTGGGTTGGTGTGGTGATTATGCCCATACCTTCGCCACTTTTTGCGCTACAATAAAGAAAGAAAATTCTAATGTAAATGAATGTGACAAAATTTATTATCATTACATAGTATAAAACAAAGTCCCCTACGGCGTCTATCTGTCTGTCTGTTAGCGATAAACTCAAAAACTACTGAACGGACCTTTATGCGGTTTTCACCAGTGGATAAATTGATTCACGAGAAACGTTTTGGTATATAATTTGTCCAGGATTTTTTTATAATCAGGGCGGGACAACGTATGCCAGGCCCGCTAGTTATGTATAATTTTAATAATATATTTATATCAAATAAATTTACACCTTTAATTAGAATATAAATTACTAGCTTTAGTTCCCGGTTTCGCTTGCATGAATGGAGACTCTACCTATACCTCGGGGACAATTCTTCTCTGTATCCCTGTCAATATCTATGCAAAATTTCGTAAAGACTGAATGAGTAGCTAAGACGTAAAAACGTCATAAGCAAAAACACATTCGCATTTATAATATTAGTATGAGATTAGTATTTAATATTATATTGTGGACTATTAATTTTATAAGTTAATTATTTTGAAAAGAAAGGTTTATATGTGTTATTAATTACTTTTACAGTTTCGATGACAATGGAAATTTATATATAAATAATGCGACTTCAAAACATGAAGGCGTATACGATTGTGTTGCTGAAAATTTAGCAGGTATCTCGAGGAAATCTATTTATTTGAAAATGAATGGTAAGCAGTAAGGAAATAAATATGGATAAGGTTTAATAGATAAAGAATATGCTTAGACCACTTACATGTACAGTAGAAACTCGGTTAACCGGACTAATTGTTGTCGTTAGGCATTCGGATAATCGAAAGTCCGGATAATCGCATGTATGACAGACCTCCTTGAGTTTTTGGCGGGATTTTGGTCTGTCATGTAGTGGATTTTTATATTTTATTCATAATCTTGTGTTATTTGACTCTATATTTGTAAAATTGGGGGTTTTTTACGTAATACAGTTCGGTTATTGTACATAAGTGAAGTGAATAGAAAATAATACCACAGACAATGAATTCTGAGATGCCACAAAAACCCCTTGAAAAGTTCTAACAAGAGAGCCACCATCTTGTTGGAAAATTGAAATAATCACACGACACTTATTGTGTAAAATATGTTGTACTGTCCATTGAAACAAAACATTGACTCTGGCAAATGCTACTGCGGAGGCAAAACAAGAAAAAGAAGAAGACAAACCTTCTTTGGTTTTGTGCATATGTAGTACATAATATGTACATAATTTTATGCGTTTATTAAAATACGAATACATATCAATGAAAATCAATGTTTATTAAGAAATTATAAAGAGATACATTTCCAACATAGGTGTATGCACTTATTTATGTAAGTACATACAAGTTTTCTTAGATTACATCATGTAATACTAAAATATTGCAGACTTAATCATTATATAAAATATTTTGGTACGTATATTGGAATAATTTGTTTACAGTATGTATTTGGTAATTTGCACAATACATAGGTCACGGTTGGTAGTCCGGATAATCGCGAATCCGTATAACTGAGGGCCGGATAATCGAGTTTCTACTGTATTTAATTTTTTCAGAACCTCCAAAAATAATAGATGATAATTATACTGGACCTTACATAGCGACACACAAGGATACCGCGTTGATGTTGACATGCAAAGGGGTTGGTAAACCGCGACCATACGTACTTTGGTCCAAAGATGAGATTTATCTCGATAAAGGTATGTAAAGAACGATTGATATAATACAAAATGAGATGCACAATGTTCAAAATGCATTATTAACTGCTCGTAAAAATATAGTGGTTTGTAAATAATTAAATATTCTAGATAATCGGTATGAGGTAGCCGCGGATGGGACACTTACAATAAAATCACCAACGGAGGAAGAAAGTGGAAATTACACGTGTAATGTGAAGAATCCTTATGGAAGTGTTAACAAAACTTTCGAAGTGCATATATATTGTAAGTCAATTTGTTGCATTTTATAAAGAAGTAGCCAGCAAGGCGGACGTTTTCCCGCCCTTATAATAAAAAAAAACCTAGAAGTTAGACATATGCTGTCGCTGACTTTTTTGTAGGCATTATCAAGCTACAACTTTTCTCTAGAACTCAATCATATATCTCTCATTGTTAAGGCAGCGTTCGTAAGAAACGTTTGCGTTCAACCGTTTATTCTCGGACTTACTTTGCAAATCCGACTTCCACAAAAAAGTCTTTCCATTTTTCGGGTTAATATATAGCCTATAATACTCACAGATAACGTGGCTTTCTATTGGTAAAAGAATTTTCAAAATCGGTTTAGTAGATCCAGAGATTACCCCCTACAACTTCACAAACTCACAAACTTTACCTCTTTATAATATTAGTATAGACTAGCTGTGCCTGCGACTCCGTCCGAGTGGAACCTAATATAAAACACAACAGTGACTAATAAAGTCATTTGAATGTATTACGTCCATTTACTTATATAGTTTTCTCTCGTACTTCAATCGCGTCGTCATTATAATTACAATAACTTTTAATGGAGTGAACCGATTTAAATGAAACAAATACTAAATGTTACTTGGTGTTTTATTGTGAACGCAATACTTTAGCAGTGTTCAAACAAACAGACAGACATTTCTAAAAATGATTGAAATGTATTCTATTACTTATTCCTAAACACCTGCAACTTTTTTTTCACAAAAAACTAAAAAGTACGTGTATGTAGATCACATCCTTTTTGCTAAAGAAAATCCTCTAAAAGTAAACAAGAAGTTTATGAGCTCATTGTAGTTCGCGGAACTTTAAATACACTTCACAGTATGTTATGTTCAATGACGTCACGTATATGTTTCTTCACTGATAATTTAGATATGTTATCTGAAAAATTTGTTTCAGCTCTACCAACAAACACGCAAGCGGATGAATCACAGTCCGAGATAACTCTGCTAGAAGGCACGAACGCTACCATCGATTGTCCGATACAAGCCTCCGTAACTGACACAGTAAAATGGTACAAGGTTCGATGATAATATATAAAAATGGATTAGTTTTTATTTTTCCAGATCTTGTATATTCAAATATTGAATTATTCGTTTTAAAAGCGATTAAGTTAGTATGATGGAAATTTAAGAGATTGTTTATGAATTTATTGCTCCTATACACTTGCAAATGTCTGATATTCTATTTTTATAGTGGGTATAAATGGTCAACTATTTATTTATTAGGAACGCAAGGATAAATATGTATTCTATATTAATAAAATGATAGAGATCTTCTGCCGTTCAGCACGTATCACGCAGAAACGGTTTCTTGGATTCAAATAATGTTTTATTACCTTTTCTTACTGATACACTACGATACATGTTTCCGCAACTAGCTTCCAAGTCATCAATTACAGCCTTTGATACATGAAGGTTCCAAATTACTGTATTATAATGCGTAGCTTATTAAAGGGTTATTAATCAGTTCATCAATCTACATAGGATCTATATTGCATACCGTAATATGTTACACAGAAATTGAACATCGCAGCGACAAATAGAGAGTAATCACCGATAATAAAATATAGACACTCTATTTAGTCATATGATTAAATAATAAAATACATACCGACTGCCTGCAATTTCAAACACTTGCAGAACTAGAAAAGTGACAGGATGTGTTTAAAAATATGAAAATGCATAATACTACTCTTTTGTAAGACTTTAATCTAAAGAAAGTAAAGATAAAATACCCATAACAATTCTGTTTTTATTTTAGGAAGCGATGTTAATAGCCACAGGATCGTTACAAATTAGTAATGTAAGTCGTTCAAACTCGTCGACATTTGCATGTGTGGTCAGTAATATCGCGGGATCTGGATATGCAAGTATATTAGTTATCGTCGAATGGAAGCCGAATTTCATTCATGATACTGAGAGGATAGTTGAGGTTGTTGAAGGGGACGATGTGTACTTTGATTGTCAAGTGGATGCTAAACCTGTAGCTAAGGTTAGTTCTATTGTTTAATCATACACAGATATAACACTTCTTCATTCGGATCATCATCAATAAGAAACACAAAATTATTTGCATTTGTTTCAACTTAGATACAGATAATATTAATTTTCTAACTAGTTATACCACAACGCGTTTATAGATTTGTTTCTCGTCCTAAGTATAGCGATCGTGTCTATCGTAGGAGTAGTATAATAACAGCAGTCGTGTTCTATGTATCCGAGTGCTGGGCTACGAAAGCGATTGATGAAAAAATACATGTTGCAGAGATGCGAATGTCAAGATGGATGTGTGGTGTAACTAGAATGGATAAAATTAAGATTGAGATTCATATTATGAGAAGAGATGGAAGTCATATATCTAGAAAAGTGTTGAGTATAATGGTGGACCGATATATGAGTAGAGGAAGACCGAAAATGAAATGGATGGATTGTGTGAAAATTGAAATGTGTGTGTATAAGAGGTGTGAATACTGAGATGACATTTGAGAGGAGAGAGTGGAAAAGGAAAACATGTTGCTATGAATTACTCTTGGTTTTGCTCTCTACTTAGTATCAGTTCCAGAGTCATTTTACTCTACCACAACAACGTAATCTGTTCCAACAACCCATCCTTATGAAATCAGATCCAATAATCGACGTTTCAGATGTAAGATACAGTTGACATTGGTAGAACCTATGGACAAGTTCCCTGTCCAACGTATTTTTACCGCAAAGCTGACGAGGAGGCATTTTTACTCAGTCTTCAGGGGCAGTAGCTATACGTTTCGACGTTTGACCTTAATCTTACCTGATGTTAAGTGATGATGAGGTCTAAGATGATAAACACGCTAGACCTGGAGGTGAATTGTAAGCTCAAGTGTAATGCCCGGAACACAGCTATAGGTGCTTGGCGACAAATTTTATAGTATTATAGCTAGCTAACTAGAAAAGGTTTATCACAGTGGTATGTTGTAATTATGAGGTCGTAAGCTCGGGATAATTGGCAAGGACACGGTGTTCTAACAGATAGGTAAGCACAGCCATCATCGCTTTAGGACTTAGCTCCTATTAAGATTCATTAAAAGAAGTTTGTGAACCAACGTATAGTGCTCAATAATTTAGTATATATAGCAATTTTCGAGTACTTACTTAATTTTAGGTCCAATGGCTGTTTAATTCGAAAAGACTCGTGTTCCAAGATGAAGATCGTTTAAAACTGATGTCCGTAAAACAGCGCGAAGCAGGCACGTATAAATGTATTGTGAGCAATGTCCACGGCACTATTGTCAGGGAATTTAAGTTAATTACTTTAGGTGAGTATATGTAAGTTTTTTGAAGTGAAAACTTGTTAGGTGCATTGAAAGGTGAACGACAGTGAACCGGCACGCTTGGGTTGGTGACGCACCGAGTCATGTATACTCGGCCCTAATCGTCATCAAACACGTTCACTAAATATATAATCTATACTTAATATATAAAGCTGAAGAGTTTGTTTGTTTGTTTGGTTGAACGCGATAACCTTGGAACTACTAGTCCGTTTTGAAAAATTATTTCAGTTTTATATAGCTCATTTATCGAGGAAGGCTATAAGCTATATATCATCACACTAAGACCAATAGGAGCGAAGTACCAATGAAGAATGTTTCAAAATCGTTTTCTTTCCTTTTGAGAGCTTTCTCTGCGTGTTGCTTTAGCCCAAAGTAACTATTCCACGCGGACGATGTCGCGGGCAGAAGCTAGTATAGTAATATAGTATGTGCGTAGGTTCCAACCCCGGAATGTAGTAACGAATTTTTCAGTATTCGCACGCACTTACTAATTTAAATTGCTAACCCTATCGGCTGGCGGTGAAGGAAAACATCGCGAGGAAACCTGAATCTGAGAAATGTTCTTGTAGTACTACTGTATGTGGGAAATATAGAACTGTGGGTTCCACACAGTTTGAAATCGCCAATACCTCATGGGCGGCGTGGTGATTACGCCCATATCTTCCTTCAGGAGGAGGCCTATGACCCTGCTGTGGGTCTCGAACAGGTTGATGTGAATGACTTAATAATATTATATACGTTGTGTTTACAATCTGTGTAGTATTTCAAGATTATAATGTCCTTAAACAGTTCTTAACATATGTAGGTATATGTTACACAATTGGAAAATTCCAATTTTTTAATTCTATCGTGTGCTCACCGCACACTTTTATTTTTAGTAGAATTAATTTTTTAAATGTAATTCGCATGTAATCTTTTATTTTGGTTGACAGTGCCACCATTTATATCGGAATTTGACGTATTGGACGTGTTCCTAAAGGAAGGAGTGAACGCAACACTTGAATGCAACGCAAAGGGTTTTCCTCGGCCTAATTTAGACTGGACTTACAAGTAAGATTTGTTTTTATCTTTCCTCCTTTCGTTTATGTTTACTTATGTACAAATAAAAAATTCAACTTCATAAATACTGACAATTTTTAGTAATATTAATGAGCGAATTGTCCCGTTGAGTACTACCAGTATGTAAATACCCAATTTTTATTCCCTCCATTTATACTTAAATGATATAAATACTATGTCACCTCCACAACCAATAGGAATTTAAACAATATCTCGTATATCAAAATGTATCAAGTCGTTTGGAATACAGAGCGTAACCTAAATATATGGTGTATTTGGGAAAAAATACAGAATCTTTTTTGTTTCTTATACAACATTTTTCTTACCATCGGTGTACAATCATTTATTTCTCTGACTGATCTCATTCCGAGCTAAGTAGATTCGACACAATATATTTACTTTTTCCACTCCCCACCATCTTCTTGGTGTTCATACCAACATGGTATTTATGGTGAAACAAAATAATAATATAAAATAGTTAGGGTATTATTAGAAGCTTAAAACTATTTTCCATATTTTGTTAAATACAAAGTTGTATTTTATATAATTTTTATTCGCATATTCAAAATATTTCTTTGGCGATTGAATAAAAAGTCAACAGCTCATTATTGTCATCACGTGACGTCACAGCTTTCGAAACATTGTTCTGGCATTTGACATTTTCGTAGTGAAGAAAAACTGCGCTGTGATGTCAATCCAACGTCATAACAGGCGTGTGCGTTTTAGAGGGGACATTTAAAAATAAAGATGAATGCCAACATATTGTCGCTACATATTATAAAACAAAGTCCTCTGCCACGTCTGTCCGTCTGTCTGTTTGTTAGCGATAAATTCAAAAACTACTCAACGGATTTTCATGCGATTTTCACCAGTAGATAAAGTAATTCATGAGGAAGGTTTAGGTACATAATTTGCCAAGGTTTTTTTTATTAACAGGGCAGGACAACGTCCCCCGAGCCAATTATTTTAAAAATCAAAATCATAATTGATTGTTTTTGATTTTGAATTACTTTAAAAGAAAATATGGTGAAATAAAATGATGTCTTCAGTATTATATTTATATATTATATATTAGTGTATATTATACCATTAGTATATATTAGTAGTAGTAGTAGCAGTATATATTAGCTATTTATTATTATGATATCTAATAAAAAAACTCATTCCTATTTTGTTGATTCACATATTATATAGAAGATACAGGTTAAAAAATAGCAAAGATAAACAGTTCAGTACCTCTTCCTCCTCTCTTTTTCAATCAATTCACCTTTTCTGTTCGGTAGCCATTGACGAGCTTTATTATTTCTAACTCACAAAACTAATAAATAACGGTCGAATTTTGACCACTAGATGACTACTAATGTAATTAACTGTATCTCTTACAAAATATATTATACAGCAATACAAACTGGCACCTAGAGAATTCGTCTCTGACTAGTGCCAATATAACGTCTCTCTCGGAAGGGTTGTACCGTTGCGACGCACGGAACAAAGCCGGGGCGGCGCACTTAGTCTATAGAGTTGAAGTTGTGACGTCAGCTAAGATAAAAGAAATTGTCTCGTTCACGTCTGGTGAAGGTGTTTCTGTGGAACATACTGTTGAAGTTGTGGTAAGTTCTGCATACCTCATTGTACAAAACTTCCCTCTCCACATATATCTTCATACGTTTGACTTTGTATTAATACTGTATTATTACTATGAAATCCTGTTTTTATATTGGTTATTAATACGTTCCGTGTCACGTGTGCCACCGGTGGTACACGATTTGATAACTATTGAAAATGAAAGAATTACGTGATGTAGTCCGGTGAAGCTGTGAAATATGCTAATAGCGTACACAGTTCGAAAAAAAAATTATGAAAAGAAAGGCAGCTATTTGTTGTCAAATTATCAAAAATTATCATGAAGGATATGCCAGGCTAAAATGGCTTGGCATGAAATATTGTAATAAGTCTTTATCTTAGGCAGATGAGATATCCTGAGATTTGTCTCGACCCCTCATCGCCCTCTCCTAACGTAACGCGAAATCTTTCAAAATTTGTAATAATAATTATGACACTACATTTCGAAATATCGATACTAAATAACTTTACACCTATCCATGTTTAATATATAGAAGAAATGTGTCACATTTCAGCATATTTTAGTCTATACATACTCGTATGTTTTACTTTAGATTTAACTCCTTCTCCCCCTAACACCACACATAATTAATGGACGACCACTTATGTTACTTATCCTATTTTAGCTGAACACTCGTGCAAGAATATCCTGTCATGGAACAGGTAAACCAACGCCAATTATACAGTGGTTAAGGAATGGCAGGATGGTCGCATCCAATCCACCAGATATCGAATACGCAGATCTCGTGTTGGAAAACACAAAATCCACACAAGCGGGAGTCTACTCCTGTGTCTCGTCCAACGAAGGTGGTAGTGACGAGAAGAAAATAAAAGTTGATGTCTTGGGTAAGCTATTTTATAGATATTGTTATAATTAACTTGTATAATTACCTCAAACATCTGTTTATATTCAAGTTGTTAGTAATGTAAATAAACTCAACAAAAACTTAACCGATTTTATAAATTCTTCCATGCATAGAAAACTCCGTTATCAAAACCAAAAATACTTCATTCCATTTTAAACCCTAAGAAGGCGCTGACGAACGTCAAAGCTACCACCGGTTTGGACAATCAACCCGGTGTATCTTTTTAACCTATATGTAGGTGTTTAAAATACATTACAGGTTACAATCGTTTTTAGTGGATACACAGAGAGGTGTCAATTCCAGCCATCGTTGACATATCGATCCACTCTATAATAGTCTTTTGACACCAAAACCAGCTTGACATGGAGCTAAAATTGACAGTCCGGCAAATCTCTAATATGCTCTGACTCTCTATTGTAAAACTTAACAAACCTATTATACCTAAAAAACTGTGTTTGGTTTTATTGAGTCTAAAAAATGGGACGACTAATTTGTCACAGTTTCTAGGATTTAGATCATGCCGGTCTTTTACGAAATTCAGCTTTTCAAAGTTTATGCGGACGTACATTAAATTATCAAGAATGTATTGGGAAGCTAGAGTTAATTTTGATATATATCCTTGGTATCTATACCTATATATATAAAATAACTAGCGGGCCCGGCAGACGTTGTCCCGCCCTGATTATAAAAAAATCCTTGACAAATTATATACCAAAACCTTCCTCATGAATCCCTCTATCCACTGGTGAAACCCGCATAAAAATCCGTTCAGTAGTTTTTGAGTTTATTGTGAACAGACAGACAGACAGACGCGGTAGGAGACTTTGTTTTATACTATGTAATGATAATTGATATATCGACGCACAATCCATGGCGCATGACAGTGAAAATTTGGATGTGGGTTCCTTTACACTGTAGGTGAGCACTGAAGAAGGATTAGTGGAAATTCAACTCCTAAGGCGCCTAGTGAATAGTAAGTAAAAGTTAGTAAAGCAGTTATTCTTGTAAAGAGTCGAAAACGCATACGAAGTTCCGGAAGATTGTTAGTTGCATACATATAATTGGTATATAACGATATTATTTCAATTTATCAAACGTATTTCAGAACCTCCACAAATATTTCAAGAGCTCTTCCAAAATGCAAACGCTTCTCATAATAACATAAGCATGGAAGTAATCTCCGGCCAAGCGTTTTATCTCCACTGCCATCCTTACGGGAACCCTTTGCCGGAGGTGTACTGGTTTAAAGACGATCTTCCCTTAAGGTTTTTTGATGATACTGCGGTATCTAGTGAATTCGGCGAGGTTATAGTGGTTAGAAAAGCGACGGAGGAACAAACGGGGAATTATACATGTGTCGCGAAAAACAAAGTGGGAAATACTAGTATTAGTTATTTGGTTGATATTTTGGGTGAGTTAATAAATTTATAAATTACACATGAAGTGAATACTCAATCAGTAGTAATTGTATGAACTGATTATGAAGTGAATACTCAATCAGTAGTAATTGTATGAACTGATTATGAAGTGAATACTCAATCAGTAGTAATTGTATGAACTGATTATGAAGTGAATACTCAATCAGTAATAATTGTATGAACTGATTAAGGATAAAATTTTAAAGTGAAGCGTAATAAGGAAATTAGCAAAATTGAAACTGGATTTTTTTTTATATCGCAGGAGGTAATCGAACAGGCGGCTCATCTGATGTTAAGTGATCACCGCCGTCCATAGACACTAGCTATACCAGGGGAGTCGCAAGTCGCATTGCCAGCCTGTGTTTGGGGGGAACGGAGAGGAGAGGGAGGAGGGGTACCCCCGGCGCTCTCACTAACCGAACGAAACGCAACAGTGCAAGCACTGTTACTTCACGTGGGCTTTCAGTGAGAATGTGGTACTACCCCGGACGAGCCGACCCATTCATGCTGAAACGAGTAAATTCCTTAAGAGTACTTGAAATAGCCTATATACCTATACTAATAATATATGCTATATATCATCACGCTAAGACCTATAGGAGCGGAGCACCAATGAAGAGTGTTTCAAAATCGGGGATAACGTACGTATTATTTAAAAATATTTTCACCTTCTATGTAAACGAAGTCGCGAGTTAAAGTTAACGTTAGCCCGAAGTTAGTCACGCGGACGAAGTCGCGGGCAGAAGCTAGTGTATAAATAAAATTGTAGCTTCCCATATTTGTTTTGCTATAACCTTTCAAACTAGTGTACCGATTTTGATGACACTTTATTGAGGATAGAATATTTGTTAAATTACTATCTAGTGTACAAATTATTACGCTTCTTCACAGGAATCAAACAGTAATGATAAAATTAAACAGACTTAACTTATAAACTGTAAAAGACTTGAGTAGTAATCACAAATTGATACAGTTAAAAGATAGGTCAGAGTTAATAAAATCTAACACATAATTCCCATTAATCAACAATATCGCTTTCACAAGAACCAAGCCACAAGCACTAGCTAGTGAATAAATAAAAGTAATTATGAACGTAGTATTGATCAATCTTAATCAATCAAATCTTAAAGAAAAAAGATATATTTCTACATTAACCCCTCGGCAAATTTTTAAGCCTTCTATCTTATATGGCGAAACATGATTTTAAATATGTTGTAATTTTTTAATTATAATTTTACATTACATAATTTATCATTGTTCAAACTTTGTAATAAATACGGTATTTTTTTAAATAATGCTGCCAACAGTCTGTTCACCAGTGCATCATAAGTTCTACATTTGTTTCTATGGAACTAAACCGTCATGGTTTTGGACAGTCCAGGGATTAATTTGTAATACTTTCCTACAATACATTTATCATACGACAAAGAACGGTCGATTACAAGTTCAACAACACATTTTTTGTGTCTATTTTATGATACCTCTCTAATTATATGTATGTTTGGGCGTTTAGTACCACCACCAAAACCAAAGGAGTCTACAAAACGAGTCGCGACAATCTTCGGCAAGGACCTAACACTTTCATGTCCTGTAGAAGGCAGTCCCTTGCCTAACGTGATGTGGATAAAGCATCCGTATACGGAAATCAACGAGGAATCACCACGAATGATGCTTTTAGAAGATAACTTCCAATTGGTAAAAAAATAATCTTGTTTACTTGCTTTTACATGTTTTTTGAAGTACAAATTCTTATGGGACGTTGTCAATTGTCCCTCTGGACTCTTGTCCGCGTCTCTTCAATTTCCGACCGGATTTTGGAGCCGGTGAGCATGAAAACCGCCGCCAAGTACAACGTTCGGTAACCTCCTATCGCCCTCAAGGCCACAATACGTTGCGCGTTACGCTACGCGCGAACGTTGGTGGTGCTAAGGGCGTACACCCACAACGGTACCCCATAGACGGCCATCGATTGCACGACTCTCATATATAGAAGGCGACAGCTGGCAACCGGCCCTCCTTTTTTGGAGGCCAGCCGGCTGAGTGTTATGTGCCCTCGAAAATGGGACACCAACCGTCAGCGTCCGTCCAAAGCGAGGTCCAGATAAAGACCGTCTGGGTTCCCACTCTGACATGGACGCCCTCCAGTATGTGGGCCCTATGAAGTAGACCCTGCTGAGGCCCGTGAAATGTAGGGCCTCGGTTTTTTCGAGGGCCACCTTGACTCAAACGGCGGATGTGCCCGACCTCGTGGGTCGTATCTTCCGTGGCCTGCCCCCCCTCCAGGCACGCCTCCAGAAGCCTGAATAAAGTCCACCCTATTAGGACATATTTATCAATTTATCGACATTCAATGTTATGACAGGTAATCAACAAGACCGAAGTCTCAGACAGCGGCAACTATTCATGCATAATGACCAACAAAGTTGGCACAACTGAAGTAGTATTTCAAGTCACCGTTCAGAAACCTCCCCGTATTGTTGGTAACAAGGATATTAGTATGATGGAAAGTCATGTGATACCACTAATGAGGAGTTTAGTATTGAAATGTGAAGTGGAAGGTAATCCTAAACCTAAAATTACGTGGTTAAAGGTGAGTCCAATGCAAAATTGTTTCTCTATTAACTGAGTAGTCCATAAACGATAAGTAGGTAATTTATATCTGTTTCAAAACTGATCGCTTGTTTGACATTTTTAAGTATAGTATGAAAAAGTCAGGACACTGTGCCTGATGTTAAGCACCAACAGTTACCACTCCGAGTTCAGTTTGAATGAATGTCTGTTTGAATTCTGATCTAATTGAATGAGGGGTCGTTCATAAAATACGTCCGCACGTATGGGGGAAAGGGGTGTCGTTTACTATGACAAGAAATATAGGGGTTTAAGGAAAACGTTACGTGTACATCAGACAGTACATCATCATCAACAAACAGCTTTGAACATTTTTAACCGACTTCAAAAAATGTAAGATCTTTTCAATTCGGTTGTATTTTTTTAATGTTTGTTACTTCGGCTCTTAATAATTTATAAACCAATGTGGAGAATTCTTTATTTTTCATTAGTATTGGGCCTAGGATTTCTAAGGTACACCAGGGAACACTTGAAAATCGAATAAGATATAAATAGTTATAGACATATTTGTAGTTGTTTTATTATTATTGAGTTAAATCCTCTAATAGTAGAAAGAGACCTTATCTAGGTTGACCATATTAACAGTTTTTGAAAATGGTAAGTTAATAGTACACAATTACAATCAAGTCTAAACAAAATCACCTTAAAATTAAAAGTGACAATTACAAAAAGAAAAAACTGAATAGTTATAACAGATAAGGAAAATGAAGCTTACAATAATTAAAAACAATAAAAGTGACATGATTATTTATGTATGTATATACATACGCATCAGCATATTATTTTTTTTTTAATAAATATAAAAAATAAACATAGACAAAATAACTTAGGATAACTATTTTAATGGTAGATTAAGGTTAGGTACATAGGTACCTAACCTTTAACTATAGTCAAAATCTTTATGGTACATTCTTTTTGTAGTATATATTTATGCAGTCGGTTTTGTTTGTCTTAAAATTTTCTCATTATCTCGATTTTCAAAAGAAATTGAAAGAAAAAAATTCAGAAAAAATTGTTGACATACAACAAAAATATGAAAATCATTCGTTTCATATTTGTTAATATATAGATATTATTACTTATGTATTACTGTCACTGTGTTCTATTAATTGCTATATATCAATACTGATAGGGGGTCCCAGAAAATGTGACATGGCGTGACAAAGGGGAGAGGGGATCTAAAAGATCAGATTTTGCGTGGCGTATTTTTTGTATGACTCCGAAGCATTTTTGATTTTACTTTTTTAATATCCTATCACAGGATACGCAACAGCTCAGCGATAGTCTGTCGAACATACATCGTGTGTTAGGAAACAGTTTGCTTGCGATTTGGAATGCGAACGTTCGTGACGCGGGACAGTACATCTGTGTAGCGGAGAACGAAGTAGGAGCTCAGCATCGACGTTTCAACGTCGCTATAAAAGGTGACTCATTCAAATCTATAGAAGTATTACATAAAATAACGATTACTGCATATTTATTATGATAATTATTTTATTTTTGACAACTAATCTTCTAAATTTCTACTGCCGTTATCGAGTAGGTATTACAAGTTGCTTGCGATCATTCCAATGAATAAACAAGACGGTGGCCGTATATTAGAACTTTCTAGGGAGTTTTGTGAAAAGGCAGAGTCCATTTTCACTAATTTTAATCACTGAGGAGAGGTGAGAATGTAAAGAAACCGTATCTTCGTCAATGGCATTTATCTAACTTAATAATAACAAATTTATAAGCGGTCGTGCCCTACGATCTATCGGAGGGAACTGGTGCAGTAAGCATGGGGCGTGTGCATCGCAATTATTCTACATTCATCCATGTGTCGCTACGCATGCTCCGCGGTATTATTTCGCATTTGCTTCACTTGTGCACAATAACTGATCTATATTACGTAAAACAGCACCAATATTACAAAATATAGAGACAAATAACACAAAATTATGAATAGAATATAAAATCCACTACATAACAGCCTAAGATCATGCAAAAAACTTTATTGCATAGTTATATTGATAAAGTAATATTAGTAATATAATAATATGAATACAGAAAGAACTTATATTTTAAAATAATCTTGTAAAAACAAGCTCAGAAGACATTTCAAGAGTGACATACTTATTTTTAAAACAAATTTAAATACATGTCATTTTATTATATAAAATGACAACCTCACTGACCACCTCCAGATAATAGAGGTTTTAACACTGCCCCTTACTCGAGCATTAACTCTAATGTAAGAGTACAAAATAAAAATAAAAGAAATATTAAACTAAACCTAAGGACTTTACAAAATAGTTATGTTTCACCTTAACTAGAGCTTTTGTCAAGATGTCAGCCTCTAATTCAGTTGAGGATTTATAATTTAAGCTAACTATTTTAAGATCAATACATTCTTGTATAAAATGATGGTGAACATCTATATGCTTAGTTCTACGAAAACTTTCATTCTCTACCATCTTTAGTGTACTTTGATTATCATTGTATATTACAATGGTTTGTTGTTGGTATGACTGTTTCCCACGAAAGAGTTCCAATAAAAAATTATTTATAAATTTTGCCTCTTTTACAGCACTACCAAGAGCATAGTACTCCGCTTCTGTACTAAAACAAGCTATATTATGTTGTTTATGACTATACCAATTGATGACACTGTGACCAAATCGGCTAACCAATCCAGAATAGGATTTTCTATCCACTTTATCACCCGCCCAATCTGCGTCGGATGAAATTTCAATTTTATTGCTTCCTCTTTTAAAAATCAGTCCGTAGTCAGTTGTTCCTGAAAGATACCGCAAAACAGGTTTCGCTGCTTTCCAATGAGACTCATTATAACAAGTGTTATATTGGCTCAGTTTACTACATGAAAATGCTATATCCGGACGAGTGCATACAGAGAGATACATTAAACTCCCAATCAGTTCCTGATATGGGAATTTTAAACCAATTTTATCTGCTTTTGGCAGATTGAAATTTACTTCCATCGGAGTAGTTATATTATGACAATCTTCCATACCAAATCTTTTTAATAGTTTCTTAATGTATTCTGATTGATTTAATTTCAAAGTTCCTTGTTGTCTGTTTCTTTCAACCTTCATGCCTAACACTTGTGATACAGGTCTAAGCACTTTGATTTCAAACTTTGAACTGAGCAATTTATATAGCATTTCCTTTTCATTTTTATCTGAACTAAATATGAAAAAATCATCAACATAGAGAGCTATTATTACATTGTTTTTAAAATAAACACATTTCTCAGTTTTTAGTTGTGTATAGCCATTATTAACTAAAACTTTGTAGACTTTTTCATTCCAAGCTCTACTAGCTTGTTTGAGTCCATACAAACTCTTCTTCAATAAACATACCTTTTTCTGCCCCTCAATCACAAATCCAGGAGGTTGTTCCATATAAATATGTTCATTAAGATTTCCATTTAGAAAAGCCGTTTTAACATCAATATGTTCTATATCCATATCGTATTCAATTCCAATTGCAATAAGTAAACGTAAAGTGCTATGTCTTATAACAGGTGCATAAGTATCTTGAAAATCAATACCATATCTTTGTGTAAATCCTTTTGCCACTAATCGAGCTTTAAATCTTTCAAAATTACCGTCAGGGTCAATTTTTTCTTTAAAAACCCATTTACTTTGAATAACATTACCAGTTTTTGGTCTATCAACAAGTTCCCAAACTTCATGCAGCATGAGTGAATTATATTCCTCTTGCATAGCTTCTACCCATTCTTTTGCTTTTTCACTTTTTATAGCTTCATTGTATGTTCGAGGTTCATTTTGTCCCATTAATGCCAGTTCAGTAAAATAGTTCACTTCATAATCCTTGAACCAAATGGGAGGTCTCCGGTCTCGTACAGGTCTAGAAGTTTCAGTAAAGTTTGAGTCTGATTCCATTGGTTCTGTACATCGAGTTTCTTCTTGAATATTGTTCAGTACTGATTCACCTTGATCATCAGATGTAACTACACTCATCAAAAAAGTCTAAGCAACATGTACTAATTTAAATTTTAGGATGGTTCTTCACATTATAACGTTGTATTTTATTTTTAAAATAATATCTTTAGGGTTCTATGATTTAAAAATAACAGCTGTTGTCTTTATAAGTTCTTTTAATAACAGAAATGAACAATATTAGAATATACTGTAGAAACTAAGATACATAAGAAACTAAACTTTTTTATTACAAAATGAAATTTCTAAAGAAAATGTATTTGTTGTGAAAGAATAGAACAATTTAATACAAAGTATGGGCTCCTCTGCTATTCAGAACTTGTCGGCAACGATTATTCATTGAATTAATGAGACTGTTTATGTCATCTTGCGGTATTCGCTCCCAATGGAATTGTAGCAAAATCCTTCAGCTGTTGGGTTGTTGTCGCTCCGTCCAAGTCCTTCAAAACACGTCTCTGGAGCATGTCCCATGCGTGCCCGATGGGGTTGAGATCTGGCGATTGTGCAAGCCAGGGCAATACCCGGATGTTCTCCGTTGCAAAGTATTCACTGGTTCGCTGAGCTGTATGTGAATGCGCATTGTCATGCATTAACCTAAAATCGGAGCCAAAGGTTTGTGCAAATGGGTAGACATAAGGTCTGAGAATATCCTCAATGTAATTTTCAGCATTCATGTTTCCATTTACAAAAACGAGGTCAGTTCGCCTGTTCTTCATAATACCCGCCCATAACATAACTGTTGAGCCGCTGTATGGATGAACTTCCTGAACGCACCTGAGCCTTTCAGTATTTCCGGGCCGACGATACACTCGCACCCTTCTTGTATCAGGCTTAAACCCGAATCGCGACTCATCGGAAAACATAATTTTATCCCATTGTTCCTGGGTCCATGTTATGCGTTCTCTACACCATTCATATCGACGAGCGCGATTCCCGTGACGTATCGGTGGGTACCTGATTGGGCGTCGAGCTCGTAGGCCGTACTCATGCAGTCGATTTCGCACAGTTTGAGGACTTACATCAACATCACTTGAAATTTGTAGCCTCAAACTTATCTCTCGAGCGGTTAACATCGGCTGGCGTCTTGCAGTCAGTTGTATGTACCGGTCTTGCCGAGTGGTTGTACTCCTTTTACGGCCTGGATGCTGTTCAGCGGGTTCTCCTGTATTATTGTAGCGCTGCCAAAGACGACAAATAACACTTCTATGAATGCCAAAATGTCGAGATACCTGAGATTGATTACTTCCCACTTGCAACATCCCTACAGCTCTTTGCATTTCATCTGCCATCAAATGACGTCGCTTCATGACGTAAAGAATATCTAACAATTCAATTTTGTCGCTAACTTTATTTAAATGGTTGGTAAAATTATAAAATGAAGACTAAACGTAGCAATTAAACCGCACTTAAATTCAAACAAATTCGCAGTCATTTGAATTTTATGAAAAAACAAAACAATCAATTTTTTTTTTACAACCAGCCAGTATGTCATCAATAACAAAAAAGTTTACTTACCTACGCACTTTGTTTGAGTAAATACTTAGAAATTAATTAATATAAATGGTAAAATTTGTAATATCACGCATGTTGCTTAGACTTTTTTGATGTGTGTATTTCTTCATTATAAGATTCATTAATAATTGGGTCTCCTATTTCAGAATCAGCAGATGATAAATCTGGTGTAGCATATACAACATTATCATTTTCATTTGAAGTGCTTGACTAATACTCAGCGACTTCAACAGTTTCTATTAAATCATTGATATTGTCTATGGTAACCTTAGTTTTCAATTCAATTGCTCTAATATTTTCAATAAATTTTACAGAACGTGCTTTAATCATTTTAGTACTATCATTTAAATCACCAAGTCTATATCCTTTTGTATGATCACAATACCCCAACATAATGTAAGGTTTTGATTTGGAATCAAGTTTTGTACGCTGCGATTGTGGAGTAAGAGCATAAGCTGTACTACCAAAGACTCGAAGATGACAAGATTTACTTTGCAACCAGTCCACAGCTCTTCAGGAGTCGCTTTAGTTAAAGCAGCAGTTGGACTACGATTTTTTAAATAACAAGCAGTGTTAACTGCTTCAGCCCAATACTTTTTCTCTAAACCACTATCTTGTAACATGGCTCTTGCTTTTTCCATTAAAGTTCTGTTTAAGCGCTCAGCTACGTCATTTTGTTGAGGTGTATACGGAACGGTGGTTTCATGAATAATTCCGCATTGCTTAAAATAATTCTGAAAACTTTTATTACAATACTCCGTGCCGTTATCACTTCTTAAACGCTTAATCTTCAAATTAGTTTGGTTTTCAACGACATTTTTGAATTCTATAAATGTATTTAGAACTGTCGTTTGATCTTTACGATCAATAAAATATATAAATAATTTTCTCGTAAAATCATCAGTAAAAGTAATGAAATATCTACAACCACTCCAACTCTAGACCGACATAGGTCCACAAATATCTGTATGAATCAGATCTAATTTAGTCACGCTTCTATATGCCTGACCACGTGGCAATGATTTGCTCTTCTGCTTTCCTTCAATGCAAGGTTGACAAGAAGTCAAATCACCATTTGAAAAGTTAATACCATTGGCCAAAGAATCACGAAGAGTTAACATACCTTTGAAACTTAAGTGTCCGAGACGGCGATGCCATAGTTCCAAAGAATCATTTTTAGATACAAAAGCTTTACCTTCAGTGATAATATTACGCTCTTGGTTATTTGTTAAAGCGGAATAACATTCCTTTTTCAGATCAATTTTTTACATACCATCTACATTAGTAGCTGTCAAATCATAAGAACCAGTCACACATACATTATCCTTTCTGTAAACATAACATTTATTAGAATCAAATACTAAAACATAATTTTTTGCTCCGACTTTGCTAACAGATAATATATTTGCAGCTATCTTGGGTACATACAAAGCATCAGTAATAACTTTTTCAACATTATTATTTAACGTTACATTAACATTGCCTATTCCTTCACTATATATCTTTTCATTATTTGCAGTAGTTATTTCTGATTTATTACAAGACATATAATTCACCATCCAGTCCTTTCGATAAGTCATATGATTGGTGCAACCTGAATCTATAATCCAGCTATTATTATCGCAAATATTACTAACTAAAACAGTATCAGCAGTAGAAAATATTTTTTTCTTATTATTATCCTTTTTAGAAGTTGACGTATTATTAATCGAATTATTTTCTGAAATATACTTTGAATTCTTCTTCAACTTTGGACATCTTGGCTTGATGTGTCCTTTTTCGTGACAGTTGTGACAAATAGGAATAAATTTATTCTTTGCACTAAGTCTTGTCAGTTGGTTCTAAATTTGAACTAGATGACTGTTTTTTAAATTCATTTTGTATCAGCTGACCTTTGACAAAATCAGATGTCAATTTTATGCTAGTGGCTTCCATTGCCATGATCAACAAATCAAACTTAGCTGGTAGCCCAATCAGCATCAATTCAGCTAATTCTTCATCTTCTATAATGCAACCAATATCAGCTAGTTCTTGAGTAACAGAAATAATATTTCCAATATAATGATCCATGCAATCATAGTCTGTATATTGTATTTGAGATAATTTTCTTTTCAAATAAAGTCTTCTACTAATTCCAGCATTTTCATAAGCAGCTTTTAAATTATTCCATGCTTCTTCTGCTGTTTTTGCATTTTTAACGTGCGGGTAGCAAACGGATTGTATATTCAAACAGATTTTAGCATATGCTCTTTGATCTTTGGTAGCATCATTGGATGCTTTAATTACCCCATTTGCAAAATCCCATAGGCCGTGATCAATCAATAACAACTTCATTTGGAATTTCCAAGTACCATAATTGTGTGCACCTTCTAACTTTACAATTTGAAATAACCATTGATAAAGTAATATTAGTAATATAATAATATCAATACAGAAAGAACTTATATTTTAAAATAATATTGTAAAAACAAGCTCAGAAGTCATTTCAAGAGTGACATACTTATTTTTAAAACAAATTTAAATACATGTCATTTTATTATATAAAATGACAACCTCACTGAGCACCTCCAGATAATAGAGGTTTTAACATATACTGACTCTTCTATCCGACTGAGCGGTAGAGTATAATATATATAGGGTATAAGGAGTGGGGATCATTCTGATTCAGATCGTCGAGCTGTTCACATGTCATATACGGTATTGATAGAATTACTCGCCTCTTATATTATAACTGGTTGACTAGAGATTAACATAATGTCTTTGTTATTTAATCTATTATCTCTGTGCAGATATTTCACAATATGCTAGTGTCATGTGTATTCCTTATCAAATTAGATGAAAATAACACAATCTCGAAATTAGTGAAACCATAAATATTAATTTTATTCAAATTTTATCTCAACTTATTCTAAACTGTGTTTCGTTTGACAAAAGTGTCCTTATCAAAGAGTTTCGGAGTAATGAAATAAATTGTAAATTATATAAACTTGTAAAAAATACTTTCAATAATTTGATTTCAATCTGTCAAGTAAAAGAAATTCTTGTAATCAGTTCCAGGGAAATGGAGCTCGTGGAATCAGTGGACAATCTGTAATGTGACGTGCGGTCTTGGATATCAATCGCGAATGAGATTATGTCAATATATAGACCAAAGTAACAACACTATTGGTAAGCGATAACTTTATTTGATGTTTGAAAAAACCTAAACAAAAATATTACCTACAAGGAGTTTATGTATTGAAAAACATTAAATAAGAATTACGTGACGATAAATGGGCCATCATTGGTCGTCTTGTTGATGAAGTCACTATCCCAAAATAATGTCACGATAATACAGTGACAATGGTTTCCATGTCTATTGATACATTGTGACGTCACACCCGTTCGGGTTTGTTTCGAAACTGTTCGTATGCCGTAGGTTTTTTTTATTATTGCATACTAGCGGGCACGGCGGACGTCGTCCCGCCCTGATAATAAAAAAACCTTGAAGTTAGACATATGCTGTCAATGACTTTTTGTAAGCATTATCGAGCTTTCCAACTTTTCTCTAGAATTCAATCATATATCTCTCATCGTTGAGGCAGCGTTTATAAGAAACATTTTCGTTCGACCGTTTTTTCTCCGACTTACTTTGCAAATCCGACTACCACAAAAAAGTCTATTCATTTTTCGGGTTAATATATAGCCTATGACACTCACAAATAACGTGGATTGCTATTGGTGAAAGAATTTTCAAAATTGGTTTAATAGGTCCAGAGATTACCTCCTACAACCTCACAAACCCACAACGTCAGAAACTCACAAACTTTACCTCTTTATCTATACTAGTCTATACTAATATTATAAAGAGGTGAAGTTTGTGAGATTGTAGGGGGTAATATCTGGGGAGTCGGAGAAAAATGGTCGAACGAAAACGTTTCTTACGAACGCTGCCTTAATTATGAGATATATATGATTGAGTTCTAGAGAAAAGTTGTGGCTTGACAATGCCTATTACCGCCCAACGAAGTGGGCACGGGTCGGCTAGTAATATATATAGTAAATGTAGTATAGACAACGTTTTTATTACTAGCAAAAATAAATATAGTCATAAAATTCGTATATCACTTTTCAATATACATATTAGAAAAAAGTGTGTGTGTAGTTTTCGGACGCGAGAAATGAAAATAAAAATGTTAGTACATATTTTAACCGTTCTGATCATCGAATAAAAAATCGAATGGTAATATGCAACACTGCGAATAAAAGTCTGAAATAGATAACGTACAAAATGTAGATAAATTAAAATTTATATAAAAATAACGATGATAACTCAGTGGTTAGGATGTTTGGACACCACGTCTATCGAATCTTTGCGAATGTATTAGACCGTCTGCTATAGAAAAGCAACGTAATGAAAGTAATAGCATGATAGGGCTTTCACTAAGTCCGCCTTCTCTAGGCCAGTCCCCTCTAGGTTGGCGAATTTACTATCTAGTACCACGTCGTTAAGTATTTAACATCAAGTGAGTTTAGGGTTAAACACCAAATCCTATGAATTATAATAAACGAAAAGAAGTTGTTTATATAGTATTTCAAACCAAACTGTCTATTATTTATTTTGACGGTATATTACGTCGGCCTGGCAAATTACGTTTGATCAGCGTGAATCGAACTCCAGTCAAGAAGAAATGAATAGGGATTTTTGACACGATCTTGAAATGTCACGTTGTACATTTTATATTTTCTTCATAATATTGTGTCATTTGACTCTATATTATTACATATAATAAGAATGTAAATTTAACGCGTCTGTACTTTTCGATTTTCGAGAAAAAAATTGTTGCGTCTAGGAATAAGTAATAGAATACATTTCAATCGTTTTTAGAAATGTATGTCTGTCTGTTTGTATGAACACGCATCACTGCAAGAAAATCGTAAAGCATATCCTCTGGAGTAACTAAATCTTTGTTTCATTAAAATCGATCCACTCTATCAAAAGTTATTGTAGTTTTAATGACGACGAGGCGTAAGTGCGAGAGAAAAGTAGACAAGTAAATGGACTTAATAACTTCAGATGACTTTATTGATTACTGTTTTTTACATAAGCTTCCACTCAGACAAAGTCGCGGGCACAGCTAGTTTTGTAATATTGGTGGTGTATTACGTAATATCGTTTGGTTATTGTGCACAAGTGAAGTGGATCGGAAATAATACCACGGAGTATGAATTCTTAAATGCCATAAAAACTATCTGGAGAGTTCTAACAAGGGGGCCACCATCTTAGAATATTGAAATTAGCACAAGACTCTTGTAACATTATTACCTATTCGACGATGGCAGTAATAATGTGATATTTTGGTTGCCAAAACTGCCGCGGTAAAGCTATTGCATAGAATTTTTTATCAACTTATGCAATTATAATTATTTATTTATTTTATTAATGCAGTAAAAAAAAAATATTAAAAAAATTAATTAATTTTTTCTTTTTATGTCAAAAAATAATACTGCATTTGTGATAATAATAATAAAATGAATGTATATAGAGTACTAACTCATTTTCTTTCACTATTTTTTCGTGACTTTCTTCATTAATAAATGCACTTTGTTTATTCATATTTAAAACACTTTGTACACAAATTATACGAGTACAGATATTCACTGTTGTACATAGACGATACCTATACACCTATATACTTTCTCACAAACAGCTGATTACGGTAGTTTTCCAATACAACCAATGCCACCTAAAGGCGGGTTGCTGAACTAAAGTATTTATCGATAGATGGAAAAACTAAAAAGTATCACCGCTGTGCCGGTCGGAGTGGGGTGTGTTAGGTTTTTTTCGTTACGGAATTTCTGGATTCGGTCCCCACGCTCAAGGCCCGCGATAGAAGCTATGCAATAGCTTAAAAAAAAACTATTTTCTACT
>AP028437.1:13260886-13407971 GCA_036509395.1 Antheraea yamamai | reverse complement strand
ATAGAACTCTAGTTGAGATTCATCTTCTACAATGCAATGTAACTATTATCTCGGTTTATGTTTTAGGAAAAAAATCTTGTCACCTTTGTTTAGCAAACATTTTTTATACAATAAAATAAATGTAACAACGTATAAGTGACAGTTTCGTTTATACATATTTTTTCATATGAGGTTGATAATTACGCCTAGAAATGTCATATAGCCGTAGCTCAGTTATAACGTACGGGACATTATACGGTCCGCCGGGGCCGATGGTTCGAATCCCGGTGATCTTTTTTTTTGGTATTTTTTTAAAGTAGCTTAGGGAAATATAGCTTATCTTTTTAGCTAATCTGTCTGCTATATATAGCACAATGAAAATTTACCAAAATCCGTCAAAAATTTCATTAACTACAAATTTTTGACTTTAGTCCGTTATCCTGGAGAATTCCTTGCGTTTTATGAGATAAAAAGTATTCTACATGTAACCTTGTAATATTAGTTATCACTGTGCCAAATTTCGTCAAAATTGGTTCAGTACTTTCAGAGTGGTACGTATTCAAAGGGACAGACAAACAGGCAGATCCTGGAGAATCCCTTGCGTTTTATGAGATAAAAAGTATCCTAGATGTAATCTCGTAATATTAGTTATCACTGTGCCAAGTTTCGTCAAAATCGGTTCAGTACTTTCAGAGTGATGCGTGTTCACAGGGACAGACAGACAGACAGACAAAAATTGTAAAAAGATTATTTTTGGCTTCTATATCGATAATAAAGTCTACCCCGTTAAAAATTTTCAAAAAATATTTAATGTACAGATTTGACCTTGCTACAGTTTTATTATAGTATAGATAATAAACGAGGCAGACGAATACGCGGGTATCAGCTAGTTTGTATAATAATAATAAAATTATACATTTTTTTAGAATCTCTATATACCCGAAGCAGTTTATGAAATGGACCCTGAGGTAATAGATAATTCCGTCCATTCAACGGGCAATGAAGAGTTTTATCTTACTGCAGGTTAGATTTTTTTTAATTACCTACCTCCGGTTTTGACTTGAATTGTGCTATTTTTATATGCTAAATTGCCTGAGATATGGTGGAAGAGCTCTGACATCAGAATTCATTAAACTTTGTTTAGTATAACCATATGTTTTGAGGACTTTATCGAAAAATAGATACAGTATTTAATTTAACTAACTCAACAAATACTCTAAGACACAATATGTATATAGGCAGTGGGAAACGGTTAGGAAAATCTCCTTCTGGTTCTCAGCCGATTTTCTTCATTCCTTTTTATTTTGCAGCTAGGAGCTTCAGTGTTGTCAATAAAAAATTGGAAAATGTATTTTTTTTTCTATCTCTATTTATGAATTATTTCTAGAACAGTATATTAACGAAATTAGGTATTTATCAAATGTTTTTGGAGCCGCCTATTAACATTAATAGGTATTTATTAGAGATGTGCCGATTATGACTTTGGCCGACTAGCCTATTAGTCGGTGATAAGAGGCCGGTGGTAGTGGGCCGACTAAAACGCCGAGCCGATCACTTTTTGGGGGTATCCGTGACGCTTCGTTTTTTACTAAACAAAAACTTTCGTTTCCTGCTTCGTTTACAGCTGTTTCGCGCGTAATATGACTTATTTTGTTAATAAAAAAATCTTATTCTTTTATTTAAATAATAAGAAATTATTATAAATGTTTATTTAATATAAAAAGATATTATGTTATTTGTATGTTAATTAAGATACTAATTTTATCTCATAAATGTCATGGACATGTTTTCTTTACAAGCAAGTAATTTTAATAACTGATTATCAAAGGAAAGGTCGCTTTGCTTTACATTAAATAATGTGTAAGACTGATTATAAAATAAGAATATTAATAAACAGTCAAGGTTTTTATTGAATTTAATTCCCTCTACATAAGTTTTACAGGGAAATACATAAAAAGTAAGAAGCCGGATAGTCGGCGCTTTTTGCCGACTAATTTTCAACTACGATAGTAGCCACCAAGTCGACTTTACCGACTAGTCGGCACATCTCTTGTATATTCAAATAGCTTACTTTAATGATAAATAATTGTCTAGTTCCAAAGAAATCGACTGTGTACGATGTGAACGTAACTGAAAACTTGGACCAGAGTGAGAGAGGTCCCTGCGAGCCTGGATACACCCATAATCTTAGTAATAACTCATGTGACGGTAAGTTTATTCTAATTTGTTATAAAGGATGTATCTTGAACTTTTGCAAGTATGAAAGTTTATCGTGAAAATGATTTATTACTAACAGACATAGACGAGTGCGTTGTAGAGAGCAACCACTGTCACTCGACACAGGTGTGTGTGAACACGCGAGGAGGCTACCAGTGCACTTGTCCCACTGGATACGTGTCCTTGGGACTCGGACAGAGGTGTATGGGTATGTTTGTAAATGTTCTACTATATTCCTTACTAGTGTCAGCCCGCGACTTGGTCCCCGTGGAATAGTTACTTAGGACTAACGCTAAAACGCAGCGGAAGCTCTCAGAAGAAAAAAAGAAACGATTTTAAAACATTCTTCATTAGTGTTCCGCTCCTATTGGTTTTAGCGTTATGATATATAGCCTTAAATGAGCTATCTAACACCGAAATAATTTTTCAATTAGGACCAGAGTAGTTCCTGAGATTAGCGCGTTCAAGCAAACAAACACTTCAGCTTTATTATATTAGTATAGATGAAGATATGGTGATATTTTTATTGGCTACTGCCTATTTGGACAGAATGACCTTGCCCTATACTTAATCGGTTTGCATAATTAGTTAACCGTTCGGCTGATTTTTTAAGAACAATGGCGAATAATGTTTTTGTTTTTTAAATGTCACGACATCGTAAATGTCATGGTTTAGTAAAAAACACACATAAAAAGGTTATTTTAAAATACATTAAAATTAAAAATTAAGATTTTACAATTCATAATTTGTTATTTTTCCTAGTTTTATAATAAATCAGGTATTTTTTTTAATTTATGCTGTCGATAGTCTGTAGACCCGTGCCTCATGAGGTCTACATTCATTTGTATGGAGCTTAAACCTTTACGGTGTTATTACAAAAAAGCTAAATACATATTGAATGCTTGCTTTAAAAAGGTTTCGAATTAAATGCATTGCGCTCACCCGAGACAAGTTCGCGTTATCCTTTTTCGCAAGTCTAACCTAACGTAACCAAAGCGAGACAAAAGAGCATTTAATTCGAAATCTTTTTAAAGCAAATATTCAATGCGTATTTAAATTTTTTGTAATAATACCGGTTATGATTTTGAATAGTCCGGGGGTTAATCATACTCTCTCAATACATTCTTGATAATTTAATGTACGTCTACAAAAACCTTAAAAAGCTGGATTTTATTTAAAAAATCGGCATAATCTAAATCCTAGAAACAGTGACAAACTGGTAGTTTCAGGCTAAGTAAAATCAGTAACATTTTTTTAGGGAATAGTGTTAGATTTTACAACAAAGTCCTTTTTTTTCATTAACGTGGGGAAATCTATTATGGATAAGCCACCCTCCTGGGGAAGAGGATGGGTTATAACTGACTCTCACGGACTAAAACCCTACAGTGTACCGACAGAACGTATTATTGGGGTGGCAAGGGCTCGTTCTGTGCTAATCACCTTGTATAGCCGCCACAACAGTCCGCCCGGCGGAAGGTGGCCGACGGGCTCCTAAGTCCTAAAGTATATCAAGCGAGTTTCGGTGTCAGAAGGCTATTATAAAGTGGATCCATACGTGAACGATGGTGACGTCTGGAATTGACTCTTGAAAATGTGTATATGTGATAAAAGACAAACCAGATCGAGTTTGTTTCCAGTTCTTCTCGATGACTGGGTTGTTTTCCGAACTAGTGGTGGTTTTGACGTTCATAATTGCCTTCTTAGGGCCTAAATTAAATAATGTATTTTTGATTTTATTAATAACATTTTTAATGATATCAGAACTTCTGTCTACAAAATACCGGGCACGCGTTCCTTTTTTTACAAATTAATTTTTAATAGAAGCACCTTCTTCGGGCCTAAATTGAATAAAGTGTTTTTGATTTTGATTTTTTATTTTTCTGTCGCACTCATACCATACTAGATGTGAACGAGTGCGAGCAGGAGATACACGGGTGCGAGTTCGCGTGCGTGAACGTCGCGGGTGGGTACGTGTGCGCGTGTCCGCGACATCTCCGCCTGCACATCGACAAGCATCACTGCGTATTGCGTATGTATACTCTCTCCCTTTCTCACCTTAGACGTGTGTATAATATATATGTTATATTTATAAGTTTTTACTTTTAATATGTGATCATAAAAATCACCCAATTTTTAAGTGAAAATGTCTTTATGCGAGTTTAGCCCGTATTTATTTGGCAAGAGATAAATTTATGGTTTCACGTCTACCACATGCTAGTAAGCGTGACCGACCGTATTGCTTTTCCTTCAGACTAGCGAATTATAGTATAACGGCCTGTGTATACCTGTTATTAATATATAGATAAGATCGTGCAGCTCATCATATGTTTGATTAATTAATAAACTATATAAAAATATAATTATTGTTCGGAGTGACAATAAAAGTGAAAGTGACTGGCAGAGAATGCCTTAGGCATTAAGTCCGCCATTGCGTATTTAACGCATAATGTGTAAATAAATAAATAAATAAAAGTGAAAACCAGACTAATGTTAATAATTTCAATAAACAAATTCTGAAATTTAAATAATTCCTGCTATAATTAATTTATAAATTCAAAAGGGAACACAGTTATTTCCTTGTTCTGAGTTATCACTTCTGTCGGCAATCTTTATGACTGACGCGACTTTCTTTTATCGTCTCTTTGTATCCGTTATACCGAGTACCAAGTTATATGTTTCTACAATTTATTTGTGTATTTTATTTCAGCTTCGCTTTACCAAAGGCCTTACGAAGAGTTGCAGAATGGGGAGTATATGAGCACGTCCGTCGAAGCCCCGGTCAAATATACCAAGAATCTGGATTACTAGTTTGTGACAGCGATTCGATTGCCGGGAAATAAATAAATTTACAATTTAATTTAAATTCTTTATTTTATACGTAATAATAATACAATTATTTATTAATAAACGCTAATATGAGTGAAGATATGTTTTTTTTATTTGTCTTTCTATATCCTCTAATTAGTAGCAGATGAATTATTGAAATTACCATTTTTAATTTTATAATGTCAATTGAATTTATTTTTTTATATCATAGGAGGCAAACGAACAGGCGGGTCACCTGATGGTAAGTGATCACCGCCGTCCATAGATACTTGCTACATCAGGGGAGTCGCAAGTGCATTGCCAGCCTTTGGGGGAAGGAAAAATGGGAGGGGGAGAGGAGAGGGGATGGTTGATAGGACGGGGAGGGAGGTGCGCCTCCGGCGCTCTCACTGCCCGAACGAAAAGCAACAATGCAAGCACTGGTACTTCACGTGGGTGTTTCTGTGGGTAGGGTGATAGTACCCCGGGCAAGCCGACCCATTCATGCTGAAACCAGTAATAGCTTCAGCATGATTCTACCACCTACAATTCAATATCACCTTAAGCTAGCATTGACCTTTAGATATGATGACTCCAGTTTTATAACTTGTTAGAACTTATTAGAACCGTAAAATGTGTATATATATATATATATATATGAATTGATATATTTAATGATTAAAATGAAAATATATTGTAAAATTTCATTGTGGAATTGCTGGATGGGAAATAAATGTATTTCTTTCATATTTCTTATAAAAAAAAATAGTGCGTGGAGTCCTTCCGCGCGGAAGAAGTGAAACTTCGTAATGTGGAAATGAAAATAGAAAGGGGTAGGAATTGATTTTTAGTGAAATCACATTGTTCCTCTAAGACAAACTTTATTAACATTGCTTACAATTCACAATTGATCGCATCTATTAATTGTCATTTTCGAGTGGAGAAATATCCAAATCTATAACATTTACAATGGGATTATGATAACTAAAGTAAGATACGATATGTTTGATTATTTTTCTCGCTCTGTCTCTTTCTATTCCCCCTCCCCAGGAGCGTTGAACGTTTAACGCAACAGTGCTTTCATACCCCCTCCATGGTAGCGTTAAACGTTTAACGCAACCTTGTTGAAAGTCGCATTAGAAGTTTCACTTCAATAAATGTATTTTTTTATATCATTGCGTAGTATAAAACAAAGTTATCTACCACGTCTATGTGTCTGTCTGTTCGCGATAAACTCAAAAACTACTGAACGGATTTTCATGCAGTTTTGACCAGTAGATACAGCGATTAATGAGGAAGCTTTTGGTTTACACTTTGTCAAGTTTTTTTGTTATAAGGGTGAGACAGCGTCCACGGAGCCCGCTAGTTTCTTATACATTTAAGTTTCAATAAAGTACTACCATGCACTTAAAATCTAGAATTACTAGAGGACAACATATCTTCATTTGTAATATGAATATTCTTAATATAATGATTTACTATATGATCTATGAACTACAAATAAAAATTTCACACCTGATCTGTTAATCAGTAATAATTGAATAACATATGCTCAACTTTCGCGCTCCATCTGTATTTGTGTCACAAAAACTTTCCTAAGCAATGGCCTCGTAATTACGAACAATACACTTATTATGGTCATTATATTTCATAGTACATTAAATATCTATATATGTCAATAAAATGGGAGCACCTATTGTTACTCTGAGCAAATTTTCGAAATGACTGAACTTACTTTAACGAGGACTTTTACTGCCATGTGACTTTTCAATTTTCAGGTTACATATAATTTCTAAGTTTTTGTTCCTCCTTCATATGTTTACGGTATTGGCATAATGTTTATAAAATATCCTACAAGTGAAATAGTCCATTGAAATGTTACATTTTTTAGGCCTTACCTTGCGTTTTTTAGAGGACGCAATTTTATTCTTTTGATGTGTAGGGGGGGTCAGTGTAAAGCTAAAACCAAGTTTGTGGGGTCGCCACCCTTGTCCCACGGCCGCCATCTTGAAAATTGGGGTTGAAATGGTATTTACGATATATCTCTTAAACTATTTATTTTATAAAAAAAATTTGTTAACATTTTTTGTTGCAAATTAAATTCTCTACAACTTTGCTCCAGTAACTTTTTGTCGTAGAACTATAAATAAAAAAGTTATAAGCGAAAATCTTCAGAAATTTGAGAAAAAAATTTATATTTTTCGATGTAACTTTTTTTTTTATCATTTTACGAAAAAATGATATCTGACCATTTTTGTACATCGTTTTTTGAGGAACAACTTTTATTCGCATCATTTTTTCATTAAGTCAATAGCTAAGGATTTACAGCGCTCCGAAGTGAGTACTATTTTTCAGCACTCTTAACTATACCTATATTATACGTGTGTACCTATAATATGTCATCAGTTATTGTTTGTTTTTTTTTCTTTGTTTTTACTTTATTATTATAACTTTTTTAATTACAAATTTTGCAATATTATTAATAATTAATTATTGACTCTTTTAAATAATAATAAATAATGTTATAATAATTAATAATGTTATAATAATAAAGTAAAAACAAAAAAAAAAAAAACAAACAATAACTGATGACATATTATAGGTACACACGTATAATATAGGTATAGTTAAGAGTGCTGAAAAATAGTACTCGCTTCGGAGCGCTGTAAATCCTTAGCTATTGACTTAATGAAAAAATGATGCGAATAAAAGTTGTTCCTCAAAAAACGATGTACAAAAATGATCAGATATCATTTTTTCGTAAAATGATAAAAAAAAAAGTTACATCGAAAAATATAAATTTTTTTCTCAAATTTCTGAAGATTTTCGCTTATAACTTTTTTATTTATAGTTCTACGACAAAAAGTTACTGGAGCAAAGTTGTAGAGAATTTAATTTGCAACAAAAAATGTTAACAAATTTTTTTTATAAAATAAATAGTTTAAGAGATATATCGTAAATACCATTTCAACCCCTATTTTCAAGATGGCGGCCGTGGGACAAGGGTGGCGACCCCACAAACTTGGTTTTAGCTTTACACTGACCCCCCCTACACATCAAAAAAATAAAATTGCGTCCTCTAAAAAACGCAACCCCAAATGTAACTTTTCAATGGACTAAAAAAAAAATCTAATTGCGTGGTAACTACTCAACCGATCATGAAAATTTGCATATCTACACGTTATCAAGGGTAAAAAAGGATATACAGTATATCCCATCCTAATAAAATAAAATATCCTCGTGGGATAGACCCAATTTACATTTAACGAGAGTCAAGCCGCGTGCACAAGCTAGTAAGTAAATATTGCTAACGCGATCACCATTCAGATGATCCGTTCGTCCCTCATATAATAAAATAAACAAAGCATATACACCGCCAACCCTTTTTGGTGAAATACTTGAATTCTCACTAATAAGTGCAGTGTAAACTCTATACAGCGTGACTGGTTAGTCGCCAGCAATATTTTTACAGGATAATCACTAGTCGATTCTCGTTATGAATCAATGAAAAAAAATAGATGCTTATTATTTGACCTAATTATCTCGAGAAACGCAAAACTGATATACATTCAACATCAGGGGATTTATGCAAAAACGAATTGGGGTAATAAATACGGAAACGAATGAATCACACTCTGACTTCCAGTCTGGGCCGTGAACACACCTCGAGCCACGTTGCGCTTCCCTTTGTTAGACTGTGCGGCGTTCCCATGATAAGCAGTTATATAATGATTAACCTTGAAAAGCGCCCCTTTAAAATTGTTCATTTAATCTAGGTGTGATTTTTTACGTTTAAAAGTATCGTTCCCATACTTTAGAACAAACTTTAACTAAGGTTCTCTTTGTTATTTATTAGTATTTGTTTTGATATTATTATTGTATATGTTAAATGTGACCATGAACTACCACTTACTTGACTTTGGTTGGTTTACCGTATTTTTATACAACGATACACTCTTCGTAGCATACCGCTTGGTCTAAATAACGACAATAATACGGCATTATTGACTCTTTGCTCTCGAGTGCTCCGGAGCGGAGCTATTTAAAATGTTGGTGACCGTTATTTCTCCGCTTCGGAGCTCTCGAGTGCAAAGGGTTAAGCATTTATGCTTAAAAAAAATCACGGTTGACGACAGCAACAGTAGTATCACTTACTGATGAAGAGATTTTAGATTTAGTCAGAAAAACTAAGGAACTATATATATATACTAAGCTTCCACCACGTATCTAACAAGCACTTGATTTAGCAAAGTTATTAAGAAAATACTTTTTATATAATCAATTTGATTCCACAGTATCTCAAGGTAGGAGTAAAGTAATTTAAAAAATGCAATTGAAGTACTGGAGCAGAAAAAAACGCCAGATGAATATAACAGACTATACGCAATAAGCGTTATTATTAACTTGTTTTTATTTTTGTACAATTTGTACTATATTAGTAGGAAAAATAATATTAGATACAAAAAATCACTCCAATTAACGACAACTCTCAACAACGCCAAAAAATGGACGGTCCCTTAAGCGTCGTTTATATAGAGTTTATACTGTAATAACATAATTCAACTATACTAATATTATAAAGAGGTGAGAGAGAGAGAGTTAGTGAGGTTGTAGGGTGTAATCTCAGGAACTACTGGTCATATTTGAAAAATTCTTGCGGTGTTATTATAGCTCATTTATCGAGTAAGGCTATAAGCTATATATCATCACGCTCAGACCAATAGGAGCGGAGCACCAATGAAGAATGTTTCAAAATCGGGGTTTGTTTTCCTTTTGAGAGCGTCCGTTGCGTGTTAGTTAGCCCAAAGTAACTATCCCACGCGGACAAAGTCGCGGGCAGAAGCTAGTGCAGATATAAACATGTACTTAGTTTGTATGAAACAGCAAAACCATTTATACAAAGATAGAAGTCGTGGGACCAACTAGTATATAATAACACATGTGGGAACTTAAGTAGATATTATAGGAGGAAGGCGTTCGCTACCGAATATCTTCTTCACGGGACCCCGCTTTGGGTCCAAGATTCTTTCGTCGTTTTTCCGAGCAACGTTCCTGGAACGAAAAATCCATAACTACTTCATAATCATCAGTTTTATTACTTACTTTATCCCGATTGTTCGTTGCCCTATATTGGTTCTCACAAACAGTGTATGCCTTAGTGCCATCGATAGTTTGCTGCCTACCCCACTAGCCCATAATGACGTCCTCATAATTATAATTAAAATATAACTTCCCGTTCTACTATGTCAATATTTGTAAAAATCTCCCTATCGTATTTTGTCTCACTCACTTTTGTATATATAGATTTTTTAATTTAATTTTTGAAGTGAAATAATAGGCACTCTTTTTACTTGTAATACTTATATTTTGTATTGGGATTTTGCAGGCCATCGTTAATTTGATTAATTCATAAACTATATAGGATTATTGCTCCCAGTGTCAATAGATGTGAAAACCAGCCTAATGTTAATAATTTCGATAGTAATACAATATAATTAATTTCACACTATATTTAATTTAAGAATTCAAAAGAGAACAATTATACCATTATTTTGAATTTTCACTTCTGTCGGCTGTCCAGTCTGACTGCCTCGACTTTTTTTTATTATTCCTAACGATTTTACAGTTATTTTCTTTCATACAAAGCTTGTTCTAACGATAAAACATAAAACCAAAAAAATAATTTGCCAAGTAGTTGAGGCCGTTTGGAAGCGATGCGCTTATATACATATATTCGGCAATTGATTTGTATCTATATAGATTAATCCTAACAGAATTGTAGTTTCTGTGTCATCATTAACTGAATATACTTACTGCCAATACGGTCCATTTTTCTGTAACCTCATAATGTTATTGTGACATATCATCAGCTCGTTCTGTAAGTAAGTTCTTTGGTCGTTAACTCTCACGAAGAGCTGAAAAATATAATTTTGTAATATCGTATTGAAATTAATTGAATTAGAAGCGGAAAGTATATCTGCGAATAAATACGGAAAAATATTTACTTTTGATTCTGAATCTAAGCGCCATTCCTTACTGCGCAACGTGCTTATTAAATCTGTCTTGAGTCTCTCAAATCTTTTCACTGTACGAAGCAACTCTGCCTGAAATATTAATACAAGATAAAGTATATTCATTTATACGGAAAATCTTTTTTGTGAATAAAAATATACAACGAAAAACATTGTAAGAATAGAAGACTTATACTGTTGTAGAACTATGTTTCTACATATGTCTATATTGTCAATGGTTGTTACAAAGTCAATAATAATAAAGCCTTTGTATTCTGCGAGTATATATTTTTTAATTTATTATGGCTCCTTTAACAGATTCCATTAGATTCTATCTCCCCTCACTCTTTTCCAGTTAAGGCCTACTGTGATTTTTAACTAATCCTCACAGTACTAACAGTAACTAGTCCTCACTTTTTGGTCTTAGTTGCCAATTGTTTATCCGTTCTGCTTTACATATTCCTGCATACGTCGACCCGTGGATCTCTGACGATATTGAAACTTCTTTCTTTGACGCTTACTTACAAATAAAAATACACACTTACCGGAGTTAGAATATCCAAGTTGATGTTCAGATCATCATGTTTCAGCTTACAATCTAAAAAATAAAGCAGCAGCTGCATGAGTTTTTTATTAATTAATCAAGTTTTTGAGAGCATCTAATGAAACGATTGGAAGCATAAAGAAGAATAATGTAACTCACCAGGACCGCATACTTTAGCGTTCTTTATCTTTTCTTTCAGTAAAGGTAGCTGTTCTTTCAAAGTTTCGATGGCATCTAACAATTGCTTGTGTTTAGAACTCTCTTTTATTAAATCGTTGTCAGCGTCCCACGGGTAATCACCTTTGCGAAGTTCCTCTTGCATATGCATTATTTGCTTCTCCAGTTCTCCGTTTTGCCATGCTGCTGATTCTCTGTAATGGACCGGATCGCTTGTATTAATACCCGAATTAAATGAACTCAGTAGAACGGGAGAAAAAGAAGTTGGGTATCCGGCGCTCTCACTGACCGAACGAAACGCAACAACGCAAGCACTGTTACTTCACGTCGGTGTTGTTATGGGTCGGGTGGTATTACCCCGGGCGAGCCGACCTATTCATTCCGAAACCAGTAATAGCTTCAGCGTGGCTCTACCACCTACAAAATACGCGTCGCTAGTCTGAAGCAAGTCGCACAAGCATAATACGCTCAGTGACGCTTTAGTAGCATGTCATGACGCAAAATCATGACTGTATCTCCTACTAGAAATACCACTCAACGCGCCTAAAGAAGTTTTCACTTCAAGAATCAAGCAACAGAGACGTGTGCAATATTAAAACAACAGGAATTTTATTTATTCAAAGTTCTACTTCTGTTATGTATACTGAGTTGTATGCGTATTTTTTACTAACCATTTTATTTTCTAGATAATTCTTTATCTATATAAAGCAATGATGAACTATAAGTAGCGAGTAATTAATAATGAATTACACTGTTGTATTTCAATAGTGTTAGTGTTGATTTGTATTATAAATGTAACACAGACTAAATCGCGGGCTGCTGTTAGTAAGATTAAAAAAAGATATTAATGACTAAATATTTTTTGTTTTGATTGTTGTATTATAAAGTCCTATGAGATTCAAACTGCAAATAATATAAATCGGTTAAGTGTGAGTCGGATTCACGCTAAACAACCCGCATGGAATGAAAGCATTTCTTTTTTGATATACAACTACACCTATATACGTAAAAAAATATTGACTTGACTGAAATATCAACAGACAGTCCAAAATATTAGGGCTGGGGCCGTGAAAATTTGCATGCCGCTTTCTTATGTAGGTGAGCATTAAGGGTTTTTGGAAATTCAAGCCCTAAGGTGGTGAAAGGGGAGATGAAAGTTTGTATGAAAATCCGCCAGTCAGTTAATTTAATATATATACCAGGTGAAAGGTTAGACGTTCGCAGTATTCTAGGATATGACATTTCATGGTCACATGTAATATATAAAATAATATTATCAAAACAAATACTAATACACAACAAAGAGGAGTTTAGGTAAAGTTTGTTCTAAGAATTTCAAAAGTATGGATTATATCTTAAATAAACCTAGGTTGAATAACCGGTGATAAAACTTGTGAGCAGCGACCCGGAGTTACTAACTTTGGATAATAAAAAGGACAATAAATCCTTTTGTTTGTTCAAACTTGGAAAAATTATCCTTTGTTTGTTGGTTGGCTTTACTTTCACTTCACCCGACTGTTATTGACACTGTGCTTTAAACATAGACGCTTAGAGGATGGAGTATAATTTTTGTATGTTTCTAGATAATTAGGTCAAATATTAAGCACCTATTTATATAATTGATTTGGAACGTGAATCGAGTGCAGAATGTCCTCTATAAATATTGCTACTGTCTAAACATTCACCTGGTATAGGTATATAAAATAAAGATTCGAAAAGAACTACTGCATAGAAAACTCGTGTAAAACCGCGGGAAATTGCTAGCTAGGAATGCTGGAACGGAATAATCGATGTCTGAGTTCGTCTAGTGATAGCTTTTTTATAAAGGTAATTAATTACATTTGCCTGAACTCTCTTCTTAATTGTAACGATCCATCACATACCAAAATACGCTCAAAGATAGATTGATTTTTTCTTTCATTCCACTTACAAATAACGCATATTAATCAATTAATATCAATTAAAACTTCGTTAACGATTTTTATAGGGAGATAAATTCCATAATTACGTACCTACAAGTTTTCTCATGCTCCAATTCAGTTTTCAAGGATTCTATCTCACTGTCATTCATTGTTTATATTAAAATAATTATGGGCGAAACACACACCGTACAAACAAATGGAGGTTATTGACTGAAACTTTACGTATCTATGTTTCGGACGCAATGAATCGATTATACAAGTCCCTAGTAACATGATTTCACTGGGATGGGTTAAAAACGTTGAACCCGATTAGTATCTCCCAGTTTTTTATATTTGTATCAAGTTAAGTAGTTCCAAATACTAGATGACTGCACTCAGTGCATGTCTTACCTATTTAACGCTTCGTCAGTAAATTTAAAATTGTTCGCCATTGTAATGTTTAATGCAAAAACATTAACATTTTTGTGTACATAGGTGCACTTAAGCTCGTATTAATGAAATGAGACATTACATTTTTTATGTCCATGATAGTTATTTATATAGAAAACAAAATATAAATGTATCTAAATGAACATATAAAAAAAAAAAAACCCAGGTGTTGTTGGATAAACTAAAAACAGAAGGATTTTTATGGGTTTTACAGGGATAAAGGATTATGAGGAAGTTTTAGTATATAATTTGTAGGATTTTTTATAGGGGGGGTATTTAATATTTTATTTATTTCGTTACATGTGGATATAGCAACAGTCAAGAACAATAATACAATAACAAAGATAAAAAGTAGTAAACTAAACTCAAAACCTAAAACGCTTTACCACAGTTACTTAACTTACACTATTAATAATAATAATAAAAAATTATATAATAGTAAATATTAAGAAACATTACACTTGGATTAAAAAAAAATATAATAAGAATAATCGAAAAAGTGAAAATGAATTCATTTCTGAAAATTAATTTAACGAATGAAAAATAGCACGATGGTAAATATAATTAAGAATATTGAAATATGATTTACTAACTGTTGTTGAAATGGTCACTGATGTGTTTGATTGTCTTTTTGAATTTAAAAACGCCCGGTGGCCAAATATGTCTAATGAGATGTGTTGCGAGGATGTATTAATATTCATATGGTTTAATATTTTAATAGTTATAGATAGTTTAATAGTTAATTGTTTTTTGTTTATAGTTTTTTTCTACCGTACGATTGTTTAAACATTGACTTTCATACAAACCTTGTACTGACAATTTCAAGCACAAAAAAAAAATATCCAAATAGGTGTGTTCCTGTTCTGAAGTGACGCATTTACATAGGTACATTCAGCAACTGTAGCAGCACTTGTAGGTGGTAGAGCCACGCCGAAGCGGTTGCTGGTTTCAGCATGAATGTGTCGACTCGCCCAGGTTACTACCACTCGACCCACAGAAACACTCACGTGAACTAACAGTGCTTGCATTGTTGCGTTCCGCTCGGTCAGTGCGAGCGATGGATGCCAACCTCCCCTCCCCCAAAAACAGGCTGGCAACGCACTTGCGACTCCCCTGGTGTTACTAATGTCTATGGACGGCGGTGATCTCTTAACATCAGGTGACCCGCCTGTTTGTTTGCCTGCAATGGTATAAAAAAACTGATTTTTATTTATACAATAGATTAATCCAAGTCCCAATAACTAGGTACATAGAAATATATAATGTACAGAAATAACAAACACATTATATAACTGTCATGCGGTTAGAGATTTCGTAATATTAAATCATGGAAGAGTTTTTCTGTCACCGCATTTGTTTGCTTTCAGATATCATAAATTTCTTATAACATGCAGTAGGCATTTTGGCAAAGAATAAATTATAGTATAAATACATTGTATTGATAGTTGCGGTATCCATAATCATCACTAAATTTTATAAACTAAAGTCTTCTGCCACGTCTGTCTGTATGGTCGCGATAAACTCAAAAACTACTGAACGGGTCTTCATGCCGTTTTGTAGATAGAGTGATTCACGAGGAAGGTTTAGGTATATATTTGTCAATTTTATTTTTAACCTCCGTCGCGCCCGCTAATTCGTTATATGAATTTCCTAAAGAGTTTTTTTTTATAACATAGGAGGCAAACGAACAGGTGGGTCACCTGATGTTAAGTGATCACCGCCGTCCATAGACACTTGCAACACCAGGGGAGTCGCAAGTGCGTTGCCAGTCTGTGTTTGGGGATTCGGGAGAATGGGGGAGGAGGGGAGAAGAGAGAGGAGGGGTGGCCTCCAGCGCTCTCACTGACCGAACGTAACGCAACAATGCAAGCACTGTTATTTCACGTCGATTTTGTGTGAGTTAGGTGGTAGTACCCCGGGCGAGCCGACCCATTCATACTGAAACCAGTAATCGCTTCAGCGTGGCTCTATCACTTACAAGTGTCCAGACAACTCGAGGTTAATTTTTAAGAATGGTATAATTCATGTAAATTAAAAGATACCGCTGGAAGATTCATTATGAATATCTAGAGTAAGCAATCACTAGGAAGTAATATAGCAGAACTTATTTCAGGTTTTCTAGTTTGTAAATGCAGTGTTAGAATTGTTCTAAGGATTGATCTCCGATGTGCATGGACAACAGTGAATATTTATAACCTACACTTCACCCTGATTTGCCATTTCCATTGCATTTCTATTTAAGATAAATTGAGTTCATCAAAAATCAATTATAAAATTATGAAACTATTATCTTGAACTACCAATAAAATTTCTTGCATTTATAGCATATTTATCAGGGAAGAATATTGCCTATATAATATCACATTATGAACCTTAGGCGGGCTCCCGCACACCAGACTAAGCCTAACATAAGAAGAAGCGTTTTTTTATGTCATAGCAGGCAAACGAACAGCTGTGTCACCTGGTGTTATGAAAAACACACCACCAATAAATGATTACCACCGTCCATAGACACTAACAACACCAGGGGAGTCGAAAGTGCGATGCCAGCCTGCGTTTGGGGGAAAGTTTGGGGACGGAAGGGGAGGTGTGGGGAGATGGGCTTCCGGTGCTCTCACTGACCGAACGAAACGCAACAATGAAAGCATTGTTACTTCACATCGGTTTTCTATGAGAGGGTGGTACTACCCCGGGCGAGCCGACCCATCCATGCTGAAATAATAATATATTAAATAATAATAAATAATAACTTCGGCGTGGCTCTACCACCTTCAATTTTTGTCTACGTACAAATTGTATAGAAGTATCAAATACTCTTATCAACTAATACTAAACTGCACGAAAATCCGTCTCGTTAATTTATGAAAGGTATACGTGCTTTTAAATGATATGACAGACAGTAAATTAGTGGGCTTTGTCTTAACCAAGTATGCATAGCTAGTTGTAGGATCACAATCTATACTATAATAAAACTGTAGCAAGGTCAAATCTGTACATTAAATATTTTTTGAAAATTTTTATCGGGGTAGACTTTGTTATCGATATAGAAGCCAAAAATAATCTTTTTACAATTTTTGTCTGTCTGTCTGTCTGTCTGTCTGTCTGTCTGTCTGTCTGTCTGTCCCTGTGAACACGCATCACTCTGAAAGTACTGAACCGATTTTGACGAAACTTGGCACAGTGATAACTAATATTACGAGATTACATCTAGGATACTTTTTATCTCATAAAACGCAAGGGATTCTCCAGGATCTGCCTGTTTGTCTGTCCCTTTGAACACGTACCACTCTGAAAGTACTGAACCAATTTTGACGAAATTTGGCACAGTGATAACTAATATTACAAGGTTACATCCAGAATACTTTTTATCTCATAAAACGCAAGGGATTCTCCGGGATAACGGACGAAAGTCAAAAAATTGTAGTTAATGAAATTTTTGACGGATTTTGGTAAATTTTCATTGTGCTATATATAGCAGACAGATTAGCTAAAAAGATAAGCTATATTTCCCTAAGCTACTTTAAAAAAAATACCAAAAAAAGAGATCGCCGGGATTCGAACCGTCGGCTCCAGCAGACCATATAATGTCCAGTACGTTATAACTGAGCTACGGCTATATGACATTTCTATGCGTAATCATCAACCACATAAAATATGTGTAAACGAAACTGTCACTTATATGTTGTTACATTTATTTTATTGTATAAAAAATGTTTGCTAAACAAAGGTGACAAGATTTTTTCCTAAAACATAAACCTAGATAATAGTTACATTGCATTGTAGAAGATGAATCTCAACTAGAGTTCTATCAGTACGTGTGTTGTTTCGATATTTGATAAAATTAGCTTTCTAAATGTTGTTGAGTCTTGAAGTAGTTGGGTTCAGGTTTGTGAATCTAAGATTAAAATAAATCAGTTGAGGTGTTCGCAGTTATTTTTTTTTCCCATCCAACCATACTATGTTGTATTTATACTAATATTATAATGAGAGGTAAAGTTTTGTTTTCGAGGAATGCTTGGTACCTATTACTGATCCGATTTCAAAAATTCTTTCACTGTTAGAAAGGTATATTATCCCAAGTTCAGTTTCTCAGTAAAAAAGGTGGTTTATATGTCAGAAGTAAAATAAATGTGACAAAATTAAAATTGAATGCAGACAAACAACTAAAACAAAATGGAAATTTAATGTAGATAAAGTTCAATTTTTACAGTACGTTACGTGATGAAGTTACAAGGGGTACTGGGAAGACATTTATCGGCAATATATGTAAGTTAGTTTTGATCTTCACTTTGATGACACTACTTTAGGTAATGCTGCGAGCAGATTCTAGTCTTATTTTAAAAGATTTCTCACATACCAATTGGGTATATGTTTGAGTGAGTCCCTGGATAGTTTGGATTCACAATTGGAAGTGCTAGATGTCGCTGCAATCGGCTTTTAGGATTTGTAAGATTGTTTGCGTTTAAAAATACAATTGAAACCGATTTGGTGCAGACGAAGTTGCACGGGTCAGCTAGTAATAAATAATAACTTCGGCGTGGCTCTATCACCTACAATTTTTGTCTACATACAAATTGTATAGAAGTATCAAATATTCAACACGAAACAGTCTTGTTAATATAAGAAAGGCATACGTGCTTTTAAATGTTATGAATAGTAAATTAGTGTTTGTCATAACCAAGTTGCATAGCTAGTTGTAGGATCACAACAATTTATAAAATAGGAATATATATATAATTATGACAGAGTTTAGTGTGACACCTCTGCGATTTTTTCGATCGACACACTTCCTAAGGTAGTGTTTAAGTACTATAAAAGATATGAAGACAATTCAGTAAATTCAAATTGAATTCTCGTGGAACAATGGAATCAGGGAAGAGAGATAAAGTTTTTAAAGAGCAGACCGATGAAGATAACGGGCAATTTAAAGGTGAGGTTACTTATTAATTACCCTTAATACCATAATATTCATGTAAAATGTCTATTTATGATATCATTCCAATCTCATTAATTGTGCGCAGTTTCTCCTTTATTTTGTTTTCATATATTGTTAATCTGAAGTAATTTAAATTATAAGGAGAAGTCATCATCATTATCAGCCTTTAGAGATCCAGTGCAGGGGCATAGGTCACTTAACGAACGAAGGTATTGGCATAATCACCCCATCAGCCCACGACGTATTGATGATTTTAAACTTTGAGAAATAAACAAGTCTATGTTTACAAGAACATTTTTCAGGTTCAGATTTCCTCACAATGTTTTCCTTCACCGTCAGCCGATAGTGTTACCAATTTAAATTAGTAAATGTACGCGTATTCCGAAAAATTCGTTGGCACATGCCGGGGTTCGAACTTGCGCATATCGGAATGATTTTCCATCAGTCAAACTACTGCACCACCACGACCTGTTTAATAAAGTAAATAAAGATATGCTTTAGCACATATTGCTGAATAAACTAGCTTGGAAGAGAATAGTAAATCCGAAAGCTAAAGGCAGGTTTTTATGGACCTTATTATGAAATTCCGATGCATGTTTGACACTTGCTTTGTGACCTAACACGTAACCTTCACAAAAGGTAAACAGAACACGTGTGAAGAGATTTGCAAGGATCACTTTAGGTACCAATTATTGAAAAAGGGCATTAGTTTTTAAAGTTGCTGGAAATAAGTTTTTTTTTTTTTTATACTCAATCCGTGTTATTACAAAAAAGTTAAATACGTATTAAATACTTGGTTTAAAAAAGTTTCCTAATAAATGTACCGCGCTCGCCCGAGGCAAGTTCGTGTTATCCTTTTTCACAAGTCTAACCTAACGTAACCAAAGCGAGACAAAAGAACAAGATGGCGAACAATCAGTGACCGCGGTGTATTTAATATGAGACCTTTTTAAAGCCAGGGTTCAATACGTATTTAACTTTTTTGTATAGTTTAGGTATATACCGTATAGGTTTTAGCGTTCGACCGCAATCCGAACACTATGAACTAAGCAAAGTTGATAAAACACTAGTGTTGGCTTAAAATACTAGAATTCTAATTGACTCCTACATTAGGAAATGTATAGATAGTGCAATTCCTATTTTCACATTAACATATTTATTTACAGTTACAAAATGGGGTTACAGACATCAACAAAGCCTTATATTATTCTTTACATTGACTATCGGATACAGTATGCGGGCTTGTATGGGAGTGTCACTTGTTGCGATGGTGGACCGCAATACCGATAACATTATTATAAAGACTACGAATGGCACAACAATCTATGGTACAATTGGAATTGAAGAACATTTCGAGGTTGATGGATTTCTTAATGGAGTACTTCTAACACCGCCGGTAAGACTAATACTCTAAATAAAATATGAACAATAATGTACAATGTTCAAAACTGAAGTTAATCTATGTTTAATTTTAAGCCTTTTTACACTTTAAAAGAATAGCGTTTAATCACAACCTCATTTGATATTGAACGTGACTTAAAACTCGCTAAGCTTAAGTGCATTGTCGGAATAATAGGTCCTTGGCTATACATGTTCAATTTCAGAATAGTAGCTATCTGGCGGGCACAGAAAAGCCCTTGCATTATAAGGTTAATATTTCTTAGTAGCTTGCATGTATATCTATTTATTTGGCCCACTCTGAAACCTAATCGGTTGGTTGGATTCTATTATATATATAAGAATAGTTTCTTCGTCTCCGACTTCGTCCGCGTGGAGTACTTACTTTGAACTAACGTTATTTGACCGATTTTGAAACATTCTTAATTGGTGCTCCGCTTCCTATTGGTCCTAGCATATCATCAGATATAGCTTTCATATATAGCCAGATATAGCCTATACAGCCTTCCTCGATAAATGCGCTATTTAAGGCTGAAATAATTTTTCAAACCAGTAGTTTCTGAGATAAGCGCGTTCAAGCAAACAAACTCTTCAGCATTATAATTTTTAAATTGGGCCTGTAGTTCCTGAAATTAGTGCATTCAAGTAAATAAACTTTTCAGCATTATAGTAATAGTATAGATGTCATTAGAGTTATCTAACTCTGTGAGTGAGTTCATTTGTAAATCAAAAGAGAAAGGCTTAACAATTGTTTTCATTCCATTATTAGCATTTCTATTTGTTGTATAAACATTTTCAATTATAACAAACCTTGTAATTTTAGTATCCCAAGTTTAAATGGAACAAAAAGATACAAGATACAGTGATATCTTCATTCCTTTGGGGCTACATGCTGCTTCAAATCCCGGCTGGTCATTTGGCTCAGAAGTTTGGTACAAGATATCTTCTCACAGGAGCTATGGGTATTAACTGCATAGCGTCTATGCTCCTGCCGTTGATTGCTTATCATGTAAGTACATACGACATCAATATCAAAATATTATACGTCACAGTAATTTAATCTACTTATCTATGTGATTGTATGTTCAGATTTAATTATAAAACGGCTGGACTCGTTTTTATAACATTTTGTACACGAAACATTAAATCGTTTAGTATATTGTTCAGTTATGATAGCACTCATAATATGCCAATAATAGATTTAGAACAATCAATGAGACTTTAAAATTTTATTTAGGAAAATACTAAAAATGTAAACTTTATTTCACTTATCGATTAATCGATTTAATGTAACCGATTTAAATGATCTTCTTGACAAGGGAAGCAAATACAAGTTCGGCGAAGCTGTAAAGACCTTGCCAGGTCAATAGCATAATCTGTTCGAGAAAAAACGAAAAAAAAAAGAAACAAGTATATCAAAAATAATGGAAATATAATGTAACAGAAAAGAATATATTTTTTAATACTTTGTACACATTGGTCCACAAACTCACCTGAAGTAAGTAGTGTGACCTAATGTTCAATCAAAAATACTCTAAGCTTAGAGAGGTTAACTGTTGGCGCATTTGCCACAACAGAGATATAGGCAGGCAAATTGTAATCACGAGTTGTTAATTGTTGTGCATTGGGAAACAAATGTTACAGCGTGCATTGTAAGAAGATTTGAGTCAGCATGATATTTAAATTAGTGTGCAAATACTCGAAATTTAAACTATTCGAATAATATCAATTATTCGGATTATTCGAACAATTTCAATTATGCGAATAATTCAAACTATTTTAATGATTTTACTAATTAAAAATTTATCATACACTAAATAATTATTAATATACAAAATAAGTTCAATGTATTGGTCTATTAGTCAAAGGAATTTTAATTAAACTAGTTTGAAAATTTATAATAAATAAGAAACTTCACTGTTTATCATACAAAATTGTTTAAGTTTCTATGCAAAGAAATGAATTGGGAAATGTTATCTTTTCTTATAGCTATCATTTTAATAATTCTTCCTTATTTTTTTGTTTTTATGTCATAGGAGGCAAACGAACAGGTGTGTCACCTGATGTTAAGTGATCACCACCATTCATAGACACTAGCAACACCAGGGGAGTCGCAAGTGCGTTGTCAGTCTGTATTTGGGAATAGCGGGGGAGGAGAAGGGAGGGGAGGAGAGGTCTCACTGACCAAACGAAACGCAACTATGCAAGCACTGTTAATTCACGTCGGTGTTTCTGTGGATCGGGTGGTAGTACCACGAGCAAGCTGACCCATTCATGCTGAAACCAGTAATAAATTCAACATGGTTCTACCACAATATATATAAATATGATATATTTGAAAAGTTCGAATAATTCAATTTATTCGAATATTCAATTTGAAATCCGAATTGTACATCAACATTCGATTCGATTCGAGCATTATTCGCACGTCTCTAATTTAAATACGTTACTACCAAATTAAACTCATTGTTTGTGATCTAACAGGGAGGTTGGGTAGGTGCAGTCATAGTTCGTGCGGTGCAAGGATTGAGCCAAGCCTGTATTCTACCCGGTATCCATACATTTTTTGGTAAATGGGCACCATTAGAAGAACGGGGGAGACTGACTGCTTTAACTTATGGAGGTCGGTTACATTTACATTTGTCTTATTTTTTGATATTAGCAACTGAGTCGGTGCCTACAGTAAATGACAACAACGCGATTAAACCATAGCACGGTGTTAGGGCCTTTTCTAAGTCCACAGTCCCCTAGCTACCACTCTTAAAATGAAAATCTGCCTCCAAGCAACTGTTGGTGTGTTCCGGCAGCTTCACTTGAGAGCCAGCCCTCTCTAGGTTTAGCGTGTGTACCAACTTAGATCATATCGTCATTTAACGTTAGATGAGATTCCACAATCTCAAACGCTAAAACCTGTAAAAAAGGTATAAGGTTTATTCAATTTAAGCGCCATGTCAAGCGGGTTTTGGTGTCAAAAGGCTATTATAGAGTGGATCAATCAATCAATATGTAAACGATAGTTGGGGTGGCAACCACCACACCCACACGGGCGCGGGGTACCTTTTTTTATATGGGGAAATCCCTATAGATTCCCACCCGAGGGGGGGAGGTGGGGGGGGGGGTATGTTCGATTTGCGGGGGATAAAACCCCATGGTGTCTTCTCACAAATATTGAGGGGGGGGGAGGGGGTGGTGAGTGGGACTGTGTCTACTCCCGGGGAGATGTCGGCCTCTTAAAAAGGGGGTTGAAAGGGGGGGGGGGGGAGGGTTGAAAAACCCTAGGGGGAGGGGGAGAATTGCAAAAAAAAAGCCTAGAGCAGTGGACTCGCCGGCTGTATAACCTGGTTGGCTGCAGCGGAAACAGGTTGCTGCAGTCATACTTTAGAGAAGCATTTGACCCCCACGTGTCCCTCACCGAAACACCTGAAGCACCTCTGGGACCTGGGCGGCAAGACCTATACTTGCGCCGATACCCTCCGATTACCAGCCAACGCCCATCGGCGAGCTTCTTGGCTGCCTCCACCGGACACGAGACAATTGACATCCACAGGCCCTTAAGGCCGAGGCGGACGCCGTTTGTTTTGATTGGGGCCGGGGTACGTAGCCTAAGCAGTGGACTGTATATAAATTGGCTGGAGGTAGATACCCCTTCAAAATATATGCCGAAAGTATTTTCTTATAATCGGGATAAAAGCTCACTTACTTGATATAATATGTCTTCTCCGTCGCTGTTGCCCTTGGTGAGAGCACCAGGTATCCAAAATGAACACGAACAAAACACAAAATAGATTTCCGGGCCGCTGTGACAGTGTAGTTGAGCGAGTTCGAATGTAAGCGCGGGTTCCGACGAAGAGACCGATCATCCCCGATTGTCCAGTGACAAACAATGTGTTAAAAAGAATTTTGCCTAGCCCCAACCAATTTATGCCCGAACAATGGTGATGTCTGGAATTGACTCATATCTGTGCATCCATTAAAAACGTTTATAACATGTGCCTAATATATTCTAAATATTGTATATATATGTTAAAAAGATACACCAGATCGAGTTTCTTGACGGTTCTTCTCGATGACTGGGTTGTTTTCCGAACCGGTGGTAGTTTTGACGTTCATAAGTGCCTTCTTAGGGCCTAAATTGAAATTTTAGATTTTGATTTAGAAAAAATCTCGAATACAATTATGCCTAGGATTTTTACAGATTGTGAAGCACACAACTGTCATACTTTGTATGAGAATATTGGGTTATAACTAAAAGTATTTAAGTAATGGAATCGACTCCTGCCATACCCCCCAAAGGAAATAAGAGAGCTTCTGTTACGCTAGCATTTATATACATCAATGACTAAATTTACTGTTCAAATTCAGGCCTTGCGATTTTAATTCGCAATGTTTTTTATAGGTCAAGCTTTCGGAACAGTGTTGGGGTTACCTCTAACAGGATTCATCGCGTCATCACCATTAGGATGGCCTGGTTTATTCAGGTTTTATGGATTACTATCAGGTATAATTGCAGTAGTGTTATGGTTCTTCGCTGCTGACACACCCGCACAACACTCCACTATATCCAGAGCCGAGAAAAAGTATATAGAAGATGGACTAGGTCAAAAAGAAGGTTATGAAAATGTAAGATGATAATAAGATATTTGTATAATAAATGATGCCCCAAGTTATATGAATTACTATTATATTATTGAATCGTATAGTTAAATAGAATATCTATCTTTTATTGTTGTTTAATCCAATGGATGTACTTACCAAATAACATTCCAACTCGTTGGTCTTGCGGTGTTTTGCGCTCATGGTCGGTGTTTACAGGTTACTGAAATACAAATTTTCAACATTTTCACGCATACACACTGTATCGGTATGACCTGGATTTACAGTGTACGAAGGAAAATTATCGCCCAATATGAGTGAAGTTGGAAAAAGGGATGATTTGAAAGAAAGAACAAAGACGAAATAAGAAAAAAAAAGAAGGCTTAGGTTCAAGAGTTTTATTATGGCCATTAAGTGAAGTAGTCATTATTGCAATATAATTATTTACATCTTATATTGTTTATACATCCTTCCTTATGATAATTTAGCAAAGTAATATTGTACAAATGTCGGTAATTCTAATTTTAACAAATTGGTTGTCTGTAAAGTCGGTTTACGGACGATAATTTTACGTAATAACGTCATAAAAAAACATTGCTGAAAAATTGCATACTTCTATGAATTAAATTATTCTATGTATAAATAGATGCGTCACAAGCTTCGGCCTGAATCGCTTAGGCCAATCGCGTTGTTCCGCGCTGTCGCTTGCACGCTCAGCTGAGGCGGAACGTGACAATGAGTTATGCTTTTTCGTGCGTGCAGCCGGCGATCGATGATCGATTTATGAGACGTTATCACGTCAAAAGTAGTTCACGTGCGATATAATTGAAACTTCTAAAAAGAAAGCAAGAGCGTGTATCTCACTGTTCTCCAACACCCGAAGACAAGGGAAACACTGCTCCCATTCACCCCAACACTGTGTTTTATCCCCACTACTTTTCACCGCCCAAAATATTTGCGGAACAGTATTTTAAATCCCTCGCATAAGAAGTTTTACTTAAAAAAGGAAAAAATCATAAATATGTAATTAATTTGTGATTATAGAAAAAAATGCCAGTTCCATGGTCAAAGATCCTGCGCTGTCGTGGCGTTTACGCCATTATAGTGGCTCATACCGGCCACACTTGGGGACAGCTGATTCTCTACTCGGAAGTACCTGCTTTCATGGATAAAGTTATGGGTGTGAATATTAAAGCGGTAAGGCACTTTCAAATAGTATTCAGAGCCTTTATAAATTATATAATATTAGCATGTTAATGATCCATTTCCAGGTAAGCTTACACAATATGATTTATTCCTGATGATTTCTTCTCATCGTTGCCTGATGTCGAACGAATAGAAATATGGTAAGTTATGAAATACTTTGGTCACTTAATACTATTAAGTGGGCCCGCAGAAACTCATAAGACCGATAAAATACTACTAGATGCAAATTTTATAACATAAAACTCAATATTTCAAAAAACAGCAGATTCACCCCTTTCTTTTGGACTGCATTACCTATATTTACGATCACGTATAGATAAAAGCAATCTATAATAATATTATAAAGCTAGAATGTTTGTTTGTTTGGTTGAACTTGCTAATCTCAGGTACTACTGGTCCGATTTGAAAAATTATTTAAGTTTTAGATAGGCTATATACCATCACGTTAAGACCAATAGGAGCGGAGCACCAATGAAGAATGTTTCAAAATCGGGGTTAATTTTTCCTTAGCTTTGCCCAAAGCAACTATTCCCCGCGGACGATGTCGCAGGCAGAAGCTAGTAATATATATTTCGGTATTCAATAATTGATAGTGGATCTGTTTGTTTATTCTGGTCATTCTGGTCATTATTTTCAACTAGCTTTCACCCGTATGTATGTCTGACTTATCCCTCGTAAACAGTACTTTTTTTTGGGATGAAAAATACCCTACGCCCTTGTATATACCCCTCACAACATACACACATCAAAAAAGTCTAAGCAACATGGTGATATTAAAAATTTTACCATTTATAATAAATAATTTTAAATATTTACAAAAAAAAAGGGGAGGAAAAAAAATTTTTTTTTATTAAGAAATATGGGTGGTTAAAAAAAAAAAAATAATATTTTTTTTTTTTTAAAAAAAAAAAAAAAAGGAATTTTTAATTTAAGTGTTTTTTAATTTATTTTTTTTTTATTATAAAATAATAACAAAAAAAAAAAAAAAAAAAAAAAAAAAAAAATAATATTTAAAAAGAATATGAAAAAAAAAAAAAAGAGGGGGGGGGGGGGGAGAAAAAAAAATCAATATAAAATAATAAAATATTAAAAAAGAATTTTTTTGGGGCAAAAAAAAAAAAAAAAAAAACAAAAACAGAAAGGAAAAAAAAAAAAAAAAACCACAAAAAAAGAAAAAAAAAAACAAAAAAAGAAGAGAAAAAAACAAGAAAAAAAAAATAAGAAAAAAAAAAAAGGAAAATCAAAAGAAAAAAAAAAAAGGGGGCAGGCACCCGCCAAAACGAGCCCCAAAACAAAGGGGAGCGCGCGTGGAAAAAAAAAGGAAAAAAAAAAAAAAAAAAAGGAAAAAAGAAAAAAAAAAATTTGGGGGGGAGAAAAAAAAAAAGGGAGGGGGGGAGGAAAAAAAAAAAAGGAGGGAAGAGGAAATAAAAACACAAGACAAAGAATAAAAAGGGAAAAAAAAAAAGGAAAAGGGAGATAAAAAAAAAAAAAAAAAAAAAATAAATAGAAATTACACACCCTATCCTACCTCCACAAAAACACCATAAAAAAAAAAAGAAAAAAAAAGGCGCCAAAAACAGGAAAAACAAAAAAACACAAGGAAAAAGGGGAACCCCCCCCACAAAACCCCAAAATCCAAAACAAAGGAACAAGGAGAAACAAAGAAGGAAGAAGGAAGGGAGGAAAGAAAAAAAAAAGAGAAAAAAAAAAAAAAAAAGAAAGAAAAAAAAAAAAAAAAAAAAAAAAAAAAAAAAAAAAAAAAAAAAAAGAAAAGAAAAAAAAGAAGAAAAAAAAAAAAAAAAAAAAAATAGTTTCTTTTTCTTTTCCGTTTCTTTTTTCTGTATACCCCTCAAACATTCTCTTTTCATTTGAACCTTTTTTTCTTGCATTAAATATCCGTATGGGCCTAATTAATTGTCAGTTGCTTGCTTTTTGATGAGTGTATATCTAAATTTTTATAATTATCGTCCGAGGTAAAATAAATTCATTTTTGAACTCGTGAATAGCATTTGAAAACAATTAACCATAGATTATTAAGTGACAGTTAGGTATATATAAAAAGTTTAGGGTTATGTCAATGCTGTCCACGGATACACCTCTTTCTTTTTTTAAAGATAAGATAAACTTAGTTAAGTTAATGAGGTAATCATTCCTAAATATTTCGTAGAACGGCCTGCTGTCCGCCCTTCCCTTTATGGTGATGTGGTTCACCAATTTCTTCTTCAGTTGGTTCACGGATATGCTCATCGTTAAGAAAATTTTCAACGTCACCAACACCAGAAAAATTGCCAACACTATCGGTATGCATCTCTATTTGAATTTCATATTACCTGTATACACATTTTTTTAATATAAGAGTCGAATAGTCCACCTATTTATTTTTATTTTATTTTTGGCAACCAATCTTCTATTAGAATATTACTGTTATTGTCGAGTAGTATATTATAAGTTTCTTGCGATCATTTCAATAAACTAACAAGATGGTGGCCCTCTTGTTAGAACTTTTCAAGACGTTTTTGTATCAAGGCAGAATCCATGCTCCGTGATATTATTTCCCATCCACTTCACTTGTGCACAATAACCAAACTATATTACGTAAAATACTGCCAATATTACAAAATATATAGCCAAATAACACAAGATTATGAATAAAATATAAAGACCACTACATGACATTCCATGTTCCCGCCAAAAACTCCATCTTGGACCTAATCAAAATAGGTTACAGTATTTTTGTTACAGCCTCTGGATACACGCCTTTTAAGCGCAACTTTGTACCACTATCCTAATTACATAAATACTAAATGGAGGCTTCGTTTTTCACGAACACCCACGAAGTTTAAAAATAGTTGTATGCTTAAAACTTTCTTCATTTGAAGTTATAAGTTATGACAACTCTAATTTTTACTACATGTAGTTAATTACTTACGAGCATGATTCAATTTCAGGACATTTCTGCCAGGTATAGGTTTTTTAACTGTATTTATTTTGAACAGGAAATTTAATTGTTACTACAAACTACATGTGGGCTGCTGCGGACCTTTAAACGGAATTCCTTCAAATTGGTATGTCGGGTGATATATGGGGTGACGGGAAATTATGGTTTTCATTTGAACGCTTAATAAAAAAATATATAAATTAGGTAATACAGTTGTGTATGTATAAGAGAGATCGGTGCAAGGCATGGAATAAATCTTCTCTTCCTTCCGTAAGGTGAAGTAGCTATTTAAAAAGCGTAATTTATAATCAGCAATAGAAGGACAATAACTTTTGATAATTTTATACAGAATGCATTAAAATTCTAACAAAATATAATAGTAACTTATAACGTAAAATGTGTATTTTATAATACGAATGCTCGTCCAATGGTAGTCGAACTTCGACCATAGAGAAAAAAAGAATGTTTCCAATTTTTTTATTGATAACACTAAAGTTCCTCAATAGCTCCAAAGGAAAAAAAAAGAATAAATAAAATCGACTGACAGACAGAGAAAGGACACGTTCTTAACCGTTTACCTACTGCCTATTTGTATATAGATATTAGGCGTACCCGTGGTTTCAAACGCGTTGATTGTTATTTTTTTGCAATAAATAGTTGATTTACTGCAAATATAACTTTGCTCGCGGCTTCTCTTGCGTTAATCTATCCTTCAGGGATAGTAAAGAATTGTTCTGGATGAAATATACCACATTGTCTTTTTCTGTACTTCTGACAACATGTATGCATAAGTTCATGATGATCGATTGTGTAGCGTAAAAAACCAAACAAACTAACATTTGCAATTATTATTGAATTAAGATTCAAATAACCATTGTGTTAATATTTTTAACTGGATGTGGGAGCGTAACTACCACGTTGCTAATATAATGAGGTGAAATAAAAGATTTGACTCCGATTGTGTTGGCTTGTAAACGGTTTGACAGCTGGGTTTACGAATCCCAATAATCCTGATCCGTTCCTAGAACGCCTAATCTTTTCGCAGTGCCACTTTTGGTTTTTCACGATCATTATTTTAGTACCCACAGTAACATTGTTCGTCAGCTGTGTGTCGCTACCTATTCACATATTTCAAATATCTCCACATACCAACTTGCATGAAAATCAGTCGAATAGTTGAAAGGTTGATGTGTTGCAGCGCCACCTATTAACAAATTATAATAAAATGAATAGTACGTCAAACTTTATCGATCTCAGATGTACTAATATCCATTTTTTTTATATGACATTATATTTTATCACGTTCCTTGCTATTTACTCGATGTCGTGTGCAAGCAGTGCAATGACCCGTCACTGAGTAGCCACGCACATGATATCTTATTGTTATGTTTACCAAATTTGTATTCCCGTAAAATAGCGGCCACAACGAAATAGTCCGCCATATTTACACTACTCATTGAGGAAAAGTTTAAGTTATAAAATAAAAGAATATAAGTTTTTGGCCACCTGCTCAGATATATCTTTTTACTTCGGCAATAAACGTGCTACGTAATGTATTGATGTAGAAAAAGAAATTCTACGCGTTAAATATTTATTTGTGTTTGACGTTACAATCTTAAACGAGATAATTTAAATTCGTGTTAATGCAAACGTTTAGTTTTCCACTATATTATCATAAATAAACAATTACGTATATTTGTTGAATAAATATAAAACTATGATACGGACGATTATGTTTTCCTAAAATAATGTAAAATTGTGCTTACTAATGTGTACCTATATAATACTGTTAATACAATATACAATTCGAGATTCTTTTTTTAAGTTTACTTATATTAAATAGGTGGTAGAGTCACGCTGAAGCTATTACTGGTTTCAGCATGAATGGGTCGGCTCGCCCGGGGTAGTACCACCCTCTCACAGAACCGACGTGAAGTAACAGTGCTTGCATTGTTGCGTTTCGTTCGGTCAGTGAGAGCGCCGGAACCCCACCTCTCCTCCCCTTCCACTTTGCCCTTCCCCTTCCCTTTCTCCCACCAACACAGGCTGGCAACGCACTTGCGACTCCCCTGGTGTTGCAAGTGTCTATGGACGGTGGTGATCACTTAACATCGTGTGACCCACCTGTCCGTTTGCCTCCTATAATATAAAAAAAATGGGAATGGTAGAAGGAAATAAGCGTAGTATCGTTTATCCATTATGGAATGTTTCGTGGCAAAAATTTTATGTAGGATAGTCCGTGCGAGGTACCACCACAGAGTACACACATATTTCTGCTGCTAAATAGCATTGCTCGGGCTTCTTCGTCCCAATTCATAGTATGTGGATGGTAACACGCAATGACATACGAGACGTTCCAACTTAGTTCTCAGAACTAATAACCTAAATCTGTATTATAATTAAATTTGTTTCAAAAATACGTTTAGCCACTCAAGTGTTAAGAGTCCTAATATGAGACTCGGTAAAAATGTCTTTAAGTGTGGAGTCCTATATTCGGACGCGCCACACATGCGTTATTCTTTCGCGAAAATTAAAAATACTATAAGAATGAAAGGGTCCACCATCTCACAGATAGTTCAGCACACCTGTGGTACAAAAAAGTTGAAGTTTCTTAACATCTGAAGGGGGGCTATTTTTGTCGAAAGCTTAAAAACAAGTGCAGTATAAAAAAATGTATTGGATCATATGCTATTTGGTTTTTATTTTATCACATATGTAAGATTGTATAAAAATAATAATATTAAATCAGCAAGCATTCTATTTTTATTAATCGTAAATAAAAGTTAAGTTTTAGGTAACCCGTAAATATTATTTCTCATAGAACAGTTACAATGCAATTTAAAGTCAAGTGTAGTGTAAGAATTTACATAAAGAAATATAATTTATTAATGAAACTAATTGGAATTATACAAAATTCCAATTCGATTTAGAGATAATCGGGTTTTTCTAAAACAAGGTTCAAAAATTTGTGCTCACAAACCTATGTGTTGAAAGTCCCAAATTGGGATACACATTCAACCTAGAAGTAGTCTTTTTACTTCAACGCTCGAAGGGTTGGAGATCATTTGAACATCTAGTTACTTAACTGTAAAGCAGATGGCGCTAAAACTATAATTTTATTGAAATGTCAAATTGCCTACCTTTTCTCCATATTCTTATCTACGGTACTATGATTTATGAGTGGGCAAAGAACTACGGTTTTGTTAAAGTTGCCTTACATAGGTAATAAAAGTCCCTTAAAAAAATAAAGAGAAAAAAAAATAGGCCACCGTAGTTATTTAATATCAAAACGACTTATTGATGATAAAATCTTATTCAAGTTGCTTTGCAACATACCTACATGTATTTGTATTTTTACTTGAGATCCATAGATAATAATGCCTTATCCACGTGTATGCTTCATAACTGTGAGTAAAATATATAACTAAATAACATTATAATATTTATTTCAGGATGTGTTCCAGCTGCCATTGGACTTGTAATTCTTGCGTATATACCTAAAAATATATACGTGGTTGAAACGATTTTGGTTTTTATTTGCGCAACCAAGGTGTCCGGACACTTGGGTTATCATGTAAGTTTATTTTTTTATTTATTAGAACATCCAACAAACGTATAATTTTTTTTATAAAAATACTTGATTTACATAGTTACTCAAAAAAACTTAAGAAGATCCGGACAACACTGGATTATTTCTGATTGTATATAAAACTTGATAAGCCTAATTAATGTTTTAAAAATATAAATTCCATATAGATTATTATTAGTGAACGGACTTGTACAACAGTAGTTTCTGAGAGATTAGATATCTAAACAAATGAACTTTGTTTTTCTAGGATATTAAGTATAAATTTATTTTTGAGTCGTATAAAATCAAAGTACAGATCTGGTAAAATGAAATAAATACAATAATTGACTAGAGAAAAAAGATATATACAACATGGCATTTTAATTCACTTAAAGATTATGGTACAATATTCATCATTCATATTTACCATGTATGGATAGAATATTAAGTTTATTACTTTTTTTTCAATCACCAAATTATAGGTCAAACCTCCTTTGCCAGTTTTTATTTTATATAACTATTTTTTTTTAAATAGAGCCGCACGGGACACTTGGTGGAGTGAAACATCGAAATTGTTTTGTATACGTTATATGCCTAAAAGAACAGATTACGACAAGAATCAGCTATGGCATAATGGAAAGATAAAGCATTACAAATTTGTTACATAAAATAATGACTATTCATTTTTATTAAATACAAAAATTCAACTAAGCGTAGGCGCGGTATGTTTGGCGGCATTTATCAAAGGGTGCTAGGCTGTCGGCGCTAGTATAATGAGTGGCCGACAAAACAATTTGAATCTTATGGTTGCAAACGTTTTGAGTATTTCGTTAATAGTCCAAAGTTCGTGTTTTGTGTCGCCACGTCGCGCCAAGCCAACAATTAGGTTTACCCGCGCCTATAGATGTGTCACATTAAAAACAGTTCTTGTACTTAGTTTATGGATTAAGCAAATCATTTTTATTAATGTTACAGGTAAATCATATTGATATATCTCCTAACTTCGCCGGGACTATGATGAGTATGAGCAATTTTGTAGCGAACATGATAGGTTCGTTGGCACCTATCCTCACAGGGTTCATCCTTACTGATCCCGTAAGCCGTTTTTTTTTGTTTATCTTAGCGTGACAAAATGTTTGCACTATACCGACTGCCACAAATTTACGGTACAATCTAAAAACCATGGAAAGAAATATGAGAGATCCAGTCGGCGCTATCATTTCAACTAGCAAGCTTTGCTTTATCTGCATGTACAATAGTTTTCAAAGAACAGCAACCAAATAGAGTCATTATGATGACTATATCACCACAATATGGTTGTCGCAACTCAGTCGTGTACATCGAACATACAGTACTCAAGTCTTGATTCAGAGACCGGAGCGGACCGGTATAGTATGGTCACCATCTAGTAGACCATTCATGCGTGGCTGTTACTTTTTTTTTACTTAAACTATTCCTTTCGACCACTGCCGCTTATTATAGTCCGTCTACGATTAATATTACTTGATGATAAATGTCTTTAAAAATATTATTATTGGTAAATATTTTGTTATTCATTTTGAAACAAACTAAATCAAACAACTGCATTTGATACGCCTTGATTCCTAGTTTATTTTGTCCTCTTCTACCGCGCGTATAATCATATTTGTATATTCCTTTTCAATTTCATTTTGCATCTCATCCCCAAGGCTATCGTCTCTAGTAATGTGAGAACAAACATAATTTTTGAATTTTCAGACTAGTGAATACTTATGGAGGAAAGTTTTCTTCGTAGCGGCAGGTTTTTACTTTTTCTGTAACTGTTTCTACGTAATCTTTGGTACCGGGGAGAGAGCTGATTGGAACGAATCGTCGACGACTGGAGATAAGCAAGACGTGGAAAGAGTAGCAATGATCGAAAAAACACAATTGTCATAGTAATCATTCAATTACTATACCATAGACACGTAGCCTCTTTTTATCATAGATATAAATATAGCACACATTCATAGCTGTGTAAATTATAATCGTATTATTATTAATGATATGTTGTTTTTTATTAAAAGAATAAATCGTATTCTGAAAATTATTTCACTTTTATTTTTTCTAGTTTATCCCTCATATTATTGTAATGTCTGAACAAAAATGAGTTGTATTCTCAAGACTGTTAGAGTTTGATGTACTTGAATTTTTATAGTCTTGAAATAAGCGCCTTATCCACCACTTATGGTACATCGATACATGTAAAAAATAAAATGATCATTAATATTAACTCGATATATAATATGGTAAAAAATAACATTCTAGATACATTAAAGTGGCTTTGTTTAAATTAAATAGCATTCATGTGACGTTCTGTTCGGGACTACACTGCAAGCTCACATAATGTAACACAAACATAATGTAACCGTAATGGGTAATAAAACTATCAATCAAAAAATCAGCAGTTAAAACACAGAACAAACATTTGTCTCTTCACTATTTGTTGAATTTTACTGTTAAATTTAGAGACCTTCTTAAGATTATATTATATCGATATGCATATTTAATTTTATATTTTGTGTAGTTGAGGTTGTTAGTTACAAAAAGATCTCAATAATTTATAATTAAAATATGTCTTCAGAGGCTTAAAATGAATTATCAACGGAATCGTTTTTCTGTTTTGTTAGGGCGTTTGTCAATTTTAATGTTAACTCAAACTTTTTCAGCTTACAAATTTTTAAATATCTTATAGACTACTTTCGTTTCGATCAGCAAAATATCTACTAATTTTTATATGCCTTTGGAATTTACGTGACACTGGCACAATTATAGAAAATTTTGACAGAAGCTATAGCTTAGAAAAACCTGTCAGATTTAAATTTCGAATTGTATTAACTGAAACAATTTCGTACAAACTGCTTTTCAAGTTTCAAAATAAAGTAAAATATGAGTTTAAGTGCGATTTTACAAGATGCAAGAAATACTAACATTGATGAAAATAATAAGCGCCCCAACGATTTGTTACCTAAATTAAAAGACCTCACTGAACGAATTCAACTATTATCTTGGGCATTACAACAAAACATTATCGACACTCATGTTAAATATACGGTAACTAAAAGTCTCGAACAAATAAATTACAAAAATCGAAAAGGTAACATTACGTCTGATTACCTTAAATGTGTAGAAGAAATCAAACTGCATGAAGAAAAAACCGAAAGTATCAGTGAAGAATTTAAAATATTCAAAGAGAAATTGTATAAATCTTATTCTATTTTTGAAAAATTGTGCGTTCTCGCTGAGTCTAAAAGAATTTTGGTTCAAGCCAATCACGACTTTAGCAGATTTGTTTATCAAGACGCAGTACTGGCTCTAAAGAATTTAAAAAAAGAACTCAATATTTTAAAATTCGAAGGTAACCTGGCAAAAGCTTTATCAAATATATATTCTCAAGCTGAGAACCAATTAGCACTGTACATAGCACAACTGAGTGTTGAATGTGAAGACATTTTTACTTGGTTTGAGAAAAAAGGTTTGAACTATTTGACCTATTCTCTATCGATACAGCAGAGTGATCCTATTTTGTTACAAAAAATATTAAACACATTATATGTGACTGAGAGGTTGAATGCTGAACTCTGCCTGTTTTCACATTTCTTCATAGAAGAACTGTTGCATAATGTTATCAGGCATAATTGTATTATTTTCACTGAAGACCACATAGGTGCTATTGTTTTTAATATAAAAATAGATCTAAGAGATTATAAACAGCCAAATTATCAGACAATCTTCAATAATTTAATGGCTATTTTTGAGTTTTTACATTCAACATTGGGTCAACAGTTTGAAGGTGGACAGACATTTATAGAGATTTTTGCTGAGTCAATAAGGGAGAAATTCTTTGATAGGATAATAGAAGACTGCATTAGGAATAATTTGCCATCATGTGAGAGCACTTATGAACATTATAAAAATATTGTTATTGAATTGGATGCTTTTAATAAGTTTTTGGTTGATATAAAATTTGTCGAAATAGAAAAATCACCTCTCAACAAGTATATTGATGACACAGAGTGTGTATTATACAATAAGAAATGTGAGAAACTTTTAATAGATGTTAGAGGTTTATTAACACATAGTCTATCCTGTGGCACTATCGAAGTAGGGGTTACTGTAGTAAATAATACAGATTTAGTAATAGATGTAAGTGAAGAGGTTATTTCATGGGATTTGAATAAACCAATTTTCCTACCAAAATGCATAATCTCCTCAAACGTAAAGCAGATAATGTCTATGGTAACTGAGCATTTAGAAGAAAGTGCAAAGTTACCAGAGGTTTATAGCAAAAAGCTGGTTGCATATATCAAAGATATTGCAGTTCTATATCAATGTGTTGTACCGAAAAAATTCAAAGTTAATTTGGAATGTTGTCCCTCTGATATTGGTGAGTGAATAAAGTATCAATTGATAATTTAATGTATGTTAGCAAAATTTACATAAGCTCCATTTTACAAATCAAACATAGCAACAACAACAACAAAATCAACCACAAATTGATAAAGTAATATAATAATATCAATACAGAAAGAACTTATATTTTAAAAATAATCTTGTAAAAACAAGATCAGAAGACATTTCAAGAGTGACATACTTATTTTTAAAACAAATTTAAATTTTATTATATAAAATGACAACCTCACTGACCACCTCCAGATAATAGAGGTTTTAACACAAATAAATGTGAATTAACTAATAAGGTAAAAGCTTTTTTTACGTTCTACAGTCGTGGTTGCTAACCCGCGCTCACATTCTCATGTGTGCCCACTGTTGATCTTTAATGTGCCCTCTGTAAGATTTCCAATATATTAATCTTAAAATACCATTTTTTTAAATGTATGATGTAGGTTTGGTTTCCCCCAAAAAAAAGCCATTCTGCACTCACCACACTGTTACAATTTATCATTACACTCTTTGACAAAGGTTGGCCACCACTGTTCTGTTATGATAGCATAAATCATTGCTAGAAGGTTTGGCCGGATTTTAGTCTGTCATGTAGTGGATTTTATATTTTATTCATAATCTTGTGTTACTTGACTCTATATTGTGTAAAATTGGTGGTGTTTTATGTAATATAGTTTGTTTATTGTGCATAAGTGAAGTGAATGGAAAATAATACCACGGACCATGAATTCTTAGATGCCACAGAAACTCCATGGAAAGTTCTAACAAGATGGCCACCATCTTGTTAGTTCATTGTAATTATATCAAGAAACTTGGAATATCGATACACACTTGACGATGGCAGTAATAGTATACTAGAAGGCTGGTTGCCAAAAATAAAATAGAAGAAGAACTTGTTATACTATTAACTACTCGACAATGGCAGTAATAATCCAAAAGATTGGTTGCCAAAAATAAAGTTAAAAAAAAATCATTGATATTCAACAGATTTAGGGAAAGGCACCAAGAGCTTACACTAAAAAATCCAAAGCCACATACTAAATATCAGTGTTTAAATTGTATTAAATTTGAAAAAAAATAAGTCTTGTTGATATAGAAAGTAAAAATATTCACATTTAATATACCTATATAGGTATCTATATTTCTGCCAGGGCCTTGCAACTTTAACACAGCCACCTACAATCACCTCAGAAAAGTCTGTAAACTTGTGACTACCACTCATGTTTTTGTAAAACTACTAAGCTACTAAGTCTATCAATCTCTGGTTACTGTAATAATTTCCAGTATTGCCATGCTTCAGTCTTGCCTTATAATTCCAGCACTCTTTTTCAATAACTGTTTCTATCTTGCTCATGGACTACTCGGGCCACCATGGTGTAACATACTTCCTCGACCACTGGCTGACCAGCTCATATTAGTTTTGCTGGAATGCATCCAAGACCTTCGAATATTGGGCTTGGAGAAGATTTCACTTTATCTGCAGAGTCAGAAGAATACTATAGTTCAAAGTATTGAATCTGAAGGTAAAAGGAATCTAAGATTTTTTTATGTTGGATTCATTCATTTATTTTGGTTAATAGGGTAGGATAAGTAAAGTTTTACAATTTACAAAGTTTAGTGTGTTCAGGGAAAATACGTTTTGTACTAAGAGAGACTTTTATGAGTCCTTAATATCAGATATGTTTCAATCTTAAGAATAAATAAATAATTAATTCTGTTTTTTCACTACTTTTTAGCTGGATAATTGAATAAACCACAAAAAATTAAGAAATTCTCATTCAGTTTTATAATATTTTGCAATCTTCGAAATTATATGTGACTTGCAATTATATATTTGTTTTGTTAATTTTTAAATTTAATAATTTTAAGAAAAACATTCAAGATTTTGATTAATTATAAATTATTTTATCTCATATTGGCTGTGTCCTGTAGTTTTACTTTTTTGAATTTTAATTATAGATACATGTTCAATACATATTATCATTATTTTTGTTTGTATTTACATACAATTTACAGGAATGCTTGATGTTTATATATTGTGCTCGCCTCCTTAGGGACGTAGCATCAAGTTATATTATCTAGAAATATTATATACAGGTGATTTTTAACGTTTATATTTATATATTAGTGCATTTCGTGAGTTAAGTATTGAATTAATTAGTAAAAAAAAAGTTTACAGTCTCAGGTTAACGAAATTTAAGTAATTTTACATAAAAAATAATAAAAATATAGCATATGATATTTTTTTTGTAGTTTTATTGGAAAATATTTGAAATTTTTTATTAGTGTTATCTTTGACCGCGGATATCTTTGAAGCTGTTAGTCTGAGGAATTTTGGTCTTCAGACGTTTTTTGTAGAGCGTAAAATTTCCTACAAATATCATTTTTCAGATTGTTGTTACGATGAACCGTTCCAAAGTAATAAAAATTAAAAAATTTAAAAAAAAATTCCCGTGTTATTTAAATGGAAAATAAAGAAATGGATACAGGCAAATCTTACTATTGATATTAAGAGCTCACATGGGCGCCAAAATTTTTGTTTTTAGGTATACTATCAATTTTTAGACACCAAAAGAAAAAAAAAAATTCGTCTTTTTTTTAAACATCCTAATACCATGCCCATGTTGCTGTGATGTAACTATTTATAAATAATAATAACAAACACACCCAGAGCCACAGACACAGCTAGTATGAGTGTAGGTTTATCATAGTTTCAAATTTAACTTAATCACAGAGACAATGATTGAAAATTTACATAACTTAATTTATTATTTTGTTATCAAAGATTTGTCATGGAATAAAGAAACTTATGAGCATATGGATTGTGCTATAAATACCGCCACAACATTGATGAAAGATCTGAAAGCATCATGGTTACATGTCCTGCCTATGAAAATGTATGAAATGTCGATGTGCACACTCATACAGGTGAGAACTGTTTTTTTTTACAATAATCTATACTAATATTATAAAGGTGAAGAGTTTGTTTGAACGTGCTAACCTCAGGGACTACTGGTCTGCTTTGAAAAATTCTTTCTGTGTTACATAGCTCATTTATTGGGGGAAGGCTATAGTCTATATATCATCATGCTAAAGTTAATAGGAGCAGAGCAAAAATGATGAATGTTTCAAAATCGGGGTTAACATTGGTATTATTTAAAAATATTTTCACCTTCTATATAAACGAAATAGCGAGTTAAAGTTAGCGTTAGCTCACAGTAAGTATTCCAGGCGGACGAAGTCGCGGGCAGAAGCTAGTGATATAGATATTTGGGTCTTGTAAGGATCACTACTAAGATTAGAGACGTGCAAGGTTTGACTGTAGAAACATTGCCTCCACAGCTATTTATGATAGACATAGAGCCTCTGAATCTATCTTATTATATCTTTAAGCATACAATTTGTGAAGGTTATACATCACATACATTGCATCTTTCCAGGAATAAGTGTGACACTGTTATATATAAGTAGATAATGGCTGCGCCACCTTTAACACGTCGCTTATGTTAACCAATAAAGTTAGTGCATTTCCAACTTGCTTTCAGTAATCATTTCGCATTACAAACGAACAGACACATATTCGAAATTATTTAGATTTCATTTATTAAAAAAAAAAAATACATCTTATAAGAAATCCTTGTAAAATATTTCAAAACTTAAGAAAAATAAAAAGAAAATTATATAAATTCCATGTTAAGTTGTAACATACATATGCTTTAATGTCTATATTCTTAAATTAATACATATTCTAAGACCATAATAAAAAGACTGCATGAGTAAATTCAGATATGAAATTATTTTATGCAGATTTTATAGACTCTTTTCATATAATACAAGTAATAGTAAGTGATAGTATTAGAATGAATATAACCTTTACTTAAAACTCTGGATTAAATCTGAATATAGTTTAATAGAATTTAGATTTTAGTAGGTGGTAGAGCCACGCTGAAGCTACTACTGGTTTCAACATGAATGGGTCGGCTCGCCCGGGGTAGAACCACCCTCTCACAGAAAACCGACGTGAATTAACAGTGCTTGCATTGTTGCGTTTCGTTCGGTCAGTGAGAGCGCCGGATACCCAACTCCCCTCTCCTCTCCCCACTTCCCCACTCCTCCTTCTCCCAAACACAGGCTGGCAACGCACTTGCGACTCTTCTGGTGTTGCAAGTGTCTATAGACGGTGGTGATCACTTAACATCAGGTGACGCACCTGATCGTTTGCCACCTATGATATAAAAAAAAAGAATTAGACCATGAATAAAGGCATAAGTAATAAAATGTTTTTTTCTTAGTCAAACTGATTACGCTATTGGCCTAGCAAGGCCTTAACAGCTTCATCGGACTACGTAATGAAAAAAGTGTTACTGAATAAGGGTACTGTTTTGATGAATACACTCTTGTTTAAGATTTTCTAGAAATACATTAGATCAAATAAAAGTAATATACGTAGTTTGCTGCTTCTTTTAGCTTGCATGTACCTGTTTATAAAATTCTCAAACAAGTTCAAATTAATCTGTAGGATAGTTTTTCACTTTCCCGTAATTTTGGTTTTTACATACTTATTCCCATTCACGGTATTCCACAAAGGATGCGACATTATATTAGGTCTTTACCTAGAAATTGCGTTTTGTATGAAAAAATTTAAACGAATTTTTTTAATGTATTTTTTATTTTTATTAATCGAAGAAATAACCCATGAATCAATGCATCTTTGCAAGGGTGGGGGTTTATTGATGCCCTTTTAAAAAAAAAAGGGGGGGGGGGGAAAAAAATTTTTAAAGGGAATTTTAATTCCCTTTCGGGGATAAAATTTTTTTCCCCAGGGGGATTTCAAAAATGGGAAAAAGAAGTTGTTGGGGGGGGGGGGTGGGGGGGGGGGGGGGGGGAGAGAACCTACCCCATTCAGAAGGATGGGGTCGTTGTGGGGGGGGGGGGGGGGGGGGTGGGGGGGGGGGGGGGGGGGGGGGAGGAATGAGAGGGAGGGTGGGGGATTTGCAATCTTTTCATTAATTTTTTTCATTACATAACAAAACAAATGTTAAGCATGTCTGTAAGGATGGAAGAGTTAAATGAACAGGGAGGAAAAAAAAAAAAAACTATCCATACTTAGAGGGATAAATTTTGGGAGGGGTAATTTTTATGGAGGGGTTTGGGGGGGATAAAGAATCAAAAACTGGGGATGCTAAGAAAACAAAAATAATTCAATATTAAGGAGGAAAAAAATTGTTAAAATTTTTTTATTGTGGTTGGAAGGGGGAAGGGAAGTGTCGACGGGTAAGTGTGGAGGGGATGATGGGGTAGTGGGGCGACAATTTTTAAAGCCTTTTAAATTGCAAATAAAAGGAAAAAGAATAATAATGATTTAAGGAAAAGCGAAAGTTATGTAAATTAGGCTGGAATTATATCATTAAATTCAAAAATTTCATTAATTTCGAATAATAACTAAAATTTGGGAGGGCGAAGGTTAAATTTAAAACGAAAAGAAGAGGGAAAAAAAAAAAAAAAGAGGGGGGGGGTTTGGTTTGAAGTGTAAAAATCGAAAAAAAAAAAATTAATTAAAAAAGAAAAAAAGAAAAGAGAAAATAAAATAAAAAAAAATAATGAAAAGAATTTAATATAAAATAAAATTAATGAAATTAGATAAAAAAAAATTAAATATTATACTTGTTTATTTTCACAGTTATTCGTTTGTTACAATAGTTCCCTTCATTTTAAAATATGCTAAATCCAATTCTAGCCGTTACTAATATTTTACGTTATTTTTGAAATTTTTTGTATATGTCAAATATGAATATCATAAAAAAAAACAAAAACCTTATGAACGGCAAAAATTGTACTTCGTTCTCGATGTATAAAAACTGGAAATCTAAAAAAACATCAAACATGTTATATGAACGGTTGAAATTGGATTTACCTCATTTTGAAGTGTCGCGACATAGTTATGTCAACTAGTAGGCGCCCAGTGGTCGACATTCGATTTAAAGTTTGAACTTTATTAGGGTTCTTTTATACAATTTGACCAGTTGATTTCAAAGAGCATATTGTAAGGCATGCAACGTCAGTCATGTTAATAATACTTAAAAGGTAATTGGAACGTAAGAAGGTTTATGGATGTTCGAAACGTCTTTTTCATTTACATATATGTTGTGTAAAATTCAAGCAGTAGTGTGAGTAATGCATATTTTAATTAATTTAATGTACTTCTAATGCATTTTATATAAAATAGATAGTTTTCTGCACTTCTCCATATAAACTTTAACTATGCCAAATTTCACGTTCATCCGTTCACGCAATTCGCTTAAAAAGGGTACAAAGTTTTGGCTTCACTTATTAATTATAATGGGCATATATGATGATGATAACACATTGTGTCAGTTCAAGTAGTGATAAAAGAGACTATAGATATATATCTTCAAACTTGTTAATTCTATAAAATAATATATATATATATATCACTGAAGATCGTGTCTCAGATAAACTTCTTAAATGAAATCTAAGAAAATTTTCAATGTCATTATATTTACTCCTGTCTCCAGGCTTTATGTCAAGCGTTGATACAAAGGATGTTTGGAAATATCAAACCAGTCGATGAAGAACTAGTCTACATGCTGGCAATAAGATTTGAAGATACAGCTGGAGATATCATCACATTGTTTGAGGTAATCTATCCTTTGACATATTGCAACCTAATGTCAGGTACAGTTTGTGCTTGTTTCCTACCACATGGTATAAAAAATTCACAAAAAAAATGTCTTCTATTTCCCTCAGAACATGAAATGTTCTAATTAGGAATTTAGATACTGAAATTTATATTATAACTAGCGGGCCCGGCGGACGTTCTACCGCACTGATAACACTGGTCTGCAACAAAATCCTCCTTCAAAAAATTATGTCATAAATATGAAGATTTTGATGCTCTGAATCTGTTCGCGATAGCCGATTTTTTCTATCACGTCTAGATTTTTCGATATGGTTTTTTTTTTTCAAAATATCATAAATTGAGTTTTTTCTTATTCGTTTTATGCATTCACGTCGTATATATACATACGAAATTGGTTTTTGTCATAAGAGAAGGAAGAAAAGTACGGAAAGTGATTTCTATGGAGGTACATATGAGCCTGCACAGTGTTTACTGTGACTCTACAACAGTTAGTTGAAAACTTGTCTTTTAATAGTTTACATTCTATATCCAAAAATTTACTGGGTTTTGTATATGTATATTTTTTAAAGTAGTTTATGTGTAGGTTATCCATTTTTCTATGAACAGACATAATAAATATAAAATAGATTTTTTTATTGAGTTCCATTCATTTTTAGGTTATGAAATGCCGCACACTTGTAAGAATTCTACAGACTGTTCTTAGAAAGCTATGACAGATGACGTTTTCAATTCGAAGTTGAACAAAGCTGAAAAAAGTTTGGGTGGCTTTTGTAAAAGTGTGTGATAATTCTCTTGGTACCTGATACAAAAGCTTACAACTACCGAATACTTTATTCGAGAGTTTTTTTTTTTTTTCTGCAGACTCTCGGTCCGCACCATTTTTTGCTATCGCTTTTTAAGTGTAAGTTAAAAATCGTATCTGTGAGCATCTATTGGGTGTTTCTTTTTTATATATTTATTTTTATTATTATTTTTTTTTTTTATTTATATATGTTTATTTCTTTGTTTTTATGATTTCATTTAAATATTTTATGACGGATTTTTTTTTTATAAAGCTTTAGGATGCAATATTACACTCATAATTAATTTTTTGGACTCGCATGTAGATTTTTCGGAAAATCTCTTTGTCGTATCAGATGAGCATGGTGAAAGGCTTCCTACGGATATTACGCATATTTAAAGACGTTACAGTGGAAAATAGTCAGCAGCTATGCTTGCTGACTTTTGTTGGTCTATTTGCCGAGAAACTTCCATGGAAACTATGAAAAGAAAAAAACTACAAAATACCTTGAATTATATTACCCTAATGAGATAATACTGAGATATACTGGTATTTCTATAACTTGTGACTGTAAAATTAGCATTTTTCGCTGTAGAACTTAGACTGTTCACTTCATGTAATTGACTTCACTTTCTTGTAATTGTTGCTACTTTGATAATAAGTTTTTTAATGAAATGGACATTGTATTTAAATTCTATGTGCTGTATTGTGTTAAATTCCGTGTTTAGAGCACCAACTATAATGTTATCGTGCATGAAAAAAATCAAGAGGTAAAAAAAATTTTTTTTGCAGACCAGTGTAATTAAATGAAACTGTGATAAATAATATACCTAAACCTTCCTCACGAATCACTTTATCTACAGTTAAAAACCGCATGAAAATCCGTTCAGTAGTTTTTGAGTTTATCGCGAACAGACAGACGGACAGAGGACTTTGTTTTATAATATGTAGTGATATTTGTTATGGTGTGAAATTCTCCAGTGCTTTTTCTCCTAGCAACTTGCGCCATCTATCATATATAAGAGATAATTTTTTTCCATGACATGAAAGCGTAGAATGTTTATTAGAATACTAGATGTCGCTATTAGAGGTAATATCGACAGTAAATAACCTCGGTTAATTATTGATAGTTGGTGGGATATGTTTTTTTTTATATATCATAGAAGGCATACGAACAGATGAGTCACCTGATGTTAAGTGATCACCACCGTCCATAGACACTTGCAACACCAAAGGAGTCGCTAGTGCGTTGCCAGCCTGTGTTTGGGGAGGGGAAGGGGAGGGGAGGGGAGGAAAGGGAGGTGGGCTTCCGTCGTTATGTAATTACATTTATATATTTCACGGGCAATTCAATTTCTTGCTGTCATATTGTCGTAAGATAACGTTTCAAGTTTTACTCTTAATTATCAATGATATTATAACTATAGATACTTCATAAGTGCTTCATCAGCGCCTTGTTAAAAAGTGGCTAACTAGCTACTGTGATCTCAGTATCGCGTCAGCGTTAATGGAAGCATGACGGGTACTGATCGTTTCATAAAATGCCTTAAAACTATGGCAAACACCATCCTGTTTTATATAATAATAAAGTTATTTAGTTGATGTCACATTTACATTCTTAAAACTGTACAAAATGTAGAAGGTGCGTCCGGAGAAGCTGGTATGAGCAAGTGATTTAATAACAATGGACAATATTTATTAATATACTAGGAACATTAACCACGTTTCTAGATCCTAGTGACTCCTAGATGACACGTCAATAGTTAGAAAACACTCCCCAAATACTTTTGATACCGGCTCATATTACGTATAATTAAGCCACTGACCTCAAATTAACTATCGATAATAGATTTGTTTCGATTAAATTGTATTATATTTTCAATCTGTCGTTGCTACGTAACTTTTGTAAGTAAACGGAAATCATATGCACCGACGAAGAAAACTGAATGAACTAAGAAATAGATAACATATAGAAATAAATTAAAATGCCACTTTAATGATGTTTATATAATTAAAATTTTCATAATAAAATTGATTATATTTTAAATTACATACTTTCAATGAATATTCACTCCCTTATTACTTGTATACCATGTTACAAATAAAGTCATCAGTGAGACAATCCATCTTAGGCATATATTTTAACAAAGTAAGATGTTTTGTCTGTTCTGATTATTTTTTATTCTCTTGACGGCTGCCCGTCAATTCGCCCGTATCTAAGCAACATACTATTATCTCTTTTTCACAACCGATATTCAGAATATGCCATCTTACTTCCACATTTTATTTACATTGTCGTTACAATATTACTATAATAGGTATGTGTGCGTTATCATGCCATTAGTTTTCTCAAAATATCATATAGGTAATGTATCTATGAGTTATAATATCATTGTGAATTATGTGCTAAAAGAGAGATAGCAAAGAAAGAGATAACTAAAGAATATGGCGAACCAGAATGCAACATTTTTTTTAAATTATAATTGACTAGTGGGACCGGCAGGACTAGTGGGACTGGCAGACGTTGTCCCGCCCTGGTTATTAAAAAATCCTTGACAAATTATATACCAAAACCTTCCTCATGAATCACTTTATCCACTGGTGAAAACCGCAAAAAAATCTGTTCAGTAGTTTTTGAGTTTATCGCGAACAGACAGACGCGGTAGAAGACTTTGTTTTATACTATGTAATGATTATTCTAATAATTGTTTAAATATATTTCATGGATTTCAATTAAGAAATAAATGCATTTGTATTTTTCACTAAGATACTTAAATGATTGTGAACCGTTTGCCCAAAATAAGCAATCACTCTTAAGTGCCGAAAGAAGGGCTGCCAAAACCTAAAACAAAAACCGGACTTCGTTCTTGATTAGACTAGACATATGATTCAAAAAGCCGGATATATCATAGATAAACATATCTTTTTTAAACTAGATATTTGAGAACTAACGTGGTTACGTCTTTACATTATTTATTTAGTACAAAAGAAATAAACGAGGAAGAAAACTCGCGCTATATCTGCAGTACTAACTGAGAAGAGTGAGGACATGTTGTCCGGTTAAACGTACTTTATAACTAATGACGTCAAGTATTGTGTCAAGTATTTGCGTCAAGCATATACGAGCATAAAACTTTTGGTAGGTGGTAGAGCCACTCTGATGCTATTACTGGTTTCAGCATGAATGTATCGACTCACCCGGGGTACTACCACCCGACGCACAGAAACACCCACGTGAAGTAACAGTGCTTGCATTGTTGCGTTTCGTTTGGTCAGTGAGAGCGCCGGAGGCCCACATCTCCTCCCCTTCCGCTTTCCCCTTCCTCTTCCTCCCCACCAACACAGGCTGGCAGCGCAATTGGACTCCCCTGGTGTTGCAAGTGTCTATGGCCGGTAGTGATCACTTAACATCAGGTGACCCACCTGTTCGTTTGCCTCCTATGATATAAAAAAAAACTATCCATGTCCGGTTAAATCCGGACGCGTGACAACCTTGACCATTCAGATTTATGATTCTAACCCCATTTTCAGGGACCTATAAAATTTGAGGACCACGTTGCGTCTTGGACTAAATTCACGAAACTTCCTCAGCTGTTAAAAGCTCAGCTTCTAGAAATATCAGAATTATGGAACCAGAATAAAGAAGAATTCAAATGTTTCACTTGTGAAGAAGTGAGACAGATTGTGAAGATGCGTTTCCCTGATGATAAATTTCGTCTTAGGACATTGAAAGCAATACAGTGATTTAATGTAAATATATCTGTGTGGCAATATTATAATTATTTAAATTAAAATTGTTTTTCCAGCTGCCGAAGAATTTTATTTATTTTAGGATCGTGAACATAACAATACACTAGTAAATATATAAAAAGTAGGACTATCGTGATACATTATAAATGTAGTCATATTTAGAGACAACCACGGCATGCTCCAACAATAAATTAAATATTAATAAAACTAAATATTAAACTATTTTACATATTTAAAAATTTAGCATAATAATACAAAAACAAGGAAATTGAAACAGAAAGAGAAATAAAACTTACTATAACTAGATCCAAATCGAGCAGCTTAACTGGTCTTAAAGGCTCTGTATCAGAATTTCGTAAGGGATTTAGGTAACTTCTGTTGAATTATATCGTTCTTTACATGATGAGTGAGTTAGGAATTAATATCCACAAATCCTATATCCTATAGTTTTTTTCATATTTTAGTTTATTTAGATAATTTTGTGATTGAATTGTGGGGGACATTTTAAAAAAAAATTATAGGAAATATTAATTTGGCTGATATGGCATTAGCTACGTTTCTGAAGTTAAGGTTCCATTTAATGATTCCAAAGGACCAAATTCGCAATTACCTTCGATCAACAATAACTAGATAAAGGGTCACGTACAAAATCGAAGCTAAAAGCTGTCCGCGTAAATATATACTTATGTGTAGCTATTTGTTTACTAAGAAAGGGAGAAAAAAAGTTTTAAAACAGTTTTAAGTTCAACCTAATTACAACCATGACACCTAGTAATAAAGTCACAAATGTTCGAAATATTATCTAATACTTACGATAAAACGAGCAAAGCAATAAATTATTCCCGTCACAAATGAAAAGACAACATAAACAACATGCGTGGTTGGAGAGCCTTACAAACATTTGTACCACAGGTTTAAAATCGGTAATTTTGTTCAAAATTTGATATTATTTGTTAGTTTAAAGCTTAAAATATAACTTATTCAACATGTATTTAGCGAAAGTAAGATACTCCGGCCGTTAAATTGCTTTTTCGGCTATTATTTTTGCATCTTTTGAATACACTGCGGCATTTTGAAACATTTCAAGTGAGCTGTTATTTACCGAGACGTATTTTTCGCGCCGACCCGATATCTAGTTATTGTTGACCTAGAAATCTGTCACACAAAACATCAAATACAAAAAATATGTATCTATAAGAACCATATTATTTTTGATACCAGCGACTTTGTCTATGTTATATATTACCTTAACAATATATTTTATGTACAGAATAAAGATTATAAAAAAAATGGAAGCAAAAGTATACTTTGCTTACAATATTTATTTATTAATAATGTTATCAATCCAGTATCCATCTCCTTCACATGCGCACCACATCGCTTGCTCCACTTTACATAACATTGAACGCGTTGTGCTTGTCAAAAGCGGAGCTTTTTTGAAACTCAAATAAATTCTATATTAAATGAAGCTATCATGATACTTTTTTTCTAGATAAAGTATTTAAGAAGCAACACAAAAAAAAAATCGAAATATATACTGTAGTTTTTGAGTGATGCGCGCACAACGGCAGACCTTCATCATCTATACTTCTATATTAATATTATAAAGAGGTAAAGTTTGTGAGTTTGTGACGTTGTAGGGGGTAATCTCAGGAACTACTGGTCCGATTTGAAAAATTCTTTCAGTGTTATATAGCAAATTTATATATCATCACGCTAAGACCAATGAAGAATATTTCAAAATCCAGGATTTTGAACGGAAACTTCTTTACAATCGTTATGATTTCAAACCGGTTGCAACGAAAAAACGACAGGTAAGTGACGTAACAACTTTTCGCGGTATTTTCGTTCGTCGGTTACAAAATTATGGCGGTTAATATTTTCGAACGGATTTTTTATTTACAATGTAGAGTAACTAGATTAAAACGTAAAGAAATTTCATCGTAAGTTTATTATTTTATTGAAGTGAAAAACGACAGGTAAGAGACACAAATACAAAAATGTGTAGAATGAAGCCGGCAAAGAATCAGACAGAAATATACATACTATTTTATATTATCGGTCTCTCCTCTTTGTGCCATGCTTCGTAGCATCCCTACTCCCGTCTTCTAAGCATAGTCGCATGTAATTAGTGAGCCAGAGCGAGAGAGCAAATGTCAGTGTGTATGTATATTGCACACTGTTTAATACTTGCTTGTATTTGAGCATTTAACGTGTGTTAGTATATGTGAAAAGTACGTGAGCTAATACTACTGTACACTGTAACATATGTTAAATACAATATGAAATATCTTTTAAAATTAATCAAAATACTTTCATTTTTAAACAAATAAACTTTGTAATTATCCTACCCTTGTTATATATATTCATCTCATTCTTTTGTCGATTTACTGAAGTTTCACTTCTATCGTGTGTGAATCGCACACACACCTTTTTTTTCTCTGGAGAGCTTCCGCTGTGTGTTAGCGTTGGCCCAAAGTAATTATTCCACGTGGACGAAGTCGCTAACAAACGTGGTGCATATATATATACCTAACTATAGTGTGAATTACATGTTCTAAAGTATCTCTTACTGTGATGGTACTAATACTTTGCCATTCCAATTTGTAGACTTCATAGTAAATCGAAGCAATGGTGGCTCTTTGGATGTTTCGATCAATGTAGGATCAAAACTTGCTAGCCTGAGTTTTCGATGAAGGAAAACAGCGTGATGAATCTAAAGCTTAATTGTAGGGCTTTTCCTCCTACCCGCTTGACTTACCACCCACAAGTGGTAAATTTATCTCCAAGTACATATAGGTGGTAGCTACACTTTACCAAATTATGATATCTGATCTATGATTAGAGGACAATGACGTCGAACGTTAAAACCCCGTATAGTGTAAAAAATGAGTGCGTGTAACCGTCAGTCGCGATTGAAGTAAAACTTTTTAAATATTTTTGATTTTGTCAATAAATAGTTTATAAACAAATTCAAACAAAAAATTTTGAAAAAAAAAATTAAATTGAATAATAATAAAAATCATACAACAGAATTAATTATGTATATATGGGCGCGAGACCGTGCTGCCATCTGGTTTCAATGTAAGTAAGTAACAAATTAAATCAAAGCTTCATGATCTGTAGTGGTATCTGTCAGCTAATTCGGATCCTAAAAACCACAGGTAATATTATTAGCAACTCTTTGTTATAAAATATAGAAAAGTAAGAACAGTTTACTATCATAAGTAACGAATTAAATGAATTATGATATAATATAACTTTTGGTTATGTTTAATTATTATTTAACCGGATGGTACAGAAATGTGATGCCATATTGCCGTAACGCACTACCGTTGCATTGTCGTCCAGTTACCTCCTACTCGTGCCTAAAGAAGTTTTACTTCAAAAAGTATATTCCAATGTAAACAGATAACGATACAAGAAAATGTAATGTGCGTAATAAATTATAAGTAAGTCATAAATTACGCGGGGTTATTACTTCCATCCCTATCCTTATATATAAAATTCTTCAGAGCGCGTGTGTTCGTAACTCCCATTTGTCCTAAACAGTTTGACCGATTTTGACCATTTGTTGTACTTATGGAGACATATGGAAGGTATTTATTTATATGAGGAAGTAGTACGTCGCACTTATATTGTTGTAATCCAGATTTTGAAATTTTCTAGCAAATTTTTATTTATTTCTTAAAAAAAAATTAATTTAGGCCCTCAGAAGATGCTTATGAACGTCAGAACTACCACCGGTTCGGACAAAAAACTCACTCATCGAGATGAACTGGCAAGAAACTCGATCTGGTTTATCTTTTCATCACACATACCATATTTTTAGGAACATACATAGATAGTGACATTCGTTTGTGGCGAATGCACAGAGAAAGGCGTCATATCCAGAGGTCACCATCGTTCACATATTGATTCATCTTATAATAAATATTAATACCCGCTTGACGTGGTGATTGAACTTATTATCTCTGATTAATATTTCATCATTATCAGCTATCCATTTCCTCTCAATATTTCTTAATTTAGTGTGGTATCGTGTCTTTATTTTATATCCAATATATACAATTTTAATGAATTGTTGTGTGCACACCCCTGAAGTTCCTTTCCTTTTTTTCTTTTCAGTCCTGACTACTCGGTCCACTTCGAAAACTATTACTACTATATTTAGCGTGTGAGGTTAGTAACCTATAACTATTTTATGTACTTTTTTCTTTGTGAAAACTTTTTCGAAGATTTAAACAATGATACAACATTTAATGAGTTTTCTCATTAATTCCGCTAATTTTCCAATAGGATAATATTTCACAAGTAAAAGTATCTGATTTGGTACAAATACTGTATGATAGATGGCGCGTGATCCGGACGAGCTGTACGAGTGAGAGTGCACACATTGCGTTAAATTAAACATCACGCAAACAAAATCACGGACAACAACTAGTTATTAACAAATCTTATGAAACGAATGAGCGTGCCGTATTTACATGACTGAAATTACAATGAATACCAGTGCGTGCGGAAGAAAGGAAATAGGGAAATGCTGAAATAACCAATAATCGCGCAACAGTGATCCGCCATGTTAGATAACATCTATATAATTCGGCGGGAAATCGGATTCACGAAGTAGTTTTCAACTGGTTAATTATAAATACGAGTAAACATCGTGAGTACGTAACTTTGACATATAAATAAGTAATTGATATAGCGATGTTTAACTTATAACCTAAATTGTAAAAATAATAGGTATAACGATATATTTAATTGGTAATTTTTGAGGTGGTCTTAGTCTGTCATGTAGTGGATTTTATATTTTATTCCTAATCTTGTGTTATTTGGCTCTATATTTTGTAATATTGGTAGTATTTTTCGTAATATAGTGCATAAGTGAAGTGGATGGGAAATCATACCACGAATCATAAATTCTGATATGCCACGAAAACTCCCTAGAGAGTTTTAACAAGGGAACCACCATTTTGTTAGCGGGTTTCCATCATTATTTAAAAAAAAATTGTCTATATAAAATACGTGATGTCGTTGAAACAACAAAATGATTTTGACAAGAACAAAGACACAGACACTAACTAGTTTTATATTTAATATTTTTGTGCCATACTTGTACAATATATAACCTGACTAGCGGGCCCAACAGACGTTGTCCCGCCCTGATTATAAAAAAAAAATCCTTGACAAATTACATACCAAAACGTTCCTCATGAATCACTTTATCCACTGGTGAAAACCGCTTGAAAACCCGTTCAGTAGTTTTTGAGTTTATCGCGAACAGACAGACAGACGCGGTAGAGGACTTTGTTTTATACTATATAATGATATGGAACCTGATGTATAAAACAGTGACTAATAGAGTCATCTAAATGTATCAAGTCTAATACATATAGTTGAGTTTCGGTAGCTACACTTGTGAGTCAATCTTTTTCTAGCTTTAATGTGGTAGTTTCAGGGCAAATTAAATTATGATTTTATATTTCGTCGCAATGAATACATATTGCACAATATCCATGCATTGATATAATGTCATAAGATTTCTGTCAAACGTTAAATCATTACATAGTATAAAACAAAGTCCTCTGCCACGTCTGTCTGTCTGTTGGCGATAAACTCAGAAACTACTGAACGGATTTTCATGCGATTTTGACCAGCTGATAAAGTGTTTCCTGAGGAAGGTTTATGTATATAATTTCTCAAAGATTTTTTTTAATATCAGAGCGGGACAACGTCCGCCGGACCCGCTAGTAAGGTATAAAAATGATTGCAGTACTTTAGCAATGATGCGTGTTGAGACAAACAGACAGACATGTCTAAAAATGATTGAATGATTGAATGATTTTATTACTTATTCCTAGACACTTGCAACAGTTTTTGTCACAGAAATCTAAAAGTGCAGACATGTTAGATTTACTTTCTTATCTTCTATACATATAATAAAAATGAAGTGTCTGTATGTAATATCAAAATAACATTTTTTTACTGATTGGGTGGGAAAGTATACACGCAACTGATAACAAAAATGCCATTTTTTAATCTTTTGTCGGTCTGTCTGTTTGTTCCGGGTAATCTTTGAAACAACTGGACCGATTTTGACGGGAATTTCACTGGCAGATAGCAAAAATTATAGCGGGTTACTTAGGCTACTTTAAATTAAAATAGCTGTTCACCGCGGCTTTGTCCGCAATGCTATCTCCAAAACGGTTGGACCGATTTTCACGGGACTTTTACCTGCAAATAGCTGGCTTTATAAAAAGTAATTTAGTTTATTTTAATTTAGACTAGCTATTAACCGAGGCTTCGCCCGCAGTACTGTAGGTGGTGGTAGAGCCACGCTGAAGCTATTATGGGTTTCATCTCGAATGGGTCGGCTTGCCCGGGGTAGTACCACCGTCTCATAGAAAACCGACGTGAAATAACAGTGCTTGCATTGTTGCGCTTCGTTCGGTCAGTGAGAGCGCAGGAGGCCCACATCCCCTCTCCTCTCCTCCCTCCCTCCCTTTCTCCCAAACACAGACTGGCAACGCACTTTCGACTCCCCCGGTTTTGTTAGTGTCTATGGACGGTGGTGATCACTTAACATCAGGTGACCCACCTGTTCGTTTGCCTGCTATGAAAAAAAAGTACTATCTCTAAAACGGTTGAACTAATCTTCACAAAACTTTCACTGGCAGATAGCTGACCTTATAAAAAGTAATTTAGGTTATTCTATTTTAGGTTAGCTGTTACCCGTGACTTCGTCCGCATGAAATTTAGCAAAAATATGTTGTTCACTATAAACATGTGCGTAAGAAGTGCGTTGTACTCCAAGAATAAATATAAAAAGTGTGTGTGTACTTATGTACACGCGTTAGAAGTTATACTTCTTTGGCGTAACGAGATAACAATCTGTTCAAAAATTTTATCTTTCGCCTTAATCTACGTTTGTAGAAAAAAACGACAAAAAAAAAAATGACGAACGTACCAACATGCGCGACTAATATCGAGGTTCAATTTCTATTTTGTTGGTAGCTTTTTTTTCGAGACTTAATGAGCGGTTAAGCAGACAGCTTCATACTGTTAATTTTGTGTCACAAAAATTAAAATTTCACTCTCATCATTTTTTCATAACGCGCCTAAAGAAGTATAACTTCAATAATTGAAATTCATATATCTGTATTTATGTATTCTGAATTATAATGTCTTTTTGGTCATTTTGGCGGCCATTTTATTTAATCAAATCGTCAAATAATAAAAACTGCTTAGATAGATATAACGTTTTATATCTTGATTTATATTTATGCAACATTTCTAGACGTCAGCTCATTCATTGTTTACAATTCAACATTATAATTAGTAATAGTAATTTTAAAGATAGAAGAGGTCTTTCTATTAAGATATTAGACCATAAACGTATTACTTATTGATAATATGGCCATATTATATCATTATCTATCTTTAAGTCATTTTTTCATTAGTTCCTTATACAGTGTAAGTGTGCACTGAGGGGATATGGTGGGTTAAGGTTTCAAATATGTTGCCGATGATAAACCTCATTTGCCACACTGTTAGTATTTATATATCTAATGTATACGTTACATTTTAATGTAAGGAACGTGAGTGTCGTACTTACAATTGTTTTTTACAAAGAGCATTGCTATAATTGTAAATGGTCTCACAATTTTATATTTCTTTAATACAAATTAAAAAAACGCGTGCGGAGCTGCGGGTACAGCTAGTTATATATATATTTTTTCGTGACATATTTGTACGGTGTATGTATACACAAGTATATATATATGAATAAAAAATATGTACATCGTATAATAACGACATATACTGATAGCCTGTAATGGAACGTTTGCGTGACTGACAGTATATTTGTAACACTAATTATTTTTTTTTTTTATTTAGGAACGACTTATATTAGTAAAATATTTAATGCTGGTGACTTGTGTACCCGGTTGTCCGTGTTTCTTTTGTTTTCAATTAAATTGATGTATAAACCATATACTTAAGCCAGCAGGTCAAATCCTTTATAACTTATGACAGTACTATTGCTCAACAGTAAGTTAATAGACCTTATAAAAATATACATAACTAGCGGGCCCAGCAGACGTTGTCCCGCCCTGATTATGAAAAAATCCTTGACAAATTATATACTAAAACGTTCCTCATGAATCTCTCTATCCACCAGTGAAAACCGCATGAAAATCCGTTCGGTAGTTTTTGAGTTTATCGCGAACAGACAGACAGACAGACGCGGTAGGGGACTTTGTTTTATACTATGTAATGATTATTGCTCCGAGTGCCAATAGATATGAAAACCACACTAATGTTAATAATTTCAATAAATAAATTCTGAAATTTAAATATTGTCATTCACACTATAATTAATATGAAAATTCAAAAGAAAATCAATCAATCAAAATACTCTTTATTCAATGTAGGCCCTGAGAAGGTACTTATGAACAAATTTAAACAAAACATAAACATCGATCTAGAGATGCTACGTGACGGAGCGAAACACGTGTTATCGATTTTGATTATTACACTTCAGCGTTGCCAGACGTCCCGATTTTCAAATCCAAATGAATTGTCTCACGCGGGAAAGGCACAGTCTCGCTTTCGGGGATAACTCGATCGTGCGTGCATTTTGATTTCTGTTTTTTTTATTTTTTATTCAGACAAGGAATAACACTCAACTATTTAACGATAGGGTAAATTTGATTTAAAATATATTTTTATTAAAATAAAATTAAATGCCTATTTATGCTATTTATTGTCACGTAAACGTAATTTGAACTCAAATAAAAATATAAATATTTCAAAATTTATAATAATACTAGCGGACCGGGCGGACGTTGTCCTGCCTTGATAATAAAAAAAATCCTAAAAGTCAACTGCAGCGCCACCTACCGAGTCCAATTGTCAATCTAAACCATTCTCGAATCTCCACGAACACACACAAAAAATTTCATCAAAATCGGTCCAGTCGTTTAGGAGGAGTTCAGTCACATACACACGCACACAAGAAATATATATATTAAGATACGTTTTTTTACTATGTCCCGCTTTCGACGAAAGAATCCCGCTTTTTCCACTCAAAAAGTTCCAAAATCCCGACATGGCAAAAAAATCTGGCAACGCTGTTACACGTTAATCTGCAACATATTTTGATTAATTATATATTACAGTTACACACCAACAGTGTCAACCGTCAACCAAGGAACACGTTTTAATTCTTTTTATTGTTTTAGTTACTAATATTTTGATTTCTCTCTATTACTACTTTTAGGTGTAGCTTTTTCAGTCACACTTGGACAAATAAAATCAAACATTTTTGTAGCAGTAAGACATGGTAGCTGCCAGGCGGAAGTGCAAAGTAACCTCCACTATAATATGTGAAGGATAGAAATGTCCAGAAATAACACCTCTCCATATACCTATTACATAAAAACGATTGTAAACATAATACTTTGTTACAATATATATATGTACGAGTAAAAGATGAAGCAGATCGAGTTTCTTGTCGGTTTTTCTCGATGATTGGGTTGTTTTGCGAACGGGCGGTAGTTTTGACGTTCATAAGCGCCTTCTCAAGGCCTAAATTGAATAAAATATGTTCAATTTGAGCAGATTTTTCAGTGGTCGAGGTCATTTCTAGACTGCATCGTGATTACCATCAAATACAGTCCTCGTAATAGACGTAAGTTCGGGGTCGCGCGTAATATCAAGGGTTTAATACAAACATTATTATAGGAATCTACAATGGGCATTTATTCATCCTTAATTTGTCTCCATATTATACATAAAAGCTTGTGCCCGCGACTTCGTCCGCGTGGAATAGTTACTTTGGACTAACGCTAATACGCTGCAGCTCTTAAAAGAAAAAAAAAAACGATTTTGAAACATTTAAAAAAAAAAAAAAAACAAAAAAGATAATATATGTAGATACAAGAAAAGTTATTAATCTATGGAGTAGATAATACTGACATTGGCAGAGAAAGTATTCGTCCTACGAAAAGCAACCACCCATTACACGAATGCTATATAAGTGGGTAGTGTTTCCTGGCACACTATCATTACGTGAATGCCCGCGACCGAGCACCGGTACCTCATTATGAACCATTTATCGGTAGGTACATTTACGAATGAGTAAATAGTAAACGTCCTAAGTTTGAAAACGCTTAAAACAAACATGTGAAAAACGGAACGTTATTGAAAAAAAATCGCGGGAAAAGATAAATGTCAGTGAATAAATATGTCAGTGGTTATGAAGAAATGTGGTTTATAAAAGTGTATCTGAAAATTTTAGAAGTGCTTTCTCAAATTAGCAAACGGAATTGGAGCATTATTTTTTTAAAAATTGGAATTTATAATACTTAATGATTTTTGGCGGGATCTTGGATTGTCATGTAGTGATTTTTATATATTATTTATATTCTTGTGTTATTTGGCTCTGTTTTATAATATTATTGGTGTTTTACGTAATATAGTTGAGATATTGTGCACAAGTGGATGGGAAATAATACCACGTAAGATGGATTCTGTCCTGCCACGAAAACTCCTTTGAAAATTCTAACAAGAGGGCCACCATTTTGTTCGTTCATTGAATATTCGCAAGATAATTGTAATATCATTAGCTGCTCGCCAAAGACAGTAATAATCTACTAGAAGACTGGTTGCCAAAAATAAAATAAATAATACCAAATCGTTAAGGAGCCCTAAGAAGAACAAACAACCTTTTTATTAAAACTTATTAGGAATAAATATTTTTTTTATATATGATATCAAATGTGTAAATAAAGTGTAGTGTTTTAATATAATATCATCATATTTGGCAATAAAATAAATAACTATAATTATAAAATACTTTGTTTTGGATGAACGTAAGTAAAAATAAATGAAATCATAAGGCTTTAGAATAATGATCTAAGCCTTGATGGCCAATAATTTTCTGAATTTACGTATTTAGAATTTACGGTTCTACTCGCTCTAAAACAATTTTATCAAGAGAGATAATATCTGGGACTCCATGTCTGCTTATATTTATTTATAATTAATAGTGTTTTGCAAATAAAATACGAGAACAAAGTTTATTCACTAAAAAAATATTCATTCGTAAAAAAACTATTTAAAACTAGCTGACCTTGACTTCGTTCTTGTAAAAAATAGTTTCATTTCATGAGAACCACGTGTGTTATCTAAATTATATTGCGGGTTTTTTAATGTCTTCTAATAGCAATCTATTGTTATAATGCTCCTCATCGCTTTGGATGAAGACGACTCAAAGACGTTTTATTTCCTTCAAGCGTGAACCCTAACGGGACTTGCGAACTAAAACTTACTCTTGAAGGCCAAACATACATGGAGCTGACCTTTCTGATTATACGTGTTCACGTAAAAAGGCTTTGGTCTCCTTTTAATATTTGGTGTTTTATGTCAATTATTTGCAATCGATTCTCTTCAACCTTGCAAATACACAACAATAAAGATGTATAGCAATCGATTTCAATTTATCATCAATGGAAGGTAACTCGGTAATTGTTTGCATTGATCTTAAAAAGCATATTTAACAATTTTGAAAGTATACGGATTTTGTACACTATATTTTACACAGATGAGATGGATATTCTTGTGTGTTTCTCTCATTGTTGTGAAATCGTTTATATTTTATTCATCCGTTAGTATACAGGGCAACGGCGCACCGCGACCATTAGCCGTAGACATGTGACAATAAGTCATTCATCAGAATTATTTTCTTCAAATGACATTAATCCTTTCGTTATAAAACATAATGTCCACATTCATATCACTTAATATATAATAGGTATTTAGTTTCAACGACATAATATAATGTTGCATGTGAGCAAGATACACGCACTTGCACGATTTATTGTTGTTTTTAATGTAAAAATGGATTGTAACAAGACTGGCATATTTTGTTTTTTTTTTTCGTATAAATAAAAGAAATTTATTGTCAAGTGAATTTATATTTTCTAATGCTAAAACAGCCGCTTCATAATAATAAGTTGATAAACTACACAGTTCTTGTAGAGCTGATTTGTTTTAGTTCCGATAAAGGTCATATTATTAGGCCACATATCCACGTAGATTACAACCAGTTTATATTATCTGATAATTATGACTACTGGTTCAAAGAACTCACCAACACACTGCTTTTCCGAAGCTTAAGAGGCCTCATCTTTCACGGTTATTGTAGCACGCGTCACACAACTCTCATTAATGAAAATGTATTACCTAAACCTATTATCCAATTTTCTTAGAGCTTCACAGGTACCGTAATGTTCGCCGTTAAGGCTCAAACTGACGCAATGGTGAGAGTGGTAGAAGAAGAAAAATAGAAGGTATTTCATGGATGACAAAGTGGGATAGTAAACCGTTGAGCACCTGAATTAGCCTATACACCTATACAGCCTATACTATTTTAGCTAAAACAGTTTGCACAAAAAGAAATGCATGCTAGAAGAAAAAACAAAGGAAGCTCTTGCTGGCGGAATACTTTAAAGGATTTACAGTCCCTACCTTTGATTTCGCACGTCGGGTAAAAGACCGAGACAATCGGCTTCGTTCAATTTCACATAGTGTTATTTTTGTCTACCGCAGTCATTGCGCTGTGCGATAGAGAGAACGATTTACAAAACCGAAGCAAAATGAGTTGAGGCGGACGTCTCACTCTTCGCCACAGCTTGCCAAATCAAATGCCGGGAAGTGTAATTATGCAGCTGACACATATGTATATTATTAATTGAATTTATCAATAATTATGAACTTAATCTACGCATAAAGTTAAAGCTGCCTATCAAAGTGTATAAATTTTGAAATTAAAGTTTGTTAAGTATAATTTGTATTTTATTTGTAACCTTTCCCTTTATAGGTTTATTAAATGCTGGATTTCCTGAGACTATACGTCTTCGTGTTGTCTTTATTCATTACTTATTAATGTTTTTGCGCTGTAGTCGAAAAATATATAATACTACTTATAAACATTCGATATAAAAAGTCTCAAAGTCTCTCAGATTATTTTGCCACCAATTTTTAGTGCGATCAGTTCAGAGGTTTTGTCGTGGAAATGTAACAAACAGACAACCAAAAGGAGAGATACTTTCGCATTCTTAATGTTAAAATTAGGGTTATAATTAAAATTATTTAAGGACAGTACTCGCGAAGTTGTTATTCAGTTTAAAGTTTTTGGTTTGCAATTGATACTATGACGTATTTGGAATAATTTTATTCTCAGAAGCAGTAATCTATTATGTTCTAACTCCAATCCAAGACTGTGGTCCCATTCGAGTACTGAAAATAACTTTGTATTATTAAGTTTACATGTTAAAGTTTATTAGTTTATTAAAATAACTGTTTTTTTTTTTCAGACGACATTTCTGATCACCGCTTTAGTAATCGTCGTCTATCCAGAAAATGGCATAACGGCCAGCTATGACATCAACGTCGACCAAATCGCCCAAGAGGCGAAGAACAGAAGAGCATTAACTATCGTTGAAACCCCAAAGTACGTACATCAAACTCAATTGAAACCACAAGAGTTGAACATCAATGCTACACCGATCATCATAGCGGTTCAATCGTCAAACATAACTGTACCTGGCTCTAAGCTACAACCAGAAAAAAGACCGCCGAATAAACCGCCTATCACACCGGACAAAGCGGGAAAACAGATCTTCTACACCAACATACACAGTCCCAAATACGGATACATACAGAAAACAGCACAACTGCGACCCTACGCTAAACAGCCTTTAATAGTATATCACTCACCAAACTCTATTTACAAGTTTCCTAGAGTGATACCGCTACCACCACATCTAAAGAACCATTATTTTATCAAATCTCGTCCGATATTGTTGAGCGCGTCCACCGGTAAACCGGCTATCGCGAAAAGTCCGAAATTTAGTCTGCCAGCTCAAATTATCACTGGTATTCGTACAGACGTTGTCAGACCACCGAAAATATTTAACATGACGATTAGTAATACTACGACCACCTCCACGGAAGCGACGACAACTACGAAGGTCCCTAGGACGAAACGAATATGGCCCAAACGGGTATCAGATAAAGAGAATTCAACTCTACACAATACAACAGTGACTAGAGATTTCAACGCCTCTAGCGAAATTGACCATGATGCTTATGAATCTTCTAAAAAGTCTAGATACGTATACAAGAATGGAACAAAAGTACAGTCTGCTCATGGTTATCGTCCAGTGACAAGAACACCAAAAATCAAATACACCACACTAGCAAACAATTTTACTGATTTCAAACATAATGATTGGATCCCAATATTCCCACCACAATACCCAAAGCTGAAAAAGCCTACACCGACACCTATAAATAAGCGTTCCGATGTTGTTACAAATTCGGAGGTTCCCCCGGGAAAACACACACTGTATTTGCAGTCCTTCGGACTAGTCCCTGTGTCAAAAACTCCTCAACCGACAATAGCCAGAAAGAAGATGGTTTTCTTTAATCGAAAACGGCAACTGAACCCATATGTTTCTGGTTACAGCCGGAAACCTGTTCACTCATCGTCGCAATACGTTTACGGGGACCTCCAGGCGGACGGTAGTCGGCGACATCCACGAGTCGTCACCAAAATCAAACATCACCATCATCACCACCATCACAGATACATTAAAACTGTAGAGAAGCCCGTAAAAGTCCCATACAAAGTGGAAGTGCCGAAACCCTATCCAGTACCAGTTGAAAAGAAAGTACCATATCCTGTGGAGAAGGTAAAAGTGGTGGAAAAACCTGTTCCTTATCCAGTAACGGTGGAAAAGAAAGTTCCATATCCAATTGGTATAAAAGTACCTCATCCGATTCCGGTAAAAGTGGTAGAAAAGGAATACATTCCAAAACCATATCCTATAATTCATCACGTTCCAGTAATAAAACACGTACAAGTAGAAAAGAAAGTACCGTATCCAGTGGAAGTTAAAGTCCATGTACCCATCGACAGGCCGGTTCCAGTTCCGGTACCAGTGGAAAAACATGTGCCTTATCCAGTCCCTGTTAAAGTTTTAGTTCCACAGCCGTATCCGGTAGAAACTAAAGTGCCTTATCCTGTGCATGTAAAAGTGAAGGAACCAGTGGAGGTCATTAAGCACGTACACGTAAAAGTACCAGTTCCACAGCCGTACCCCGTAAAAGTTTACGTAGAAAAGAAAGTACCTTACCCCGTGGAAGTGGAAAAGAAGGTACCTGTACCAGTGGAAGTTGTCGTACCGCAGCGGGTTGAGGTTGAGAAAAAAATACCCGTTTACGTGCCAAGGCCTTATCCAGTAGAAAAGAAGGTGCCGTATCCAGTTAAAGTTCCAGTCAAAGTGCCCGTTCAGGTTCCCGTCGAAGTGCCCGTGTACATTCACAATCCGATCCACGTATATAGTGACGATTATGTAACAGGGAGCGCATCGGTAACGGATATTGTTACCGCTACACCAGACCAAATTGTTACAGCCGGAAGCACAGACTTCCAGTCGCGGTCAGAGAAGCCTGACTCTCAAACGACAACAACGGCTCCCAAAAGTTAGGTAATTTAAAATTTGTAAATAGAAATTGAAATTTAAAAACATTATTGTAGATTATATATTGATATAAAATATCGCCATGTAAATATTTGGAATATTAAAAAAATATCATGAGTAATACCATTATTCTTCTTCCTACTTTGGCAACCAATCGTCTTTATTGAAGATTATTACTCCCATTGTCAACCGAGTGTCTTGTGAAGACTTCAATATTTTAACAAGATGGTGGTCACTGGTTCCGGTGTTAGAACTTTCCAAAGAGTTTTTGTAACATCTCAGAATTAATAGTCTATATTATTATTTCCCATCCATTTTACTTGTACTCATTAACCAAGGTATATTACGCGAGATGTCACCAATACTGCACAGTATAAGTTGAAATAAAATAATATTATGAATGACATACAATACATGACAGAATAGGGCCCACCAAAAATCCAAATTCAAAAAATCTTCTCTCAATTGTTTCCTATGAAATTGTGAGTTTATATGTCATTAATTCAAATACACGGATTACGCAGCCCGTTCCATTTTATTTATAACCTAAAAATTATTACTTTTAACATTTAATTTCTTAATGTTTTAATTAGATATGTTTGTGAATGTGTGTTATACAATTATTATTGGCGTTGTTTAACTCGTTCGCGGAATAGGAAACAGCTGTACCGATGAAAGTGAAGTCAGTTAGTCACAGTTGAATGACGCGCTAAACAATAACTCGTGATATTTGAAATAATTTGTGCTAGCAGCACATATTAACATTTTGAAAGGGCTCGTTAGTGTAATTATAGATTTACCGCATCTGTGTGAAAATATTGCTTTATTCGATTCGATTTTTAATATAATATTTAGTGACTAGCGAGTCGCCCTGGTTTCGCATGGGTGCAATGTGGCTTCAAAAGTGTTTAAACTATGTAATTTTTTTTTTGGCGATTTGCCATATATATTTCATTAAATTCATAGTTTTAGTCGTGGTCGTTTAGTGGTTTAAGCGGTGGAATATTATAACGAGCCTCGTCATGTACTAACGAATTTTTCGCAATTCGCATATATGTACTTATTTAAATTGGTAAAACTATCGGCTGACGGTGAAGGAAAACATCGCGAACTCAATTTGATAGTGATTCAGTTTATGATACACTAATTGGTACCGGTGGTTTCACCTGCATTGCTATTATATGAACAGAGAAAACATAAAAAGCATACTCTGTTAACAAAATTTCTTTGTAAACATGGTTAGCATTTACTAAACCTCCCCTGCTCATGCGTACTATATCGCTATCCCCACTTTTCCACGCCAAGAACGCATAGTCCATATTAAAATTATAGTTTAAAAATATAGTTAAAACTGATCGAAATCTAGTAAGCAGTTTTGTGCACAACGACATACCTGTATCATTTTATTGAAATTGATATGTAACTATTACTTTTCTTAGAATTGATAGTTTTTTGATAAACTGTATTCACAATATGTATGGTCAGGTTATTTTTAAAGTTCTACCCCACACTACTGCTACAAGTGTTTTTTTATAGTTGATATTTTTTTTGTTTTATTTTAGGCAACCAATCTTCTAGATTATTGCCGCCATTGTCGAGTAGGTAATAATATTACGCTCATTGTGATACTTTCAATGTTCTAATAAGATAGTGGCCTACTTGCTAGAACTTTCCATGGAGTTTTTGTGACATCTCATCCGTAATATTATTTCCTATCCAATTCACTTATGCACATTATCCAACCTATATTACGTAAAATGCCACCACTATTACAATATATAGAATCAACTAACATAGGATTATGAATAAAATGTAAAAGCCACTACATGACAGACTAATATCCTGCCAAAAACTCCCAGTTCACAATGATTTCATCTATGATAACGAATATGCAAAATCAAATACAGTGTAAACTCTTTACAAAGTTGTTTTTTATAGGCAAAAACTTTTTATAACATACAAATAAGTTTGATTTAGTTGGTTTACCACAAAATCATTTATTTCTTCTCTTCCCTCCATATAACGAAAACTCTTTATAACAAAAAAAAATGCTTGGGCCCGTTAAATTCGTTATAAAGGGTTTACACTGTACCTACATCCTTTCACTAAAATTCCTAAATAAGCCAGAGGACATACTTCGGTAGGCATGACCTCTGTTGCATATTCTTATCATATACACCAGATATTATCTAGTCTTTGAAAGGAAAAAAAATAAAATATTGCATACAAACATAATTTACTTCAACTTTTTGACCTTAACAGATAAATGCTTTAAATATTTTAATAAACCTATGGACTTATTCAACAACATTTCTCCTTCTAACAGCAGGTCATCAAATTACTTGACTTTAACAAATTGCCACTCCAGTTCGTATACTCCAACAGATGTTTGATTTTTCTCATCATAATCGACCCATTCCTTTTCATACAAGTCAACGTCTTCGAATTTTTTACCTATAAGTAATTAAAAATTTTAATGAATACTTTTTAAAGTTTTATGAATTACTATTAATAATGAATTAAGTTTTACTTTTAAAAGCACACAGTTTAATCTGCAGTAAACACTAACAGAACTGAGACAAAAGTCAATCTAGATTTAGCAAGTTTCCCATCATCGACCACATCAGTAGAAGATTGTGTACGCATATGCTAAAACCTAAAAGCATTTCAAAATACCTCTATTCTTTGGACTCAATCTTCCTTAATTGAGATTCACATATCCTATGCTACTAAATACTAATGTATCATATAGAAGTCTTGGGAATATGCAATATTCATTACAAAAAATATATTCACATATTATGTAAGAATATGCATTCTTTAAATTATAAGAGATGATCTTTATAGACTCATCATTTAAATAACATTTTGATGAGTTTAATCTTGACCTCTCCCTAAATTTTGGGCCCACATAATTAATGGAGGCCCCTAAACTTTATGTATTTCCTGAGGTATAGGCGCCTAGCATGTGTTATTTAGTGTAAACCCTTTACACCAATTTCCAAGGGACAGAGCATTATTTTTTCGTTATAATGAGTTTTCATTATATGGAGGAAAGAGAATAAATAAATGGTTTTCTATGTTACAGTTTTTCTTTGTTATAATGAATGACGTTATAAAGAATTTATACTAATATTATAAGGAGGTAAAGTTTGTGAGTTTGAGACATTGTAGGGGGTAATCTCAGCAACTACTGGTCTTATTTGAATAATTTTTTTAGTGCTATATAGCTCATTTATTGAGGAAGGTTATAGGCTATATATCATAACGCTAAGACCAATAGGAGCGGAGCACCAATTAAGAATATTTCAAAATCGGGGTATTTTCCTCTTGAGAGCTTCCACTGCGTGTTAGTGTTAGCCCAAAGTAAGTATTCCACGTAAACAAAGTCGCAGGTAGATGCTAGTTGTATTATAAATGAAGTGTCTACTTGATAGCAATAACCTGTAGAAGGTCAACAACAAGAACATAATTTAATAATATTGAACTCTTTAGACAATCTAATTCCAATAGCCAGTATTTGACTTTGAAAATCAAAATATTATAATACATTATTAACTCTTCATAACTTTATTATCTTATATATTTTACCTTCATTCTCTGGTTCTGCAATCCAACCAGATTTTGGTTCAAAATCCACTGGTTCCACACCCCGGCAGTCAAATATTACTAAAGTTTTGAATTTACCCACATCATTGTTTGTGTATTTTCCTGAAATATATAAAGAAAATTGTTATGCCACTGAAATAGAGCAGAAGTATGGTTCAACATTTTTAAGGTATACTTACTTTCATTGAATTCAGGTAACAGATTAAAAAAAATATATTACCTTCTAGTCATCAAATAAAATAAGTAATATTTATAGAAACAATGCACAATTCATAATAGTCTAGAGTTATATCATATATCTGATTTAAAAATAATAAAAGTTGGATGTTTAGGAATGTCTGTTGTAGGCGATGTTTTCATCATAACTTACCATTGGTTCCTTCCAAAATATCAATGCTATTCTCCCTCGAACATAACTTGCATTTTATTAACAGGTTAGTTTCGGATCTACTGTGCTTTTGAGGTACTTTTTCTGCCTCCGTTAGATCGTGGAACTTATCTGAAATTTCACCGCAACTACCGCACTTTAGTTTTAAAAACCACTGGTAATGCGGATGATTTGTATACAATGTTTCGATACATTCTAATGTAGCTTTGATTTGAAGCGCTATTTTTACCATTGTAGCTTGATTTTATTTAAAATTGTAGAGTTTCTAGAAACTACACAGCACAAAATGAAAACAAGACCACAAATAACTAGGGATGTGAAAAAATAATCGATTACGGAGATAATTGAAAAAATCGATTTTTTTTAAAGGATAAATCGATTTTTGTTCGCGATTTTAATATCAAAATAAGCGATTTATAAGCGAAAAAATCGATTTTTTTCTATTATATAAATATCTACATGCTTTTCATATTCCAATAATAAAATTAAGATATTCATATTAATAATTAATCAGATTGTTACGCCATCATACCACATAGTAACAGCCAAGTTGCGACATAATTCACCGTTTACTTGTAACCATTGCAACACATCCGCCACCTGCAGCATCAGGCGATATGAGGCGTCAAGTACGGGGAATTGGGCTCTCGTCATAACCGTGGCTTCGTGAGACTCACCTCGTGCATTGAATCAGAGTTGAAGCCATTATTCGTTCGGACTTCAAGCTGTAGTCACATCTCTTAGGTTAGGTTCTAGATTAGGTTGGATTATTCGTTCAGACTTCAAGCGGTAGTCACATCTCTTAGGTTAGGTTCTAGATTAGGTTGGATTATTCGTTCAGACTTCAAGCGGTAGTCACATCTCTTAGGTTAGGTTCTAGATTAGGTTGCACTCTCGGTTCAGATTTCGAACGGTAGTGATTTCTCTTAGGTTTAGTTACGGTGCTATTAGTTCATACCTCGAACATTAGTTACCTTTTAACGTTAAAGTTAATATAAGTAAAGTGTATTCTTTTGATATTAAATATTTCTTATTGAACGCGCATTCTTTTCAATCTCGCGGTCGCGCCCCATCTAATTAGATTAACAATTAATTAAAAAGATATGAATATAAAAATAATCAATTTAAAACTAAAAATCACAGCGACTATTCCTTTGAACTTTCAAGGTAAGGAATAAGGATACCAAATACCATTATTGATACAAATTTTAAGTACTATTAAATATTTTATTATAATAAAAATTAAATTATGAGCATTCGAAACCAAATGGCAACCTTATTGTCTAAAAAAATTAAATATCCAGAATATTTAAAAAAAAACGACAGAAGTGTCCAGTATTATTTTACATTTAGGCTTACGTTCAGTTGTGGACGGCAATAGGCTGATGTGATGATGATTAAACATTTGACTACTTTTAAAATAAAATATTTAAAACGATAATCAAAAAACTAAACTACTACGTTATGATCCCAAACATTTAAATGTAAAACAAATCTTTCTAATACTTGCTTGTATTTGAGCATTTAACGTGTGTTAGTATATGTGAAAAGTACGTGAGCTAATACTACTGTACACTGTAACATATGTTAAATACAATATAAAATATCTTTTAAAATTAATCAAAATATTTTCATTTTTAAACCAATAAACTTTGTAATTATCCTACCCTTGTTATATATTCATCTCATTCTTTTGTCGATTTACTGAAGTTTCATTTCTATCGTGTGTGAATCGCGCACACACCTTCTTTTTTAAATTCATATCATTTTATTTGATTGTTAATCATTGTTAATATGAATATCTTAGTTTTATTATTGGAATATGAAAAGCATGTAGATATTTCTATAATAGAAAAAATCGATTTTTTCGCAAAAATAATCTATTTAATCAATTATTTTCCATTTATGTCACATTCCTACAAATAACTCAAATAAGACCTATAGAACAATGGTGACATTGACATTATCAATATCAAAGTCAAAATGTCATCGACAATATATCTATGAACGTCAGCAGGAAATATTAACTTGACACTGGCATAATTAGTATCTATGCGACGCCATTATTAAAAAATTGAAGTTTTTAAACAAGGACATAATTATTATGCATAAGGATAAGAGCACCAGGCATATAAACGTACTATAACTTAGGATATACTAATATCTGTAAATTTTTGTGTTTTGTTATTGAAAATAGTAGTCTGTTAATATTGTTCATTTTCAACATAACGGAACTTATTACCGCATGCGTAAATATTATTTTGCTTTAAACAAAAACCCCAGCTAATATTAATAATGGGAGCGTAAATATGTTTAATTCGCTTTCCAGCGTTAACTTGTCAGATGATCATGAAAATTTTGTATACACGTTGTGGGGGGTACAAGTAAGGGCAAAGTACATTTCGTTCAGAATAACGTACTATTGCTGAGCCATAGGTTGAGTCTACATTAACACGAGCCAAGTCGTAGCCAAACGAAAAAATCTAATTTATGACATAACCTTCACTAACTACATAATCTTAGTACTATTAGATGTCCCGAATTAGAATCCGTAAATACAAATATACTAAGCTTCAATATTTTGTAGCAAAATTGTAAGCAAAGAAAGTGAGATTTAAATCTCACATGAACTACAAAGGTATTTTTAGGTGTAAAAGTTTTTTCCATCGCCCCATCTATCGCATGTCGCATTACATCCAGCGCGCGACTGCGGAGACAAGGTAAAATGAAAGGTCAGCCATGGCTATTTATGTATCAATGTATTTATCGTGTATTCCGTACTCTAATACGCAGATTCAAATTAAAATGTATATTTGGATATCTTATTTACTATCGATTTCTTATTATTCCCATTTTCTACATCGAATATTTTTCCTAAATTTTGAGTTAAATGCCTACAATCCAAAAAAAAGTTTCACTTGCATTGTGGTGTCATAAAACCCTATATTTATTATATATATATGGATACCCTTTCAACAAATAAAACAATTATGTATTTCATATTGGTTTAATGCACTTGATTGTTACAATATTTACTCAAGTTGTCAAACTTCCACAGATTATTTATAAATAATTTATCTATTCTGAATCATACATTATTCATACTATAAAAACATTGATTTGGCGTAGTACAAAATGACAAAATGGCATTTCCTCAAGATAACTTCTACTTATAAATTGGTTTCATTGGGCACTATTGAGATCAATTGTGCTAATATTCTTAATAAAAACCAACTCTTGTAAAGTTTCAGCGTCTATCCTCTTGACAAAGGAACCATTTTGATAGTATTGCCTTGTGGGTCTGTGTGTAGCGTAAGACCCATTTCCTGCAGGACTTCATTATCTACAGGACCTTGAAGGGTCATCTTCGATATCACCTCCTGAAAAATAGAAAAAATGAAAATGAACAATAGACACATTTGCTTTTGGTATAAAACATATAACTTATACACTATGATTTATATATATATAAAAGCTATTTAACCTAACCTTAAAGTGGGCTCATAATTTTTAATATTAATATTGACTACTATACTACAATAATCATTATGAATGTCACAATAACACAAAAATATAGAAGAGGTCGAATATCCTCTCCTTTACAGCTAAATATATAATGCTCGCTATTACATACTATGTCTATTAGGGTGTGCCAAAAAAAAATCGATATTTTTTTTTCTCGCTCTCACCCAATAATACCATAGTATATATCCAAACAAAAATTATATCCAAAGGACAGCTCTTAATTTCAATTTTAAGAGGTCCTCCAACGAACTTTAAATGTTCCCATATACATAATATAGGGAAATTTTTTTTGAACATTTTTGTCACTAGCAAACTGTGAAGAAATTTTATTTTATAAAAATGAATGGATAGGTCTCATTAAGCGTTAAATGGTCAACAAAAAATGTATTGGGTCAAATTTCTATATTTAATATTTAAATTTCTACGGGTCTTTCAAATTTTAATTTTTAATAATTTTGCGTTTTTTATCATTTGCGGCTAAACTATAAAGATAGAATAAAATCTTAAATTGCAATTTTGTAGTTCTTTTGACGCTCTATACAAAAGTTTTTAACGAATTTTCCGTATCATTAATAACAACAAAGTTCTTTATAGTTTAGAATAAAAAACGCAAAATTATTAAAAATTCAAATTTGAAGGATCCGTAGAAATTTAAATATTAAAGATAGAATTGACTCGATGAATTTTTTGTTGATAATTTATCGCTTAATGGGACCTATACATTCATTTTTACAAAATAAAATTTCTTCACAGTTTGCTAGTGACAATAATTAAAAAAAAAATTCCCTATATTATTTATATAGGAAAATTTAAAGTTCATTGGAGGACCTCTTAAAATTGAAATTAAGAGCTGTCCTTTGAGCATAATTTTTGTTTGGATACATCCTTTGATATTTTGGGGTTAGAGCAAGAAAAAAAAATATCGACTTTTTTTGGAACACCCTAGTATCTCTATATTCATATATAACATATTAGAAAGTCAATAAAATAACAATATAACATTTATTAAACATATTTTGAAAACTATGACATTTGTTTTATAATTAGTAGAATTATGTGAGGCATATAACAATATTTATATTATTTTAGTGTACAACATATGTTGCAGAAAGGATATCCATTAGAATGTTAATAAAACCACATACTGTTTAATTTTCACTTGAATAAGTTGGAAATCCCGCAATATAAGCCTAACATTATGTTTTGATGGCTACATATAAAAATAAGTCTTATCTAAGGTTTGTTTAGGCAACCTTCATTCTTCAGTTACATTGTCACTTAACATCTACTTTCTTTCGTAACGAAGCTTTTAGATTAATATTACTTTAAACAAGATTCGTATTTATTGTTAGTCGAATATATGATTTCGAGAAAACTGAGCAAACTTAAACTTTGATTATAGGTAAAATTCTTTATGTTTGGTATTTTTTTGAAACATACCTGATTCTCCGGGCAATTCTCGCAGAGGTTTCTCACGGCGAATATAACCCATTGCATTATAACTGTGATACTGTAAGGAGAGCTATCACTAAAACTCGGTAAACTAAAACATGGTATCGCGCGCTCGCCATTCTGTTAGCTTGAACTAGGCTTGACACACTACTGCGTGTATAGATAAATGCGAAAGTGAGTTTGTTTGTTTATTTGTTACGCTTTCACGCCTTAATTACTCAACTGACCATGATATATAGGTGTATAGAAGAAGTACCTTTTATCCAGATGAAAAAATACTGAGGTATAGAAAAATAGCTTTTACTATATTAACGGGAGCTAAGCCGCGAGCAAAAGCTATTTAGGTTATAACGAGACTGGTGCGACTAGTATTAAAAGTAGATCTTTATAAATAACTACATTTGGACACGGATTCGCTCGCGTTAAAAGAAATTTTCTTATGCCTCGGCAATAATACATTGTCCATAGAGCCCTAATTCTTTTTTTTTCATTTATAGGCTTTTGATAATAGTCTCATCACTTCCCTTATAGATTAACTAGTATTCTAGTTGTATTTCTAGTGATATTCTAAAGGTAAAAGGTATTCTATAACTCGGTACTTCTGGATAAAAGGTAGTTATTTTTCTTGTCCCTGACAATATATATTATATGCAAAATTTCATCACGATCGGGTAGATTGTTAAGGCGTGAAAGTGTACCAAACAAACAAATTCACATTAAAATATTAGTTAATACTAGCTTTCGCTCGCATTAATGTAGTTTTGACCTATTTTCTTCGGTAACCATACGTTTTTTCCGAATAAACGATAACCTACGCCATTTTCTGTACCTCGGGCATGAATGCAAAATATTATATAATATATCGGCACACTATTTTAGCAAACTTATTCCATGTTATTACAAAAAAGTTAAATATGTATTAAATACTTGCTTTAAAAAGGTTTCGTAATAAACGCACCGCGCTCGTCCTTTTTCGCAAGTCTAACCTAACGTAACCAAAGCGAGACAAAAGAACAAGATGGCGAACATTCAGCGACCGCGGTGCATTTAATACGAAACATTTTTAAAGCCAGGATTCAATACGTATTTAACTTTTTTGTAATAACACCGATTAGGTTTTACTACAATGCTATAGAATATGCTGACAGCTAGTTAAATCAAATTTCTTTATTGAATTTATTCTAATATAATTAGAGCAATAACTTATATATTTCACAAAAAGGATACGAGGATTTCTCGCGTCAATGTTACAGCAGTCAAGGAGAACTGGTATTACTTCGAGCTCCCTCATCTGGAATTACACAAAAAACTCGGTATATCAATTAAGCATTATTGAACATATTTAGTTATTCTATTATATAGTAACGTATGTAGGGAGTGACGTCGGTTCTGGACCAGCATGGGTGCATGCCGTTTGGGAGGTGAAACCCGACAGTGTAAAATATAAGTTAATAAACTTAAAAGCTACAATACATATTGAATAAGCTGTAAAATTAAGAGACAATAATACGGAGAGAATATAACGCTTTTTCCTTACGTGACGATTTCTACCCGTCAACTAAAGCTACACAACACTTCACAACAAGACATTAAAAAAATTAATTCTAATAAGAAACATAGTGTTGTATATGATAGTCAATTAGTATGTAGGTATATCTAAATAAACCAGTTGTATTATAGAAGCCACACAGTGTAGTTTGATTTACGATTCATAAACACAACACATACCATGTGTTGGTTTCTAGAGAGAACTAGAGTAAGGGATTTTATGACCATTTAATTTAGCTTAATATAAACTGAATTATGTAACCCAATTAGATACTAGAGACAAAGCTAAAAGAAAACTGAATTAACCAAATTTTGTGTATAATAGTATCAGGCTCTAAGGGACCCACCGCTGGGAACTTCACATAGGAAAATAAGACAGGTTTTGTGTAACTCACGAATACTAAGGTGAACACCAATATTGGAAACATATTTGTAAGAGACAAGTCGGTAATCCCAATTAATTAACATTAAAAGCACTAATTAAACACAAACAGTCTAAAACTTTTCTTTGGTTATTTCATAGTAATCTATATATACCTTAGTCTGGTCATAAATACAGTTATAATTAAAAATAAATAAAATATTACATTTGAATTTGGAATCTGTCATTTTTATATGATTATTCATTGAGTTTTCTCATTTTGGCTCCAATACATTGTACAATATTTTGTGATATTAAAATGGAGTGGGGTGATAAAGATCGCTGTGATCGCATTACATAAGTAGGTATGGAGCCAAATGCAATATTTAAAACTCTCCATACGCTTGGTATTAGCAAAATGTTTGTGTACCGGGCTATTAATAGGTACAATGAGACTTCGTCTGTTTGTGACAGAAAGAGATCTGGCCGTCCACGTAGTGTTCGTACGAAAAATGTGGCCAGAGCAGTAAGGGAAAGAATTCGAAGAAATCCTATCCGAACGCAAAAGATTTTATCTCGGGAGATGATGAAGATAGCACCTAGAACCATGTCGCGTATTTTAGAAGATGACTTAGGACTTGCAGCCCATAAGTGACGTACTGGTCATTTATTAACTGATAATTTAAAAAAGAATAGGGTGGTAAAATCGAAACAACTACTGAAGAGGTACGCAAAGGGAGGTCACAGAAAAAAATTGTTTACGGATGAGAACATTTTTACAATTGAGCAACATTTTAACAAACAAAATGACCGTATTTATGGTCAAAGCTCTAAGGAAGCTTCCTAATTAGTCGACAGAGTGCAACGTGGGCACTATCCGACTTCAGTGTTGGTTTGGTAGGGTTAGCTATGAAGGAGTGATTGAGCCATATTTTTGTGAGAAAGGTATCAAAACATCGGCACAAGTGTATCAAGATACCATTCTTGAGAAAGTAGTGAAGCCCTTAACAACACCATGTTCAATAACCAAGAATGGTCCTTCCAGCAAGACTCGGCACCGGGTCATAAAGCTCGGTCTACACAGTCTTGGTTGGAAACGAACGTTTCGGACTTCATCAGAGCTGAAGATTGGCCGTCGTCTAGTTCCGATCTTAATCCGCTGGATTATGATTTATGGTCAGTTTTAGAGAGTACGGCTTGTTCTAAACGCCATGATAATTTGGAATCCCTAAAACAATCCGTACGATTGGCAGTGAAGAATTTTCCCATGGAAAAAGTGCGTGCTTCTATTGATAACGGGACAATAGATAAAGGACAGTATTGCAGCGAACTTCGAATAAGCTTTTTATATTTTAAATTGTTTTATATTTATGTATTAAACTAAGACACTGTAAAAGTAATAAATATTATTTGCAGTAGAAAATATTTTTTTTTTGTTTCAGTATTTATGGCAAGACTAGGTAAATAGGTAGTGGGAAAACGGTTAGGAACATCTCTCTCCTCTGTTTCTCAGCTGATTTCCTTTATTCTTTTTTTATTTTGTTACTATTGGCGAGCTTTACTATTATCAATAAAAAACTTGGAAAAACTTTTTTTTTCTCTATGGTCGGAGTTCGACCACTGGACAAGCACTCGTTAACTTAAATTCATATACCTGTTTCTTGTTTTCCTGATTTTTCCAACAAAGGTTAGCCAACGTCCGTACTAAAGCTGCCTTGAAACCAAACGCTACATGTCTTTCTACAGTCTCCACGCTTGTTATAGCTTTTTTCGGTGTTGTCATGTCTATTGCACCTAACCTATAAAATAATTCCGTTTATGATGAAATAAGATCTCATCTGTGTTTAAAAACTGCACGATTTCATTGCTTGATAATCTTCATTAATTTTGATTAAGAGGTGGTGCTTAGTCTTTGCTCTGGTGGAAATAGTTATATTTCACGAGAACTACATATTTTTTATTTCAACTCTAGATTTGTCATTACTATTTAACTGGTTACATTTTATAATGAAGCAAATCTAATATAATAAAACTGTGCATAAATGTTACGTCACTGTTACGAAAAATATTTTTTTTTTATGTTTTTAAGCCATTATTTTGTAATAGAGTACGAAAAATTGTAAAAGTCATAATTTCCAAAGAGGTTGAACTTTAACCATAAACAACTTTTAAAGGAGTCGACTATGAAAGAAATCATATCAGACTAAGATCAATAGGAACGAAGCACCAATAATGACGATGTTTCAACATAGTTTTTTTTTCCTTTTCAGGGCTTCCGTTGCGTAAACGGTTAAAAAATAACTATTCCACGCGAAGACGCGGGCAGAAGCTAGTATTTTATACAAACAAAATACGAATTACTAATTAATAATACTTTTGATAATGGTTTTATGAGTAAAAATAAAAAACCCCGATGGAAATAATTAGCTATTCAAATCCTAAAAAAAAGACAATCTATTTCTAAATGATATATAAAAAATACAGGAGTGTTACCTGGTCTTTTGACTTTCAGGTGAATCAATCTTCACCGACGGCAATTTGTTAGCGATATTCTCTTCAGATATTTTCACTTCTTTAGCCGGTTCCGTTTTCTTCTCAACATTCGAACTCTCCCCTCTAGTTTTATCCGAGATACCCAAAATCTTTTGCAACTGCTCACTAAGATCGAAGTCAGTTGACAAATTCTGGCTTTTTTTAACCTCTTTCGGGGTTTCAGGCGATTGTTTCTGCGATTCTGTCTCTAATGGAACATCAGCCAGCGGTGGAGATATTTCACTGGGAGACGCTTTATTATCACATTTTAAATCTTCGTTAACTAAGTGTATCTCTGTAGGGGGATCATTTGGTGAACTGTCCTGAGAATCAGTTCTACTGCTCGATTGCAACTCCAACCTAGGCTGTAAAGCTACTGGAATTACTTCGGCAATCGTATTCATACTTCCATTCGGTGATGTCGAATCCAGTATCAGAGGTGGTTCTGTATCATCTATGTCGATCTTATGTTCTAAGCTGATTCTTCGCGTAGGTAATGAATACCGTTCTTCTGTTTTTGGGACGGAGCTGCTTCTTTTATATGTAACTTTGGATAAATCAACGTCGATTTTAGCTATAGGATTGCTCTTGCCGTTTTTAAAATCGGGTATCGTGTCTACGAACTTCAGGGGTGGTTGTAAGTTTTCTAAAGTATTTAATGTATCAAATCGATCGACAGATGGAGGATTATCGGTACATTCAAAGTACTGCTCGCTGCTTTCCGATTCAGTACATTCTGATGTTGTTTCATTGCAAGATAGCATATTGTCAGCAGAATCATTCTTTGTTAAGGGGTCTGTTATCGATTAAATGGAGTTTAATATTAATTAACTTACTGTTACATAAATAATACTATTCAAATTCTTATATGAATGCCTAAGGTTTGATTTTTATAAGAGATTTATTTTTATTTTCAGATGGATAACAACAAAATAATAAATTTCTATTAATTTCAAAATAAACTTAGTATAATAAAACTATGGAATGGATAAATGTATGCTATAGGATTTGTATTATTTTTAAATAAATAAATAGTGACCCACCCCAGCTTCCCAGGGGTGCATTGTAGATATCCATTTTAATGAAATACTGTTAAGGGCAGTTTTGATCTACATGACATGTACAATGTATGTCATGTATTTAATTGGATAAGGAATAAAACTGTATTGTATAAAATAGCTTGGTAAATAACACAATTACTTTTGTAAAAACATAAAAGTGGTTACTGTGGGTTATCTTTTAGAGATAAATATATACCATCGCGATTTTTTAAAGATATTTAATTCCGTAGTACATTAATTTGATCTATATCTTAAGGTTTATCCACCGTTTGCGATATAAGCACACAGAAATATGTTTGTTACGACATTACATTACAAATCTTAAATTTTTTTGGCTTTTCTATACTATAATATGTATGTGTTATACATATAAACCTTCCTCTTGAATCACTCTATCTATTGTTGAAGACTGTATTAAAATGCGTTAGATAGTTTAACAGATCTAAGGGAACAGACAGCGGAAGCGACTTCATTTTATACTATGTAAAGATAAACAATCTTTCATTTTAAACTATTTAAAAGTAGTTGCGGTGAGCCATAACCTTTAATTACAGTTGAGTTACAGGTTTTGTAAATGTCAGTAGGTAATTTTATTTGGTAGGGTATTCATTTGGTAGGGCTTTTTCTCAGCTCAGCTGCCTAGTTACTATCCTCAAATAAAAAAATTGTCACCAAAATGAACTATAGCTTGCTATTGCACTTGAGAGCTAGTCCCATTCTAGGTGTAACGTGTTTGCCATCTTAGAGCACATCAAGTAAAATTGTGAGAAGAATTGTCTTAAAACTTATAACGTATTTAAAAAAAAAAGTGTTCCAAGACTACTTACTTTCAGTAGGTGCATTCGTAACTTGCATATTCTCATCATTAATCAATTCTTTCCCAGTTGCAGCATATAACTTGTTTATAGATGAGAAGAAATTGTCACTCTCTTTTCCCAACTTGTGAATGGCACGGAGAAGGACTGTTTAGCAATTAACTATTTTAATAACCTTTATTCCTTTAGGGTATCTGCTATATTAGCAGTGATTTTTCTATAAATTTGAATTATGTATAAAATACTAAAGCAGACTATCAAGACATGTTAATGGACTAGTATCGAAGCTGGACGGTGAAGGGAGCATCATGCACAATCAATTAGAGATTCAGCATTATCAACCTAAAATCTAGCAAGCCTTACATCTTTAGAAAGTACTTAGAAAGGTATCATAGCCTCTAGGTAGGGTAGGGTACCATAGGTAGGGTTAATATATACTACTTAAAAATTTCAAACCAATCCTGGCTTTCACAATAGGCTAACTCATTGTTCCAAACTAATGAACATATTGCCATGATAGGGCAAAGATATAAAAGAAACAAAAAAAATTTGCTGCTCAGAATCATTTTTCTACTCATATTTTTTTCTCAGCAGTGGGCATCTATAGTCTAAATATGTTAATTATAATATCAGGTATTTAAGACACTAATTTAACAAAAACATTTGAACAATTTCAGCTAACAGAATCTTGTGTTTTAAATTTAATTTTCTATAGAAAATTATTGTAATAAACAAATATAGAATTTGGAAATAATCTATTTGAAAGTACTTACATGCACAATTGATAAATAAGGATGTATCACTCTGTAAACAATCCATATAAGCATCCATGCTTGAGGCAGTTGCAATGATTTCCAATAAGAACACGACTTCCTGAGGTTCTATTGTATTCACATATTTATCAATTGTTTTCAAAATACAATCTGATTTACTCTTAAACTCATGCGCCATGAATTTAACAAAATTGACAGATACATTAATATCTTGAGATTCCGTAGCCATCAGTATATTGTATGCAAGATTTAAAACAAGCATACGGCATTCTGGCTCCAATTTAGAGTATAATTTTTCTATATACGTATTCTCAACTCCTATAAGATATTCTATGATCAAATGTGGGTATTCAGTGTTTCCGTTACTATACATATAGCCTAAGGAATTCAGTAATGATATGTCATCTGGTAACACATTTGGTTGCCCCAACAGTATATTATAGACAATCATAGCTGCCGCAGTGGCGATTTTATCATTCTGTCCAATTAAGCAATTCAGGATTATAGCATCAAACTTATTCCATATGATTATTTGATTGAATGGATTGTTAACAACTAAATTCCCCAATGTTTGCACAAGAACTGTCATGCACTTTTTAAGCTCTTCATTCAAGAAGTCAACGCTGGGGTGTTGGTACTCCGTAGCTAAGACTAACATGGAGTCAAGAATAGATAATTCCTTCGAGATGTAAGTTTGCATTTTAGTCCCAGCAGCAGCACAGGAGCGGACTAACCGAAGACACTGCTCAGCAACAGCCAATGTGCTTCTGTTATATGAACTTTGTTCAACGTCTAACCTCATTATGTGCAGAACTTCAGCGATGAGGCGTAATGTGTATTCTGATGCTTTTTTTCTGAAAATTATTCATTGTACCAAATTAAAAATATATAATAATACGGTACTTGTGTTATTAATTGCACCGTGCACATAAATATTAAATATTTCATAATTAAGATCATAGTGGTTAAAAAAATATTTAATATAAAACAACAAGGTTTTCGCAATACTAACCTACATAGAGAACACCTAACTTCAAACACATATAAAAAAACTACTCGTTTCCGCAGGGTGAGGGGGGTGTCTTTTGATAGGGGTAACCAACCCCTATAAAAACAACCCTTAACAACCCCAAATTCGTGATACGAATTTCTAATGCCAAGCCGTACAAATATATGTATAAGTTTAAATATGTAAAAGTTTATACAGATATAACATATTCGATATTATTAAATACTATGAAATGAAGTATAACAAATAAACAAACATCTAATAAATGTTTCTTCAATAATGCGTTACTAGTCGATAGACTAGAAAACATTTATGTAAATTTTGTAGTCGTGTAAAAAAGTAGAGAAAATTACATACGGTCGTAATCTGCCTGTTTCGGTGTCTCGGGAAAGTTGTGCTTCTGCACGTAACATTTCTTCAACCGCATCCCATTCTCCTGACTCCAATTGAAAATTTATTAACTTCGCATCCAATAATATTTCCTCGGCAAACCAAACACTTTTATCACGAGACATTTTTCAAGTATAAGATAATTTACTAAACTATTTTATATACCAAACTCTGTAGAATTTTGTAAATCTGTAATAATTTTGCGATGTCGTACGTTAATAATTTGCACGTTTATTTATATAATTTCACCATTTACACGTTTTGCTAATAGAGTTTCTAATGATAGAAGATACTTGTACGACTAATAGTCTGTGATAGAATATGTCAAAAATCGGCCAACAACGATAACACCACAGAAACTGCGTTCCACTAAGCGCTCACAACGCTCACGGCCACGACCATAGATAAGACACTATATACGGAGACTCACGACCGCGAGTTTTCCCGTTTCACTTACTTGCGGGCGTTACAATCGTACACCCAAGTGGAACGCATAATGGGGCGTTAGAGCGTTCAGGTAAATAACACAAATGGCGATCTAGAAATAATAAAGCAAAAGCTTTGAAAGGTTATGTTTTAACAGTAAAATGTAATAATTATTATGTAAATTGATTTAAGTATATTGAAAGATAAATGTATAATTCAATTTTTATATGTAATTTTAGTGCATTATTTAATTAATTTGCATTCAAATAAAATAAGAATGCCTTTTGAGGCAACAGAACAATATTTGGTGATAATTGTATATATTATTGAACTATGTTATAAAAGTGTACAAAAGATATAGGTAGTTTTCCAATTACAGAGCATAGTGCGACTCAGTGGCGCACAATGCCGAATTATGCTGAAGCTTAATTGGAACGTGAATTAGTTTTCAAATGCACCGGTAGAGTGCGCTAAGTTCAGTGTTGAAAAAAAAAATCATAACATAATTTTTTTAACACAGGTTGAATTAACTTTGATTATTTCCAAAAAACCACAACGAAATGAAAGCTTTAAAAATGTTTTCAACAATAAATAATATTACTAAAGATAATATAAATTAAATATTTCGATCAATGTCAACTTAAAGAAAAAACACTTGTTAATTTCCTGTCACTGAGTTGGTATCCATTGCAAGCATCAACCGAAAACACTACTTTTGACAGTGCTCGATTGTGCGAAGCGTTGCTGGAGTTGGAACATTCAAAGTTAAGCATTATGCCGCATAATGCGCTCTAGTGCTATAATTGGAAAACTACCATATTCTTCTCATTTGAATTTATTTATAATTAAAAAAAAGAAAAAAAAACATAAAATATATAATTCATTAAATACAATATGTTATTTAATATAAATATTCTACTGCATCGAACAATGACATTTTTACGGTCGCCATCTTTATTGAAAATCCCGCCAATTTTGTCAACGCTCACATCGACCCATCTCCAAACATAGGGCGTCGTGAGCTTCGCGATGCGGGTGTTATGACGTCTTTAATGACGTTTTCGCCGCAACCGCAACGCTCGCGGTCGTCTAGTGGAACGGCTAAAAGGCTGTTGTGAGCGTTGTGAACGTCTTGCGGAACGCGCCCAGGGTAACACTGAGTAGAGTAGACCTCTGAGAGTACTACTCTGTGGAGGGTACAGCCTTGTGTACCAAACGTCAATATAACTGTATGAGACTATAATGAATGTTATTTAAATTATTTTATTATTCAGTTAAACTGGGAAGGCTTAAGTACGAATGAGATATTCAATGTACAACAAATGCGAACATTTATCTAGAAGTTTAGACAATTGCTAGACAACCATGGGCTATCTTAAGTTTGTACTTTATAGCTTTTATGGCTGATAATGCCAGTGATAATATAGAGAAACTTGGCTGTTTTTATAATATAATAATATAAAACGCAATATAAAAGATCAGTTATAAGAAGATCTAATGAAAAAAATAATATTAAAAACTCCTGCACAGGCACTTAAGCACCGGTTTGAAAAAAGTTCTCTCATCAAATTATATTTGGTATTATAACAGTATATTTAATTGATCTAAAAAGTGATGCCCATAATGTAATCAGCTAAAATTGCAAGAACGAGAAAACATTCATTTAGATAATATAAAAATACAATACATATCACGACTGTAATTATAATTGTATCTGAATATTCATGTGATAAATATATTCAATATGATAGTTGCTTCACAGAGATAGAGATATACAGTGGTGGTCGTATAATTAGAAACACTACTAACGGTCCTTGATCATTATGTAAGATACTTCACCACAATTGTTTTTATTTTGAAATTAAACAATAAATAGGACAACAATATGTTCAATGATCTATCATTTATTAGAAAAACAATATAAATACGACTACACAAGTGCAGTTTCAATATTACATTACGGACAAACATTTAAATCAATTTTAAGGCATGAACAATAATGGTCAACTAATTAGAAAAAACAACAAAAAAGAATAAAAAACAATATTTTTTTAAGTATTAGTAAATAGAATTGTTATTTACGAAATAGCTACTATCCACAGCCTACCAATGGTTATAATTAATATTTGGTGGCGTATCCCTTATTTTCAATAAGAGCACTGCAACGACGTCGCATTGATTCAATCAATTTCATGTACATTTACATTTTTAACCGAAAATAAACTCCTACATGTGTAAGGGTCATTTTGTAATTAAAAGTAACATATGTTTTATGTATTTAATGAGTTTTTTATTTCAGTGGCTATATTATTGCATGATTATTAATTATTGAATGTGTATATTTTTTATAAACATTTGTACGTTAAAGTTATACTTTCTTTATTCGTAAGAAGTGTTTCTAAATATATGACCACCACTGTATATATATAGCTATAGCATTTCAAAAATATTACATTTTTATTCATATACAAATTGAATGATTTAACTAATATTACCAATTCTACAATTATTTAAATCGATATAGATTCAATTGTTATGTACATGATGACCAGAACATCACTAGTCGCTTGTGACCGCCCCCGCTCCGCTGTCGGTCGAACGAAAGGCAAGAATGGAATATGTGTGTGAAATTGTATTAGTTTTTGTGTGAACATTTACATATTACTCGGATTAACGTGATCACTGATAGGTTTTACAACTGCAGTGTTATTTTATACAGTGCGGCGTTATGTGATATACGGGATCGTTACTCGTGTAAAAAAATATTGTGACTCGTTCGGGGTGGTATCCAGTGGACTCGCTCCATCGTGTCGTGCAATAATGTACAGGATTCCCGCTAACATCCAAGGAATTTAAAACATTCGGTGAGTCATTATCATTTTGAGAGCTAAAGTTGCATAGGCACCGAATATAGGGCTATGGTGCATTTCTAAAAATAACGTCTAAAAACTTGTAATGTCTCTTTCGGACTCGTCTTCGAGCCGCTATTTATAAAGATTAAACTTTGTTTTCCTAATACTTCCGCCTTTTCTAAATGTGTAGGAATGTAAACCTCATTTTATTTTATTAGTGGACACAAGTTTTGTAACTTTTCTGTGGTAATAAATATAAGGTTTCCAACCAAGAAGTTTTTATACAATGCAGTGAGTACATGACATTCACGTCCGGTTTCTGATGTTGCAATATGTTTATGTAATTTAGGAGTTTTTAAGGGATGTACATTATAATAAATATGTGAAGATTATTATAATCTCTTCACATTTTGTAAAGAAATTATAAGAAATAGAAGAGTATTAAAAATGAGATAAACTTATAATGACATGTGTTTAAATGTTTAATATCTTATCAAGAACTAATTCCATTATATTTCCTTCCCATGTGTAATAAATAGATAATTTATTGTTGAATATTAATCCTAATTATTGTAGATAATATTAATAACTCTACACCATAATATATCACCTGGCCAAATATAAACAAATTATATTCATTTTCATATTGATGGTCATAAATAGAGAGGATTATTTTATCTGTATCAGATAAATGCGATGTATGCAGTATCCATGTTCATAGTGAATTCTCATCCTTATCTCTTACTTATTACCTTACAGATTATATCATGAATGTCAAATGAAAACTTTTTAGTCTCACCTCCTCTAATCTCATAAGTAAATATATTTCTTTGAATTAACCTTTTGGTATAATCAATCTTTATACAACATAACAAAATAACTGTCAATAATCACAAGAGACAATGTAGTCCGGTGAAGCTGTTAAGGCCTTGATAGACCAATAGGGTAGTCAGATCGAGAACAACAACAAAAAAAAAAACAAGAAGGACAAGAGGAACCAAATTATCTTCTAAGTTCCACAGTGCTCAAATAATGAAATAATGTTTCTTATTATAATCCATTATTCAGAATTTGCAGAGCATGCAATAAGGGGTTTGGATATATTTAATTGGAAATATAAGCAATAAGCCTTGCTTGCTTGCAGTAGTCTTAATAATATTCAGAGGCCAAAAAAATGGTATTTGTATGTAATTTTTATAATATACTAAATTATTTTGTCTGTAGTAACTTCCACAATTTATTGTTCGTTATTTTTTTTTTTTTTTTGTAAAGTGTTGTGTCCAACATTAATAGGATGACAAATTTAATTTGTGTTTTTTTTATTGAGGAGAATAAATAAACATTTATGGAATTTACATTTATATTATATTTGTTATAATATTTATGATTGTTTTTGTCCTGTTAACTGTAAGTATGTTGTTAACTTAAATCTAAAATTAAGTCTTACCTTTCTACATTTCTACAAACACTTCTCTTATTGACACTGGCTGAATTGTGGATAGAGACCACAAGTGCTAAGCTATAAAAAAAAGTAAGTAAATGTCAAGTTTGTGTGTATGACTTTACATAAAGTAATATTGGTGTAATGCTTTTCTTATACCAAGGGAATTAAATAAGAAAAAGGGTATCATAAAAATATTCAACACTGTTTTAGAATATGCAGAGAGAAACAATGTGGTAATGTAATTAAATTTGATTTCAATATTTACATTCTTTGGTATGTTGTTATTACAAATGTTTATAGTAATGTAAGCTGGTAAGAGTCCTCTTGTAAGTACAAAAACCTCATCCCAGGAAAAGATATTGTCAGCATGTCCAGCCCATAAAGTATTGGTGATTTGAAATGCAGGAAAATCCAGATATATATTTTTACCATATGAGGACACACCACAAGACCGTTTAGGATTTGGTTTCCTTATGATGTTTACCTTCCCCGTCAAAGAATAATGTTACTAATATAAGCTAGTAAGTGAACGGAAATCCCTAAAAATTCATTTGTACATGTCAGTATTTGAACACATGGAGATCAAATGAATATTTCACTAGTCATATCTCTCGAACATGATTTTATAATATTTTTCTTATATTCCTATAGTGAAAACTTGTAATTAGCCTTTAACTATGTTACTGTTTTGTTATTTAATGAATGTTAGCTGTTAGTTTCCCTAAATAATTAAAATAAAATATATCCTAAGGAAGTAATTTATAAAGCTACCACTCACCCACAGAGTGGGAACTCTGCTTATTGTTTCACTGTTAGAATGCAATATTCTGACATAAACATATGTTTTATGGTTACTGAATTTGACAAACATAATTAATATCTGTGAAGACTATCATTATATTTAATGTTAAGGAGTGGTATATGTAATAAAAAAATAATATTGTCCCTATAGTTATATCTGTATCTAAATATAGATAAATACAAATACTTTGTAATATCTGTATCTAAGTACAGATAAATGTGAAGACTCTGTTGTCTGTGACTTCCTGTTTGAATGGCCAGAATGAAGAACTGTTTCATTTGTGTGTATCACTATATTAACTTCAATATACTCTGTCTGTCCTTTTTTAGATTATTCTTTATATGCAGCCTTTTTAATAAAATTAGTTTAGAAGAATTGTTTTCAATAATTATGAATTGAACTTTGTTTAAACTGATTGTGTTGCTCCAATTTGAATTCTGATAACCTTCTTAGCCTCCCTTGTGTACATTCAGTTTGTTTTCTTTTACAAATATAAATATTAACTGTAACAATATATTATTTATTATTAGACGTAATCAGTAGTTTTGTTTATTTATTACTGCTGACAATTGGATTTTATTAATTCATGTTTATTATCCTCTTTTATATCACTCCCAACTATGAATTATATATCAGTATCACATTTGTAATAGAACATGGATATTTGTTCAAATTTTAAATTTATTTTAAAGAGTTCTTTACTGATTGGTTTGTATTATGAGACAATGTTACGTTAGGATTTGTTGTCACAAATATTCAAAGGGGATCATGGATGGCCTGGTTCAACCCTCAATCCATGTATCATAATCTACCCACATATGAGAATATGTAAATGCTTAGACAAGTAAAATACTTTAATTCATTTTTCTCCCATTTGTCAACTGCTTTTTACTATATTTTTTTTTCTTTAGTAGCTATTGATGAGTTTTTAGTGTCATCAAGAAATAACTATGTAAACAGTTTTTTTTTAATGATATAGAATGATTATAAAGGTGTACTCTATTAAACCTCAATAATGTTAAAATGAAAAAAATAATTGTAGTTGAATTTCGACCTCTAGTAGTTAGAAAGACGTAGCCAAAACATCAGACCCTATAGTTAGTAGATATAGTATATACAAAGATAGTATAAATAATAATACTTTTGGTTATATATATATATTAGCAAAAGGTTTGTTTTTTTAATAATAATAAATATGAGGAGACAATTTCATTCAAAGCTTTCGACTAAATTTTGGTTTTTTACTGAATGCCTACAAGTGTTATTAGCATCTAATCATTTTACGAAATGAAACCATAAATTAGTTCATAATTTGGCAATAATGACTTTATATCAATAATGAATTACATTGTTGTATTTTATTATAGTAATTATCAGCAGGCCCGGCAGACACTATTCTGCCCTGATAATAAAAAACCTTGACTAATTATATACCTGAACCTTCCTCATGAATCACTTTATCTACTGGTAAAAACCAAATGAAAATCTGTTTCTTAGTTTTTGAGTTTATCGCGAACAGACAGACAGGCGTGGCAGAGGATTTTGTTTTATAATATTAGTAATTATTATTATAAACTGTTTACAATTATTTTGCTGTTGGCTAATTTATTATTTTGTAAAGTATCCTGAGTTTGTGCGATGTGAAGTGCTCTCTCTTTTACTCCTATTACTTGTTTCATAATGCTTACTTTGTTCACACCTTGGTATTGTCAATAATAATAATGGGTAACAGATTATCAACAGCAAAATAACGATATCTTTTTTTTTTTTTTTTTATATCATAGGAGACAAACGAACAGGTGGGTCACCTGATGTAAGTGATCACCACCGTCCATAGACACTTGCAACACCAGGGGAGTCGCAAGTGCGTTGCCAGCCTGTGTAGGGAGGGGGGAGGAAGGGAAGGGGAAAGTGGAAGGGGAGGGGAGGTGGGTGTCCGGCGCTCTCACTGACCGAACGAAACGCAACAATGCAAGCACTGTTACTTCACGTCGGTTTTCTGTGAGAGGGTGGTACTACCCCGGGCAAGCCGACCCATTTATGCTGAAACCAGTAATAGTTTCAGCGTGGCTCTACCACCACCTAATAATTTGTTATACATTATGCAGGAATAATATATTGTATCATTGGTTGTTTTAACAATTACATCTTGATTTTTATAGTGACGACAATGACAGGATTGAGCCTGATGGTAAACATAATCCAAGAAGTATCGCAGATAGTCATTGCCATGCCGGCCTGCAAGCCTCTTTGATTTCTGGGCATACAAAGACCTTATTCCAAAACGCGACGACACTAATGTAGAGTCACTATGACTCTGTTATTACTCAACATTATCATATCATACCATTCCGTTAATTATAGGTGTGCGCGAATTCTCGAATTAACGAATAATTATTCGATAGCGAATCAAACCGCATAATTTGATTTTATAATTCTACCTTATTTTAAAAACATACGAATAGTTCGAATTACTCGATTTGTTCCAATTATTCGAATAGTTCGAATATTCAATTTGAATATCGAATCGAACATCATTATTTGATTCGATTCGAGCATTATTCGAATACCCGTTGTTAATTAGCATATCCTATAATAAAGTCCTTTCGAAACTCCTTATAGATCTTTCCGTTTATTCCTATATAACCTTTGTTCAATCATTGCCCAGTGTCGGTTGAGTGCCTTCCGCTTTCGCCTCCAAGCCCTATGAAGCTGCACAGGTTGTTGCGGCTGACAGCGTCAATCAGTTTAAAACAAAAGTTATGTGTAGTTAGTTCACTCGCGGTAGAAGTGACAACTTAGTATTCTGATTATTTTTAAGAGAATGAGATGAATACAATATGGATCTGGTAGTCATTAGTTTTCGGCATTATTTTGTAACATTTTAATATATTTTTAACGATGTTAAAAATACACTACACAATAATTTTTAAAAGTGCGTGATAGTCAATACGAGCCAACAGAAAATAATGTGCTGTAGATTTCAATGTTTCTTTCTCTGTCTCATTCTCTTTGTACACCTATATTTCAAATACATTAAGAATATACTATCTCATTCTCTCACACCCTCAACCTATATGTATATCTTCATCTATCTTTTTTTCGTTTCATAAAGTCCAATCCACACCGTCCCAAAAGTAGTTTCACTTAAAAAATCATTACTCAATTTTTAGTCGAGTTCCTGGTGTCCTTATCCCTAACTCTATACATAAGTACTATTTTTTTACATATCTCCGTTCATATTTTTCGATGTGATACATTTTAATTAAACAAAAAAAAAACTAAATTACCTAATTCTTTATGGTACGCTTTAGTAAATACAATTCCCTCTAAATCAAACTATATGTCTATACCAGGACTGCACAGACATTTTGGAACTAGTGGCCACTCTGAGATGGATTATTAGTTGAAGGCGGGCCGCTATGAATTAAAACAACGTAATAATGTAATGTGTAAAAACAGTTTAATGGATTTTTTAATTCAGTTTTATTAACTCCGAGTGCTTTTGTTTTTCACTATTCTGACTGGCAGCGGTTTATGCACCCCTGATTTATACACTGGTTACACATAGGACTTTAAATTGTTTGATAAATGTAGAGTACGGGTCTTCTGTTGAATCATTATTTGATGTAAAAATATGTTTTTTTTTTAATTTAACAGAGCCCCGAGCGGCATGGATGAAGGTCTGCTGAACGACCTACTCGAGTGCTCCGTATGTTTGGAGCGACTCGACACATCCTCTCGGGTCCTGCCGTGCCAGCACACCTTCTGTTTGAAATGCTTAAAGGTGAGACGATCTTCCAATATTACGCGATACTCTATTAGCATCCATCTCAAGTATTATACATACGATTTCTCGTCCCGTGGTGGATCATCGAAAATGAAAAAAAAAAACACTTTTTCCAAATTTTCTATTGGTCTTGTTTGTTGTTATTGTCTTGGTTATTGGTCTTGGCTACAAAATAACAAAAAAGAATTAAGAAAATCGATTGAGAAACAGAGGAAGGAAATGTTTTAACCGTTTCCCCACTAACTATTTATATACATACTAGCGATAACTAAAAAAAAAAACCTTGACCAAATTATACACCTAAACCTTCCTCGTGAATCCCTTTATCTATTGGTGAAAACCGCGTGAAAATCCGTTCAGTACTTTTTGAGTTTATTGCGAAAGGACAGAGTTTTTTTTTCGAACTGACTACTCTATTGGCCTGGCAATACCTTAACAGCTTCAACGGACTAATACAAAAAACAAATGTTGTCTAAAACTTTTCTCTCACACGTACTGCTACCACTACCTACGCACTTGTCCAGACACGTACACTAGTATAAAACACATCGAAACGCGTCATTATTATCGTTACCCACGCACACAAACACTTTACAATATCGTCACTTTGAAAAAAGCAATTAGGCTTACAATACAGATCTTTATTGGTCGGATTTCATTGTATATTGTAGCAGTTAAAATACTACTTGTGCTACCGTTCATTTTTCCGAAGGTATCTGCTCTGTATATTTTTCCTTTAAGTTGCGTGCCATGTTTACATAAAATTTCTATAGTCTTTTCTATGGTTATTTATTACTAACTAGCTTCTGCCCGCGATTTCGTCCGCGTGGAATAGTTACTTTGGACTAACACGCAGTGGAAGCTCTCAAAAGGAAATAAAACGATTTCTAAACATTCATTAGTGGTCCGCTCATATTTTTGTATATTTAAGCGCCATGTCAAGCGGGTTTTGGTGGCAAAAGGCTATTATAGAGTGGATCAATATGTGAACGATGGTGATGTCTGGAATTGACACATCTCTGTACGTCCATTAAAAACGTTTGTGACATTTACCTAATATATTATATATATTTGTTAAAAAGATAAACCAGATCGAGTTTCTTGCCGGTTCTACTCGATAGCTGGGTTGTTTTCGAACCGGTGGTAGTTTTGACGTTCATAAGTGCCTTCTTAGGGCCTAAATTGAATAGTGTTTTTGATTTGATTTGATATTGGTCTTAGCGTGATCATATATAGCCTTTAGCCTTCCTCTATAAATAAAATATCTAACACTGAAAGAATTTTTCAAGACCAGTAATACTGAGATTAGCGCGTTCAACAATACTCGTAGATTACTACTTTTCTCTCGTACTTACCTCGAGCCGTCATTCAAATTGCTATAACTATAAAAATTGCTATAATTTTTGATAGAGTGGACCGATTTTAATGAAACAAAGACTAAGTTACTCTCGAGGATATGCTTTATGATATGACAGGTTTTATTGTGAACTCAGTACTTTAGCAGTGACGCGTGTTCATACAAACCGACAGACCGACAGACATTTCTAAAAATGATTGAAATGTATTTTGTTACTTATTCCTAGACACCTGCAACAATTTTTTTCACCAAAATTGAAAAAGTAATGACACGTTAGACTTACATTTAATATACGTAATGTATAAAAGATTATTGTTAATTTGCAATGGTCGCCAAGTTTTTGACCGCTCTGAATATATGTAGATGCACAGAACACAAATTCAGCTATAAATATGTATTATATTTTATGCATAACATCCAGACAATTAAAGGATAAATAAATGCCAATTGTAGATTCCTAAAATAACATATCTCTGTTTTGTATTAAACAAACTGCAACTGACCTATGCTGTTGACATTAATGGCCTTTACCGAACTACCACGGTGAACGCTTAAAGCAGTCAGCCGAAAACGGATTATGTGCAACCCCGAACTTACCAGCTATATCAAAACGGCCAAAAAGATTGACGAGAGCTGTAGTTTCTTAAATTAAATATGTAGGTTCCCTTAGTACTAGAATATTATAGAAAGTTGGCTTGGTTCTTGCCTCACCAGAGGACTTAGGGCGCGCAATTATCTTGCCGTCGGAAAAAGTTACATGGCATTAATGTGCTCTTTGAAGTGAAAACTCTAGGATACGCGTCTCGCGACCAGAAACCTGCCTATAATATATGTGTTAGCGTATAATCATTGGCATACCAGTTGACGAAGGTGTCAGTCTTTTTAAAATATTTCCTTTTGGAAGCGACTTTGCATTATTTATAATGTAAAGAGCATGTAGGTATTGCTTTTATGATTATTAATTACCTTCTTGTAAATATTACAATGCCGTATTTATGTTTGTGCTACCGGCTAAAGAATGGAAAGCGGAGGTTCCGTTTGTTACGATTTTTTGTGTTATAAATATTCAGAATCGGTAAAAAACGGTACAATGAATGGTATTTGCCTATGAGGTTTTGTTCTCGAATTACATATAACAAACGAGTTAATAGTACTTTGCTAATGCTGCAAGCTACACATTTTTCGATTTTTTCTGTTATAGTTATTTACACCCTTTTTCTATAATCTATCTTTTGTACATATACAATGAGAAAAAAAAACAGGGTATGCCGTAAAGACACATGATAGACGTGAAACTTTCGTATTACCGGAAAACATTTTAGTTCAAAAACTACAACAAAAAGCTAACGTCACGCGGTCACCAGTTCAAGTACTGCACGCGACCGACGTTGCTGAACTTCGGTGATCGGACGAGAACCGATCGTGGAGAAACATCGTGACACTGATTTTTTACATCGTCTCAAACTTTTTCGTATGTGTGTTGCATGTCGCGTGATGGTCGGCCGCGGAGTAGGGATAAAGTGAAAGGCGCTCGTCAGAGCAGCCAGGGCCAATATGGCGGCGCCTATAGTTCGCAGCAGCTGACCGTGTAGTGTATAGACTATTATTAGTTAAATGTCTATAGTGTGAAAAAAAGTTTCACTTTTACCGTGGTTTCATAAAACCATACAATCCTTTTTTATATATTTAGATACTGGATAAATGAAGCGGGTTGGAAAATGGCTACTAGATTGATAAAATAAAATCAATTATATTCTTATACGAATGGAAATCGGTTCATGTTATACAGTTTAAAAAGTAAGCACCGCGTACCCGCGTTGCCTTTCAGTGGGTGCTTAAGAATTGGGGCAGGCTAACATAAATAAGCGCTACTGGCTAGTACAGTTGCGGCTAAAAGTTCTAGACACGCATATTGGCTTAATAGTTTTGTACAGTGCATTCTCGCATAAACAGCTCGCATGTTTTAAATATAACAATTATCTTAATATATATATTTCTTGTGTGCGTGTGTATGTGACTGAACTCCTCCTAAACGACTGGACCGATTTTGATGAAATTTTTTGTGCGTGTTCCAGTGGATCCGAGAATGGTTTAGATTCACAATTGGACCCGGTAGGTGGCGCTGCGGTTGACTTTTGGGATTTCTATTTTTTATTATCAAGGCAGGACAACGTCCGCCAGGTCCGCTAGTTTATATATAAGTATATATGTAATGATATTTTTATACGTCATCATTGGTGTGTTTGTAGTGGTAATGTAAATACTTAACGAATCGACCGAATAAGTTAGTATTTACATAGTGTATTTCTTTGTCCACATTTGTTTCATAGTTATGTTACGATCCGATAGATGGCGTTTCGATCTTTAGCAACACATTCAATATAGTTCAAGCGGGCCCGTCGGATCTTATTCCGCCTTGACAATAAAAAAAATCTTGACAAATTATATACCTAAACGTTCCTCGTGAATCTCTTTAAATACTGGTGAAAACCGCATGAAAATTCGTTCAGTAGTTTTTGAATTTATCGCGAACAGACCGACAGATGCACAGACGTGGCAGAAGACTTTGTTATATAACACGTAGTGATTGATATACAGTGTATAAGCAACTCGCATGCTTTAGTATAGTTTTAAAAGAATCATTTAAATTTAAAAACAACATTCAGTTATTTATATTTTCAATATTTTTGATTAAATTTGCCATGTCGTTTCCACTTTTTCATTTATTATTTTCTGCCTTTTTTTTCTTTTACAATTATTTATTATTATTTACTATAGTTACATAATTTAATTTTTCAGTATTACTAAGAATGTAAGTTGAATCGATGTGATTAAGCGTTGGAGGTGTTCAGTATAGTATCCCCTTCTTAAATTGTTATTGTAATTATGTTAACTGTTAATATAACATAGATATAGATAATATATCTACAATTGTAAATGAATAAATAAATATAACAACCATCTATATAATAGTATAATTATTTTGATACCTTATAGTTTGTTTTTGTAAGGGCTCATGTAAATTATTAACGAATCGCCCGCTTAAGTTCATATTCACTATATATTTGTTTGTCCACACTTGGTTCATAGTTACATTACTATGCGATAGATTTAGCTTCAATCTTTAGTAAGAAATTCTATATAATATGTACTCATATTCACAATATAATAATTCAACCATGGTTTAAAGTCACTCATTGCCAGCATTAATTCTACCTATAACCCTATAAGCAAGCATAATAAACAAATCAATATATTTCATACGTATTTTATTACGTTTAAACAAGAGTCATCAAAACTTAGGTTGAGTTAACTTCTAACTAGTCTAACTTATTTTTGTTAAACAATTCGTATTCAGTTAAAAATATTACATACAATTATGTTGTTAATTTATAATTAAGTCTTGTTTTGTTTGTTTAACGTTATTCGTATTCAGGGTTTTTTGAAGAGCTGTCTATTTTTATTAGTGAGATACGCGTCGACTACACTCGTTATCTAAAATGATAATATCTTTATATATAAACTAGGTTCTGCCCGCGACTTCGTTCGCGTGGAATAGTTACTTTGGGCTAACGCTAACATGCAGCGGAAGCTCTCAAAAGGAAACAAACTTCCGATTTTGAAACATTCATCATCGGTACTTCGCTCCTATTGGTATTAGCGTGATGATATGGCCTTCCCCGATAAAAAAGCTATCTAACACTGAAAGAATGGAATTCAAATCGGACCAGTAATTCCTGAGATTAGCACGTTCAACCAAACAAATAAACTTTATAATATTAGTAAATTCGTAGATTACTATTTTTCTCTCGTACTTACCTCGAGCCGTCATACAAATTACCATAGCTATAAAAATTACTATAAGTTTTTTTAAGTATAGATTTACGAGTTAGTAATATTCGCGGCATAGAATAAATTGAAAAAAAAAAGCGAAGAAAAAGATTGTTGTATAGGAGCACGCGGGGCACAATACTTCTTTAGTTTATTATATTTGCGCGAACTATATTTTTCTGAAATAAAAGTAGCCTAAATTACTGTATATAACATCAGCTACCTGCCAGTAAAAGTCCCCTCGAATCGGTCAAACCGTTGCGGATATTAAACGGATCAAACAAACAGACAGACAGACAAAACATTTTTAAAATTGATTTTTTGTTTTAAGCACCGTGTATATTTTCTTATCGATTTGGTAAAGAGCCATTATTATCTTGTCATTACAAACAGACACTACAATTTTATTTATTTTTAAATATATTAGATGTTCATTCTTGATAGAGAATCAAATAAGTAAATGACTTTATGTTGGCTTAGTGTGAAAAAAAAAGTTAATCTGAATGTAATAGATGATTGTGTACCTAGGGTGGGCCACACCCATTCCAATACGAAAAACTTCGTAAGGATGGCTATGAGGTGACTAATGTTTTGAACGTAAAATTGTAATAAATGTGCGTGTTTTTAAAACTCGCCTGGGATTAGCTTCGACACGCTATGTTTTGGAATTTTTTACTAATTTAACACCGTGTTACCTGTTACCTGATGGTTTTTGCAACGGCGTAATGCCGCTTTCAACGATTCCGGTTTTTGACGGTACTATAAATAAAACCAGAGGGGCTCAGTGATTTTTCCCTCCGTTTTGGTAAACAGGCTTCACCGTTGATAATCAATAAATGATTCATAGTGACTTCTTCTAGTACTACTTTGTAAATTATATGGCATTGAAAACATGACGTCATAAGGCCAATATCATTACATAGTATAAAACAAAGTCCCCTACCGCGTCTGTCTGTCTGTCTGTTCGCGATAAACTCAAAAACTACCGAACGGATTTTCATGCGGTTTTCACCGGTGGATAGAGTGATTGCTGAGGAACGTTTTAGTATATAATTTGTCAAGGATTTTTTCATAATCAGGGCGGGACAACGTCTGCCGGGCCCGCTAGTTTCAATTTAAAATTATCCAGTGTTCGTGACTATGTCGCCGTGAAAAAGGTTTTAATTTTGGGTTATTTTTTATTTTTTTAACAGCCATTTTGTTATTATTTATTTACCTCATCGATAAACTCGTTTATCGTGTTTGGGTTATCTCTAAGAAAAATTATCATTACAGTTTAAATTGTGATGACATTCTAGCTATTGAACTATAAACCTTGATACTACACTGCTCGTCTATCCTTTATTAACAGTCTCCTTTGAATTGGTTCAACCAGAGCAATCAGAATGACTTCACTTTAATTTATATTTAAGGATTTATTCATATATAAAATGTAAATAAATATAAATATTATATGTACACAAGCCGCTAAACTACGCGCCGCTAGTATGACGCAAGCGCAAGACGTGACGAGCATGTCGAGGTCATCGGTGACGTGAACCCATAAGATTTCCCCCTATTATCATCATATTCTCAATATCAGTGGTGAAAATGAAATATAATGAATGTAGTTATAAAATGTCAAAAATAAGCTCGCTAGCCAAGTTTCAACACGACTCTGTCGAAACCCTTACGACGTATCCACAGCTTTTTCGTTATAACATCGTTGCTCGGCGAGTTCGATTGTTTAATTTCGCTTATCCGTCTTATCATTTTCTATCAATTATCACTATTAATACCATCAACAATTTGTCATAATACTGTAGGACTCGCCGCGCCACATACTTTTTTTTATCACTTTCTGCGATGAGTGTACTTTTGCGCCCTCTATGAACAGTCCCGTCCACGGGCTCCGTAAATAAACACTAGTTTATTACTCGTAATCTAAACGGTCGACTATTTGCTTTGACTCACTGATTGACTCATCCAGACGCGATATCATAATGGACCCTGCATATGTACTTAATGGTTCTTCTTATAATTAATTGCGCTTCATTGTGTATGGCATTTAACAAGCGGATGTCACCTTTGTTCTTTTGTTTTAGCAGATGTCGTATCGTTCTCTCTCTCGCTTTCATCTCAGTCTCTTTAATCATTTTAATTGATTTCAAACGAAGAATTGTTCACTGCCCTTCTGAATATGTTCTTTTCTGTGCCATTTTTTCAGCGACTACAGGAAAGTTCCCTGTTATTCCTTTAATGGGGTAATCAATACATACACTTATTGGGTTTTTGTATTTGATAGTGTGGTGAATACCAGCGAATTGATACGTGTTAATTATAGTATGAAAATTAATAAGAATAAAACATGACGTCACTCAGGGATAACGCAACTTCCTATTTTCGAAAGATTTTTATGTAATTATATCAGTACTTCTGGATATTTATTTTTGCAAACAAACTTTTCAATATCACTACATAGTATAAAACAAAGTCGCTTTCTCTGTCCCCATATCCCTATGTATGCTTAAATCTTTAAAACTACGCAACGGATTTTGATGCAGTTTTTTTTTAATAGATAGAGTGATTGAAGAGGAAGGTTTTTATCTATAATAACATCCATTGAATAGTGGAGAAATACTGTTATTTTTGAGGTGTCTAATGTGATGTTGTAAATAATTAAATTTTTTCCGCTTACATTGCAACAAACGCAGGCGGGCCACGGGCAGTAATGAATAAATCAAAGATACTGGATCGATTTTAATCATTTTTTCAGTGAATGACATAGGCTATATATTTTATACCCGTGCGAAGCCGGAGCGGGCCGCTAGTACAATATATTATCATTCAATTCATGGGTAAATATGTTTTTCCTAACATTTTAATTTTTTGTTTTATATATAAAGGAATTTTGCAAAAAGACCGTTGAAAGTCCAGTTAGAGAGAACACCTGTCGTTTTGTAAAAAAATAACAACGAAATTCCAAACATTCCCCAACGTGTCAGTCAGTTAATAAGCACCTGTTTAGTAGAAACCGTAAAAAGATGTAGGAGGATTTAATAGATTGTTTTAGACCGGCTTATACCTGTAATATAATAAACTAGCTGACCCGGCGGATGCTGTCCTGCCCTGATAATAAAAAAAAACTTCGCAAATTACATACCTCAACCTTACTCATGAATCACTTTATCTACTGGTGAAAACGTATGAAAATCCGTTTAGTAGTTTATTGCGAACAGACGGACACGTGACAGAGGACTTTGTTTTATAATATGTAGTAATAATCGGCGTATGCGTATCACACCGCTTGCCCCCCGCTTGTCACATCGCTGAAAAGGTAGAGCTTACAAAAATAGTGATTTCTTAAAATTCCCAATTATTTATTTTTAAACTAGCTTTTATCTGGCGGCTTCGCTCGCGCGAAATATAATTAACATATCCTTCGAAAACAGATTTATTTTTCTGGATAAAAAATACCCTTATGTCGTTTTCTGTATCTCTGACCACATGTTTATAAAATTTCATAACATTTGGTTGACTAGTTTTTTATTCTCTTTATTTTTTATTGAAGGTTTGTTCGAAGAAAACATGCCCTCATCATCCATACTACAATCATTCACAACTTACAAATATAATAACATCTTACAACGTAGTCGGGTGAAGGTGTTAAGACCTAGCTAGGTCAATAACGTAGACAGAGAAAAAAAAAACTTCTTACAAAATCTTATAGGTGGCAGAGCCACGCTGAAGCTATTACTGTTTTCAACATGAATGATTTGGTTCGCCCGGGGAACCCCCCTCTCACAGAAAACCGACGTGAAGTAACGGTGCTTGCATTGTTGTGTTTCGTTCGGTCAGTGAAAGCGCTGAAGACGCCCCTCCACTTACCCACCTCCCTCTTCCCCAAACACAGGTTGGCAACGCACTTGCGACTCCCCTGGTGTTGCGAGTGTCTATGGACAGTGGTGATCACTTAAAATCAGGTGACGCACCTATTCGTTTGTCTCCTATATATAAAAAACAAAATACTAACAAAAAACTAAATAAAAAAACAGAATATTACAATCACTTTCTTGTCCCTATACTGACTTCCACCATATTATAGATTCATTTGGCTTCTTCCGATGCCTGGGCGTGCCAATATTTCTTCTTCAATATTACAAACACCTACATTATAAGTATCCTTAAATACCTGTCTTCTTTGAGCTTCATTCCGGACACATTCCATTAGAATATGATACACGTCTCCTTCTCGATGGCGAGCTTCCCAGTTGCTGTTTCCGCTTGTTTTCATTAAAAAGTTAAACTTATTCGATGGCATGGTTGAGTAGTTCAGGCGCGAAAGCGTACAAACAAACAAACTGTTTCTTTTCTCGAACTGACTACGCTATTGTTCTAGCAAGGCCTTAACAGCTTCATCGGACTATACCTGAATGACAGGTCTGCACAGCTTCACGGGACTACTAAGGCGAGGCGCTTAAGCCATTTCGCCGCTTGGCAACACGCTCAAGGGCTTGGGCTGTTGCCTTTGATGTAACACCGCGAATCGGTCTAAGCTAAACTGAGCTACCTATTCATACATGTAAGAATTCGTGAGACTTACATATGTACCTGCACTTGTGCCTCACGAATCCAAATCTATACTAATATTATAAAGGTGGAAGATTTGTTTGTTTGGTCGAACGCGCTAATCTCAGGAACTACTGGTCTGATTTGAAAAATTCTTTCTATGTTAGATAGCTCATTTATCGAGGAAAGCTATAGACTATATATCATCACTCTAAGACCAATAGGAGCGGAGCGACAATGAAGATTGTTTCAAAATCGTTTCATTTTTCCTTTTAAGAGCTTCCGCTGCGTTAGCCCAAAGTAACTATTCCACGCGGACGAAGTCACGGGGAGAAGCTAGTGATTAATAATATTAGTTACAAGGTTAGGATATAGTATTACAAGAATGAAATTAATGGAAAAGTTACTAGAAGGTTCGAGTTGCGTACTTCAAGTTTCAGTTCTCGGTACCGATACCATCACAATCATATAATGAGATAACGTATTATGAGATAATCTCAAGTACTTTCCGCTTTTCTTTTTTTTTCTATTTATCGTGATCGTGCCAAGGTTTTTTTAGTTACAAGATTTAAAAACATTGGACGATTAACCTAAAGCGGTTGTCGACAAACCAGCAGCCATACAATACATACAAAGAAAATATAAACAATACAAAACCCAAGTTTATTCTTGGGAACTTTTTGTAAACTTTAGCTTTGCTTGTAAGTAATTAGGATTAAATATAGATTTTCGAGTTTGCCCTTGTCAAATATGCCTTTTTTGCAAGTGGCGCGCGAAACATTTTTAAAGCGCGGTGCTTTAATTTTTTTTCATTTCGCACTTGCTTTTAAAAGAGTTGGCAGCCGCTGCTATGAAGATCAGTTTTTATCTAAATTAAATGCCCAATATATTGATATTGATAAATTTAATTGGTTACGGATATTATATTTATCAACTAGCGGGTCCGGCAGACGTTGTCCCGCACTGATTATAAAAAAATCCTTGACAAATTATATACCAAAACGTTCCTCGTGAATCACTTTATCTACTGGTGAAAACCGCATAAAGATCCCTTTAGTAGTTTCTGAGTTTATACCGAACAGACAGACAGAGAGACGCGGTAGGGGACTTTGTTTTCTACTATGTAATGATATGGCGTCGTACATAATCGATTCTTCTTTAATAACATGTAAACTATAAGAAATTCTTAGGAAAGAGGCATACAGCACCCAGTGCTTCTCTGCAGGCATTTTTCAAACACTCAATTCTATAATATATTATACTAGCTTCTGCCCGCGACTTCGTCCGCGTAGAATAGTTACAGTTTACGCAGCGCACGCAGTGGAAAGTCTCAAAAGGAAAAAAAAACCCCGATTTTGAATGAGTCTTCATTGGTGCTCCGCTCCTATTGGTCTTAACGTGATAATATATTCCTTGATAAATGAGCTATCTAATCTAACACTGAAAGAATTTTTCAAATCGGTCCAGTGGTTCCTGAGATTAGCGCGTTCAAGCAAACAATTTTTTTAGCTTTATAATGTTAGTATAGATTAATCTCATAAGATTTAACAGGAGTTAACAATGTAAACAACATTCGAATGCTCTTCTATAGGCTTATAACACGTATTAGTACGTATTAATCTATACTAATATTATAAAGAGGTAAAGTTTGTGAAGTTGTAGGGAGTAATCTCTGGATCTACTAAACCGATTTTGAAAATTCTTTTACCAATAGAAAACCACGTTATTTGTGAGTGTCATACATATTAACTTGAGAAATCAAAAGACTTTTTGTGTTAGTCGGATTTGCAAAGTCGGAGAAAAAACGGTCGTATGAAAACGTTTCATACGAACGTTGCCTTAACGATGAGAGATATATGATTGAGTTCTAGAGAAAAGTTATAGACCTTGATAATGCCTACAAAAAAGTGAGAGACAGCTATGTCTAACTTCAAGGTTTTTTTATTATCGGGGCGGGACAACGTCCGCCGGGCCCGCTAGTTACATAATAATAAGAAATATCTACAAATATAAAGGGTGCATTACATTCATGAAAATTTCATATCTTAATTGCAATGCGGTAAAGTGACACGTAGCAGTGCCAACCGGGCCATCTAACCTCTACGTTTATTACTGGTTCAATGTTATCTGACGCATATTAAATGGCTAAATTTGGCTCTACATTTGGCACTTTGCTTATTGCATGGTTGTATTTTAAACTGTGTATAATTTGTCTTGTATTTAAATTTAGTCCAAGTCTGTTGTAGTAATGTATTATATCTAGAGCATTAAAAATTTAGCGATACGACATTGAATCACATTATACAATTTTGAAACCCGCGACCCCTTTCGATTTGGCTGTTTTTTCCCCTTTTGTACTCCATTAAAAATATTTATCAGGATATTTTCAATGTTTTTATTAGAACTAAAAAACTTATCAAAATTTTCATTAAAAGTTTTTGATTTCCGAAATTGAGTTATCAAAAATTGAATAATTGAGACTCATTTTTCAATTCTCGTACTTTCAATGTAAAAAGAAATACGATGTCAGATTCTAACACATTTTTTTAAGATTTCCTCCTTACACTCTAACTCACTAACTACCTTTTAAATGGAGATCTTTTAACCCAACACTTTCCTTTTTCCGTACGACTTTTAAAACGTTTCCTTTCGTATAAACATTGTCCTGACTTTAAACATAACCAAACAATTAGTCAAATAAGAAGCAGCGTTTATGATATCAAGATTTTTTTTTACTAGTGGTCGAGATTCGACCGTTATTCATTTTGACATTCAATAAGACCAAAGAGAATAATAATTATTAGAGATGTTCCGACTAGTCGGTAAAGCCAACTATCCGGCTACTATCGTAGTCGACGATCAGTCGGCGACTAGTCGGCAAAACCGCCGACTATCCGGCTTCTTACTTTTTATGTATCTCCCAGTAAAAAGTATGTAGAGGGAATTACATTCAATAAAAACCATGACTGTTTATAAATGTTTTTATTTTATAATCAGTCTTACACATTATTTAATGTAAAGCAAAGCGACCTTTCCTTTGATAATCGGTTTTTAAAATTACTTGCTTGTAAAGAAAATATGTCCATGACATTTATGAGATGCTAACCCCTGCCCGCGACTTCGTCCGCGTAGTAATAGTTACTACTCTGGACTAACGCAGACACGCAGCAGAAGCTCTCAAAAAGAAAAAAAAACATCTCGATTTTGAAACATTTTTCACTGTGCTCAGCTCCTTTTGAACTTAGGGTGATGATATATAGCCTATAACCTTTCTCGATGAATGAGCTATATAACAATGAAAGAATTATTCAAATCGGACCAGTAGTTCCTGAGATTACCCCCTACAACGTCACAAACTCACAAACTTTACCTCTTTATAATATTAGTATAGAAAATTAGTATCTTCATTAACATACAAATAACATATCTTTTTATTTAAATAAAAGAATAAGATTTTTTTATTAACAAAATAAGTCATATTGAAATAAGTTTGTATTATGCACTGTAAAATAAATATGTCGACAAAGCCTAAATATTAACCGCTTCATAAAAGCGAAAGATCGTAAAAAAACGACGTGATGTAAAAAAAATCCATACACGAGACTTTCTTTTTGACATGTTTACACTTTAATTGAGTTCTTTGATTCACTTAAATGAACATTTTTTTTTCGAACTGTCTACGCTATTGACCCAGCAAGGTCTTAACAGCTTCACCGGACTACACTTAAATGAACAGTAACAGCATTATCTTTACATAACATTTTTTTTTGCACAAAATCACCGCTCTGACCCGAATAAAAACAATGCGAAGTATATAACAGCTTCCGACAAGCTCGCAGGCGGCGCGGCGGTTACGACTTACGCGCGAAACAGCTGTAAACGAAGTATCCGGATACCTCCGATAAGTGATCGGCCAAAATCGTAATCGGCACTTCTCTAATAATTATTTCAGCGGTTTCCTAAATTTACTAAAGGTAAATTATTTATCAATTAATTATTAATGTATATTAGGAATTTACATGTTACTAGTGGGGAGGGCGGACGTTGTCCTGCCTTGATAATAAAAAAATCTAAAATTCAACCACAGCGCCACCTACCGGGTCCAATTGTGAATCTAAACCATTCTCGAATCCACTGGAACATGCAGACAAAATTTCATCAAAATCGGTCCAGCCGTTTAGAAGGAGTTCAGTGACATATACACGTACAGAAGAAATTTATATATAAAGATATTATTTTAAAATTAACCCACAATTTGACCAGTTAATTTCAAAGGGCATGTAATGTTTAGAACGTAAGAGTAAAATGACGCATAACAAAACGTTTTTTTTTCATTTACATGTGTGTATATGTTGTTTGTCATTCAAGTATTAGTGTGTTTTGTAGTTTTTAATGCATTTTATATAAAAAAAAAGCTTTGTGCACTTCTTCATATAAACTTTAACTATGCCAAATTTCATGTTCATCCGTTCTCGCAATTCGCTTAAAAAGGGGTACATAGTTTTCACTTAACGTATTAATATATAGATTTATATACATAGAAGACGGATAAATATTGGAAATTATTATTCATATGGACATATCCAGAACTATCAACATCGATCACTAATTGGCCCGATTACGAACCTGTGCCGCGTCGGTCTGTTCATTGTAAAGCAATGGCGCTAATATAAATAGACCTGTGCGTGTTTCTGGCGTTTGTACCTGCGGTCGTGTATTGTTTATTTATATTATTTTCTGCCAAACCCGGTAACAGCGTATTTAGAACGCCGATTGACGAAACACAGTGCGACAGTGATGACGGATATATGACATCTTACGCTGACATAATTAGCTACTCCGGAAACTACTTTACATTTTTTTTTTCTTTCGAACTGACTACGTTACTAATTGAAGTAAATAATATTGTTACTTTTTATTAAAAAATGTATTTATATCATTTTATTAACTATCATCGGAGACTAAGTTTTTCACACGTTTAATTTAAAAAAACCGCATCAATCATATATTATATGAGCCTCAGCGGAAGCTCTCAAGAGGAAAAAAACCCGATTTTGAAATATTCTTCATTGGTGCTCCGTTCCTATTGGTCTTAGCGTGATTATATATATCCTGTAATCTTCCTCGATAAATGAGCTATATAACACTGAAAGATTATTTTTAAATCGGACCAGTAGTTCCTGAGATTACCCCCTACAACGTCACAAAGTAACAAACTTTACCTCTTTATAATATTAGTATGGGTTTTTGTAGTTTTGGTTGTATTGAAGTAATCGTTCAATTAGACGAATTTCCAGTTAGACTTTTTTTTATCTATACTTCTATACTAATATTATAAAGAGGTAAAGTTTGTGACGTTGTGGGTTTGTGAGTTTGTGAGTTTGTGACGTTGTGGCGTTGTAAGGGGTAATCTCAGGAACTACTGGTCCGATTTGAATAATTCTTTCAGTGGTATATAGCTCATTCATCGAGAATGGTTATAGGTTATATATCATCACCCTAAGGCCAATAGGAGCGGAGCACAGATGAAAAATGTTTCAAAATCGAGATGTTTTTTTTTTTAGAGCTTCTGCTGTGTGTCAGCGTTAGCCCAGAGTAGTAACTATTACTACGCGGGTGAAGTCGCGGGCAGGGGCTATAATCTATATAGTAATATTATAAAGAGGTAAAGTTTGTGACGTTGTAGGGGGTAATCTCAGGAACTATTAAACCCATTTTGAAAATTCTTTTACCAATATAAAGCCACGTTAGTTATGAGTGTCATAGGCTACATATCATCACGCTAAGACCAATAGGAGTGGAGGAACAATAAATGTTTTAAAATCGGGCTATATTTTCCTTTTGAGAGCTTCCGCTGCGTCTTGCCCAAAATAACTATTCCACGCGTGCGAAGTCGCGGGCAGAAGTTATTAACTAATTATATTATCTATAATCTATACTAATATTATAAAAAGGTAAAGTTTGTGAGGTTGTAGGGGGTAATATATGGGGAGTCGGAGAAAAATGGTCGAACGAAAACGTTTCTTACGAACGCTGCCTTAATTATGAGATATATATGATTGAAGTTCTACCGAAAAGTTGTGGCTTGATAATGCCTATTACCGCCCAACGAAGTGGGTACGGGTCGGCTAGTATGTATATAAAAGGAGCAATGTGTACTAATTCCTATGAAATGCTAGATAATTTAACAAATGATTATCAAAATCTTTAAAGCGATTAAATACTTTGAACGTGTAATGGATTTAACATTATTCCACAAAGAATGCAACTTCGTTAATAAAGGTAACGAATTACTAGTAATTAACCGCGTACGATTGTTGTTTATTTGGCACGCAAATATTACCTATAAATAATCACCTTGGCTCACTAAACTTGTTTAGATAAAGCCGTTATGATTAGATAACCGCTTTACAGCTGATTGATAAAACGTTTCGTGTAGAATTATCACCATTTAAAAAGTTATTTATTGTTTATTTTACATATAGACCTCGTGAAAATAATGTAAATTAGCCATTGGTGTGACGTCACTTTGGTAAGTGATTTTATTAGATACTAGCTGTGCTTGTGACTTTGTCCGCGTGCAAAACTTATGTAAAAAACAGTGATTAATAAAATCGTCTGTATGTCTTGTTAAGTCCATTTAGTTATCTACTTTTATCTCTTAACTTAAGTCGCATCGTCATTAAAATTACAATAACTTTTGTTAGAGTGAACCGATTTTAATGAAACAAAGTCTAAATGTTACTCGAGGATATTCTTTATGATTTTCTTGGTGATGTTTTCTCGTGACGAAGTACTTTAGCTGTGATGCGTATTCAAACAAACAGGTAGACAGACATTTCTAAAACTGATTGAAATGTATTTTATTATTTACTAGCGGGCCCGGCAGACGTTGTCCTGCCCTGATTATAAAAAAAATCCTTGACAAATTATATACTAAAACGTTCCTCATGAATCACTCTATCCACAGGTGAAAACCGCAAGAAAATCCGTTCGGTAGTTTTTGAGTTTATCGCGAACAGACAGACAGACGTGGTAGGGGACTTTGTTTTATACTATGTAATGATTCCTAGACACCTGCAACAATCTTTTTTACAAAAATCTAAAACTTACAATCACGATAGATTTACGTTCTTATTATATCTACAGAAGTATAAGGTAGTAATAACGGTTATTGATTGATAAATTAATAATTAACTGCTACAAATAACTGTCGTATACAACAAGTTACACGTCAGTGTGAGTAATATTAATTTTTAACTTAATTGATTTTGCTATGATTGCAGATTTTCTAGTTTATTTTTAGTACTAGATAGGTTTTAGATCTTTTAGTGTTTGACCACAATCTTATCTAATATTAAATGATGATGTGGTCTCAGATAGTAAACAGGCTAAAGCTAGCGTTACACGGAGCAATAATTATATATATTCTTATAAAGTTTATTAATTAATGAAGGCTATGACGAGCCGCAAAATATCAATAATACATGGACACAGGCCCCTATAGCACGCGTCGCTAGTATGACGCAAGCCGGTCAAGCTTACTAGCATGTCGTCACGCGAAATTATAAGTTTACCTCCTACCAATAATACCCTTAAATAAGAAAGAAGTTTTCACTTGAAATATATGTTAAAAACCTTTCGCTGTACTTGAGATCTTTATTGACGAGGGGAAATCCATTATGGATACTCACCCTCCCGGGGGGAGAGAGTGGGTTATGTCCGACTCCCACGGACTAAAACCCCCCGATGTACATCTTCTGCATTGATGGGACGACATGGGCTCGAGCTAGCTAGCAACCATGTCAACCTGGGCCTCCCGCGCTGAAGAGAGACAGCCGGCTTTGAGATCTAGCATCTTCTAGTTTTATCTGGTCAGGGTAAAGTCGCATCATCATACAGCATCAGGTGAACTTGTGTGTCGAGAAAAATTCGTTTTAAAATGAAAAGAATATACTTCGATAGTAAAAAAATTATTTTACGTATCGCGCGTGACTTTCAAACACATCGGGGAAGGACAAAAATAATAACCTTCGTATTGGCATTTTGTGTAGGCGTACACCGGTATGACATACGTAACCCTTCTCTAAAATTATACTGTCGTTGGGGTACGTTTATAGAATTAGACGCCGTTTTTGCTTCAGGTACATAAATCCTGACGAATTAATTTATGTCGTTGCATTTCAAAATGGTCTGAATCCAATTTTAAACGTTCAGAATGTTTAATTTTTTTAAGATTTCCAGCTTTTATACACCGAGAACGCCGTTCAAATTTTCCCGTCGATAAGGTTTTTGGTTTCTTTTTAAGTGATTTCCATATTCTACATGTACCAAATTTAAAAATCTTGGATAATAACGAAAAATATTAGGAACGGTTAAAATTGGCTTTAGCTGATTTTGAAATGTAACGACTCAATTTGTACTTGTACCAGCCGCGGTTACGAACGTGTTTTTTGTTAACATTTGTTATTTTGTTTTTTTTTATTATATTTTGTGAAGATATATTTACAGTTCTAATGTTTCTAAAAGTTTTATTGATAATTCCTATAGCCTATTAATTTTTAAATACCAATTAATGCTATAAATTGGAAACTGAGCTTGTCTGTTCGTTCGTCACGTGTTCGCTTCTTAACTACTGAATTAGTCATCTTGGAGTTTTGCATAATAAGTTGTCAGGGGTAAGAAAAGGACATGTGGTTACTTTCATCCAAATAAAATTCGAGGTATAGGGCAAGTCCACATTAAGGCGAGCGAAGTCGCGAGCAAAAGCTTGTACCAAATCCTTGTCACGTTTCACCAAAATCGGCTGAGAACAAACAAGAAAAGTATTATTTGCTTTTTTTACGATTACTACGTTTTTTAACCTATCAATTTTTCCTTCACCTACCAAATGACATATTATTCGCGTAATGAAATTTGCTCAAAACATTTTCAGTCAAATCACGACATACAAATACATAGATTGACAGTTTTACGTCTTATTAAATAGCACTATTCTTTAAAATAGCTACCTATAACGAATATGTTGGAAAAATAGAAAGCACTACAGATTTATTATTATACTCTACAATTCTCAGTGACTAATCGTTAATATCCGATTTGCGTGTCTGTCAAATAATAAAATAGTTGGAAATATGTCTAAATTCATCAAATCCTTATATGTATATTATTAAAGGTTCGTCCTTTAGTGCTCGTATAGTGTAAAAATAATTGAAAACCTATTTATATTATTGTTTTTTAAACCACAGCTGTATGTATGTATTCTCTGGCCTTTTTTTAGTAGATATATTGTTACCCTCTGTATGTGAGCTCATTGTCGCAAATAAACAATGGATAAATCATCGACCATGGGAACTAGAAACAATAAAGTTCTAAAAATAGCTTATCTCGAATCTTGTTGAATTTCTCGAATAATGACGTCAGCGATCCAGATATTTCCACCCTCCTTTTTTGTAGGATATAACAGCGCGCCACAGGACGTCCGCATTGAGTTCTGTTTTGAATGGAAACCGCTAGCGAAATCGCATACAAAAACTAGTAGATAATAAAAAAGTGATATTAAAAAGACACTATATTACTGTCTTGTTATGAAATGTTAGTAAACCATTAGTTTTTGTTTCCAAATATGATTTTAGATTGTCGTTGTTCAGTCGCATTCTGTGTGTAACGAAGCAGGAACATACATTAATAATGGACCTATTTCATTGGTAGATTACTGTTTCCAATCGTTTGTCGCTCCCTCCTAGCCCGTCCTTCCTTTGCCTAGTTAAGCGCACAGGCGAGAACACGTGTCACAAAAGTCTAGAAACACCATGAGAACTGTAAATCTGAGTATTCTTGTAAATGCCTCTTGAATTACCTTTTTTTGGGAAGTACCACGAACTGAATATAGACGTTTAATGTATTAGGCATTTTGAGAAACGCGGGTTGCGTTTTGTCGATACAAACGCATTTGGACCATTCATTTTGTATTTACGTTCTTATTATATGTATAGATTGTGAGAAAACTGTTATACGTGGCATTGCTTAAGTATATAGTGTATATGACTTTCTAAAGACTAGTTTACAAGTAGTAGCAGTAGTGTAGTGTCGATTAGACAGTCCCTACTCCTCCGGCCCAAAGGTGTAAGAAGGTACCATGGGGTTTTAGTCCGTGCGACTCGGGCATATCCATCCTCTGCTGCCCGGCAAGATGGATATCCGTTAGGGATTTCCCCATGGAGGAAAAAAAAGGTTACAAGTGGTCTTGCTAGGATTTCATATAGTTGTGTTTTTTTCTTTAAACTTTAGGTAGCTCTTGGTAGGTGGTAGAGCCACGCCGAAGCTATTACTGGTTTCAGCATTAATGAGTCGGCTTGCCCGGGGTAGTACCACCCTCTCACAGAAAACCGACGTGAAGTAATAGTGTTTCAATTGTTGCGTTTCGTTCGGTCAGTGAGAGAGCCGTAGGCACCCCTCCCATTCCCTTCAAACCTCTCCCCTCCTCCAAAAGACAGGCTGGCAATGCACTTACGACTCCCCTGGTGTTGCTAGTATCTATGGAAGGCGGTGATCACTTAACATCAGGTGACCCGCCTGTTCGTTTGCCTCCTACGATGTAAAAAATAACTTTATTTCTTGGGATATTATTCACTCTCTATGTAAATTAAGCATACAACATGAGAATCATTACATAGTATAAAACAAAGTCCCCTACCGCGTCTGTCTGTCTGTCTGTCTGTTAGCGATAAGCTCAAAAACTACTGAACGGATTTTCTTGCGGTTTTCACCAGTGGATAAAGTGATTCATGAGGAATATTTTTTTTAATCAGGGCGGGACAACGTCTGCCCGGTCCGCTAGTTACAACATAATTTATACTATTTACATAAGCGCGATTGTGGTTCTATCTATTCGTCACCGAATATATTAAGTGAATTATTTCGTAGAAATTTTTTTCCTCATATTCATTAGGTAACAATTTGTAACACTTTGAATTAATTATCCATCAAAATTTTGAGGAAAATATAGGAGTATAATGTATTATTTATTATACGTCTCGCTGTCTTGATAGAAGCTGTTCTACTGTATTATTTCTTCTTTATCCTTATCTGTAGTTTTTGTATTATTATGTGTGTTTCTATATCGCCACCGGATATTTTGAAAATTAAATATCTCCTAAGGTTTGCCTGTTAGAGTTTGCTCAAACCGATTAGGCCGCCTGACTAACGTACACGTATATCGTAAACGGCTGTTTAGTTTTGTCTGTTTTGAGGGTGTGTAATAATGGGTTTATTATTATTATCACAATTTTTAAGTTATGACCCCAAGGAATTTATATTTATACTAGCGGCCCGGCGGACGTCATCCTGCCTTGATAATAAAAAAAAATCTTAAAAGTCAACCGCAGCGCCACCTGCCGGGTCCAATGGTGAATCTAAACCAATCTCGGATCCGCTGGAACACGCACACAAAATTTCATCAAAATTGGTTCAGCCGTTTAGGAGGAGTTCAGTGACATACACACGTACAGAAGAAATTTACATATAAAGATATTATATATAATAATAACTTTCAAAGGAGTGAATTTAGCTAAAAATGTTAAGAGACGTTTTTGTAGGAAATTAAATTCCCTTCAAGAATCTCTATTGAATTTTTTTTCGGATACTAATTTTTAAGTGAATGACAAAATGCTAAAGTTAAAAATCAAATTCTGAAATCATACCAATTTTCAAGGCGTGGTTATGAGAAAACGGTTCATCTGACAAAAAAAATCAATCAGTCTTTTTTTGTAGACAATTAAATTCTTTTAAAAAATGTCTCTTTTTAGGAGTTATGAGACAAAAACCCGCTCTGGAAAAAAAATCAAAAGTTGCGATGATAGACCTCTTAATATAAATATTAAGGGCTCAAATTCTCACAACATTATTTTTTTGTCATCCCAAATAATATTTTCGATATACTTAAAAAAAATAGTTGATTTTTTTGGCCCAGTCTAATATGTATATAAGTTGTTTACTTATAGATGCCTTGGTTTTGACAAGTATTTAAGAAATATTTTAAACTAGCGGGCCCGGCAGACTTTGTATTGATTATAAAAAAAATTCTTAACAAATTATATACTAAAATCTTCCCCATGAACCACTTTATGATCTGGTGAAAACCGCATGAAATTCGGTTCAGTAGTTTTTTAGTTTATCGCGAACAGACAGCCTCGATAGGGGATTTTGTTTTATACTATGTAATGATGGTTTTGAAACTGTAGTCGTGTCGTCGCTAACTTTATATCTACGTTGATATCCTTAGTCGATCTGAAGTTTTCATATAGAACGAGTATATTAATCTATAAGTACATATAATAACAATGTAAATCTAATTTTTCTGTATTTTTTGTGGAAAAAATTGTTGCTGGTATCTAAGAATAGGTAATAAAATACATTTCAATCAATTTTAGAAATGTCTGTCTGTCTGTCTGTTTGTTTAATACGCATCACTGCTAAAGTACTGCGTTCAGTTTATAATTTTAGAGAATCATAAAGCATATCGTCGAGTTACATTTAGTCTTTGTTTCATTAAAATCGTTAGGGTCTATCAAAAGTTATTGTAATTTTAATAACGACACGACTTAAGTATAAGAGAAAAGTAGATAGTAATTAGACATTCAGGTAAATTTGTTAGATACTATTTTGTACATCCGGTTCCACGCGCACGAAGACGCGGTCACAGCTAGTAAACAATTAAGATGAACAATATTAGAAGGCGTTCTCATACAATAAATGTGCTTTTTGTTATATGCATTTTGCTAAAATCGGTAATGTGTACTAGTTTTAAATACTGTGTGATTACAGTGTAAACCATAGAATTATAACCGCTTTTGACTACTCGCAGGTTTGTTACTCTATGGTGTAAACACTAAAACAAATAATAGATAATCGACCAAAAGTGTGTCGGGCTCGCGTTAGAGGTGCCGAATATAAAATAAAAATAAAACTTTTTTTGGCAAATAAATATATTGTATGGTAGAACGGAATTGTCGGCGTGAAAGTCCGATTCGCACTCGACCGATTTTTTTACTCTGTGTGATAAGAGAATATCTTCCAATACCTTCTTCTTTTAATCACCTATTATTCTTTATAATTAATTTTTCTATGATCTCTGTAGTACTACAGATATGTAGATGTAATATTATCTTTCTGCTCTCCTTTTCCACGTCAACTTTGACTATGGCAAATCTCGCGCTTGTGCGTGGACGCAATGTGCTTAAAACGTGGTATAAAGATTTAGAAATATAGATATTTAAACTAAGACTATATATTTTTCTCTTAAATAATGATGCAATCTAGATAAAGTACATAACTCTCTAAAAATAAAATTTAACTTGTTGTAGGTAATGAAACCGATTTTGGGATTTGAATTCTCTGAAACGAAAATGATTAACAAAAAAGAGATATAAATGTATATATAAGCTGTGAGAGAGAGAAACGTTGAAAACTATAGCGCATTATATTCTGTTGGATCATAGTGAATATTGCGCAGTTTTAAAATCTTTCTTTGTTATGTACTATTATTAACCTTTTTAATATATACTACAGTATTACAAAAAAAATCCTAAAACGAATGTTTACCACATCGATAGTGTATTCATCTCATTCCCTTAAACATTAATCAGAACTCGCATTCGATTTTTTTTAAATACAGTATAATCTCACTCATCCGGCGCTTCGATAGATCGGCACGTCCAATATTCCGGCACACTCCTATATCTGGATAAATTCTGAAAGCCAAAGCAATCGAATTTTATAAAAAAATTACCCACAAAGATGATTTTATATAGTAGTTTTATATAGTATAGTATAAAACAAAGTCCCCCACCGCGTCTGTCTGTCTGTCTGTTCGCGATAAACTCAAAAACTACTGAACGGATTTTCAAGCGGTTTTCACCAGTGGATAAAGTGATTCACGAGGAACGTTTTGGTATAATATGTCAAGGATTTTTTTATAAACAGCGAGAGACAACGTCTGTCGGGCCCGCTAGTTACATAGTATAAAATAAAGTCCCCTACCGCGTCTGTCTGTCTGTCTGTTCGCGATAAACTCAAAAACTACTGAACGGATCTTCATGCGGTTTTCACCAATGGATAAAGTAATTCATGAAGAACGTTTTAGTATATAATTTGTCTTTTTTTTTAATATCTAGTATATATATATGTGTTTGTTAATTTAATACATTACACACACTTATTCCCTCTATGAAATGCTGTATTTTATTCATTACCTATGACTATTTCACTACAATTCAGTAATCCGGACATTCCAATAATCCGGCACCCTCCAGTTTTTAATAGTGCCGTATTAGTGAGATTATTTAGTATTTGTATTCAAATGATGTGTGAAAATGAGAAATGTCAATAACGATATACAAATTTGTTTGCCGCAGGTCATTGTAGAATCGCACAAGGAACTGCGATGCCCAGAATGCAGAGTCCTCGTGGAAACGAAGGTGGAGGAATTGCCGCCGAACGTTCTTCTCATGAGGATCCTCGAAGGCATGAGGAATTCAGCCCCGAGGAAGGTGCTGGGCGTCGGGCAACGGACTCCGAGGAGTGGGCACTCGCAGGTAGAACATCACATCTAGTCGCCGTTCAGCCATCCATATGCTTTTACCATTTGCAAGCTTAATAGTCTACGTTAAATCAGTGTATACCTTTGGTTATGGGCTTTATAATATTGTCATATTCACACTTAAACATAATCTTAGGTGAAGTCGTGATGGTCTAGTGGTTTGGCCGGTGGAATTATCAACCCGATGTCCGCAAGTTCGAACCCCGCCAAGTACTAACGATTTTTTCGGAATTTACGCGTACATTGACTAATTTAAATTGGTAACACGCTGACGCGTGAAGGAGATAACATCGTGAGGATTCTTCTGAACATGAGAAATGTTCTTGTAGTACCACTGTATGTGGCAAAGCTTAGAACTGTGGATATCTCAGAGTTTGAAATCGCAAATACGTCGTGGGCTGGCGTGGTGATCATGCCCCATACTTTCCTTCGGGTACAGGCTTATGAAATATAATAAAATTAAATGAAAACCTTAGTGAAGGGTAAGCGAGAACAACGTAGTGATATTTCTATTTATGTATAATAAATATTTTATACCTTGTCCTGCCCTGATAATAAAAAAAAACCTTGACAAATTATATACCTAAATCTTTCTTATAAATTACTTAATCTTCTGGTGAATATAGCATGAAAATCCGTTTAGTAGTTTTTGAGTTTATAGCGAACAGACCGACAGACAGACGTGCCAGAGGATTTTGTTTTATAATATGTTGTGATTAGGAATTCAATTCGTAAAAATATAATAATATTTTAGTAAATAAAAGTAAATTCTAATAATTACGACATTGTAAAGCTTAACAAAGATGATGGGTCAGTTGCTAGCGTCTTCGGACACCGCATCCAATGACGTAGGTTCGAATCTTCGCGACTGAATCGGAGTTTTCAGTGAAGGAAAACTACGGGTGAAACCATTTTTTTTATATCATAGGAGGCAAACGGACAGCTGGGTCACCTGATGTTAAGTGATCACCACCGTCCATAGACACTTGCGACACCAGGGGAGTCGCAAGTGCGTTGCCAACCTGTCTTGGGGGAGAGGGAAAGGGAGGCGTCCTCCGGCGCTCTCACTGACCGAACGAAACGCAACAACGCAAGCACTGTTACTTCACGTCGGTGTTCTGTGAGAGGGTGGTACTATCCCGGCCGAGCCGACCCATTCATGCTGAAACCATTAATAGCGTCACCGTAGCTCTACCACCTAGCACGGTGTTAGGCGTAGTAGGGTTTTTTCTAAGTCTGGCTAGCTACCTTTAAAATCCGTCGCCAAACACCTGTTGGTACGTTCCGGCAGCGGTATTTGAGAACCAATATACCACGTTCAACGTATTTACCATTTTAGACCATATCGTCATTTAGCATTAGATGAGTGTGTGGTCAAACGCTAAAACTTAGAAAAACAGGTTACAAAAAGAAACCGGGAGGTGTATATGATCATCGAAAAGGTGTACGGTGTTTTTTTCTTATTTAGCTCGTTTTCTCCGTATCTGGGTTTTTTTAAAGATATTGGCAATGTAGACGCGGTGATTAGGTGTTATCATCATCATCAGCATGTGGGAGACCTACTCATAGGCAAGGTCATATACCTCTTCTCGAAGGAAGGTATGGTCATAATCACCACGCCAGCCCACGACGTATTGGCGATTTCAAACGCCGAGTAATCCACAGTTCTATATTTTCCCACGTGCTCTGGTACTACAAAAACACTCCTCAGGTTCAGGTTACCTCACGATGTTTTACTTCACCGTTAGCTGATAGTGTTACCAATTTAAATTACGTAAATGTACACGAATTTCGTAAAATGCATTGGTACTTGCCGGGTTTCGAACGTGTGGACATTGGATTGATATTCCATCGTTCGACCAGTTTGACTTCCACGGCTGTTCAAGTGTCATATAGGCCTGTTAATCATTTTTCATTTTCCAGGTTCAGCAGAGTGCTCAGCAAGCGACACGAGACGGTAAACAACTATTGCCACATGCCAGAGCAATGTACGACTTCATTTCTAAAGAATCAAGGTGATGAGTACATCCTACTATATCATAGACTTTCGGACTTTTTTCTCACAGACCACTTTAAAAGATTAGCTGGTTCCGGAGGACCCCCTGCAGTTACATTTCTACCTTATTCCCAAAACTCGATAAAAAATTGGAAGATTAGATATAACTATAGAAATTTGCCTTTTGTAAGTCTCAACACGTACTGAATATGGAATAAGCAAGTTTTTACAAGTACCAGTCGCTGAGCTTCTTAAAATATTATCTGTCTACATTGATAGCTGAAGTCAAGGCCACCTTTTAGTTCATCACTATCGAAAACAGATACATTTTCGTGGACCCCCGCTTACGAATTATGAACCCCCGTTATTTTGTCACGCCAATGTATACCCCAGTCGACCCTCTGGGGTCCACCTGGACCACTTTGGGCACTAATAAAAAAACACTTTGTTATTATAATGTCTAATTTATTTTAATAATCAAGTTTAATAATAAAAAATAACGTTTTCAGTGATCTGTCTTTCAAGAAAGGTGAAACTATAATTCTTCAGAAGAAACTGGATACGTATTGGTATGTAGGAGAATGTTCTGGAAGGACGGGGATGTTCCCTATCACTTATGTACAGGTTAGTTTCTTTTATCTTATCTATGACATTTATTTTTCGTATTCAGATTAAATAAAATTAACTATTCTTTAAAACCTTTCTAATCTATACCTAATATATAAAGCTGAAGAGTTTGTTTGTTTGGTTGAACGCGATAATCTCAGGAACTACTGGACCGATTTGAAAAAATCTTTCGGTTTTAAATAGCTCATTTACCGAGGAAGGCTTTAGGCTATATATCATCACGCTAAGACCAATAGGAGTGGAGCGACAATGAAGAATGTTTCAAAACCGGGCATTTTTTTCGTTTTAATTGCTTTCGCTGCGTGTTAGCGTTAGTATTATATACGTTGCCATGGTAACGTGGTAAGTTTCTATCACAAACATTTTTAAAGTTTATTTTGTGTTTCTATTCAAAATGTTTATTCTACGTTTGTTTTGTTTCCAATTTTTTATTTGTAATCTATTACGTATTATAAAAATAAAGTGTATGTATATGAAATTAAAATAACAATTTTTTGGTGAACGGATTTGGCTACAAGTTACCAATAAAAATATTTTTTTAATATTGTTGGTATTTTATATTATTATATTTTGTTTGTTTGTTCCGGGTACTGTCCGAAACGGCTGGACCTATGTTAACGAGGATTTTACTGGCAGATATCCGAAATTATAGCGGTTGTCATATTCTATTTTATCTGTTGAACTGTTACCCGTGCATTCGTCCATGTGAAATTTATTAAAAATATGTTGTTTATTGTAAACAAGCGAGTGAGACGTGTGCTTTACTGAACTTCAAGTACATAATTAACAAGTACATAATTGAAAATCATATGTTTGTAGGTAATTAAAATTATATTATCTTTTTGGTCAATTTGGCGGCTATTTTGATTTATTTACCGCGCTTGCGTATACATAACTCAGTGATTATAGCAACGTATAAGACTAACTTAATTATATCGGCAATACGGGTATATTAGATCTATATAATAAAAGATTTAACACGTATTGTTCGATAATGTATAGTTTAAAATTTTAATTACTTTATATATTCTAAGGGAGCACTGAGGGTGATATATTGTAGGTTAAAGTTCCGGGCATGTTCCTGATGATAAATCCCATTCCATTCGACACACTGTTATTATTCACATTTCTAATGTATACGTTACATGTTACAGTAGATGGCGTGCGTGTCGTACTTACAAATGTTTTTGAAAAAGCATCTCTATAATGTACAATATCTACTCATAATTTTACATTTTTAATACATTAAAAAAAAACGCGTACGGAACCGCGGGTAACAGCTAGTGAAATATATACGTGGTCCTCAAAATTCGAATATAATTATTAAAAAAATTAAAATAACAGTGTATGTGAGTGATATTGCATTTTTTTTTTGTTTCTGTAGATATTAGTTCCGCTTCCGGTTCCGACTGCATTATGCAAAGCGCTGTACGACTTTAGGATGTCAGCGCCGGACGAAGAAGGATGTCTTGCTTTTGATAAAGGTATTTTTTTTATATTAATGACAACGATATAAAATCAACATCTTGAGAAATATTGATCATAGACGTTGTTTGGTTTCAAAGATTTTGTTGAAGAAGATTTAATTTCCTACAAATGTCTTTTTAACATTTTCCCTGCATATTCAGCCGTTAATAAAATAACAAAAAAAAAACGACGAAATTTGTCTTTAGTGACCTGTACAGCCTCACCGGTGTGAGTTACAGTTAAGTCGCCGTAGGCACTATTGTAGAACGCTCAATCCTGAGTAATTCCTGAGTTCGAAATACAGTGTTAACTCTTTATAACGAATTTCAAGGGACCGAGCTTTCCTTTTCGTTATATTTGTTTTTCGTCTTACGGAGGGAAGAGAACATATGAATGGTTTTGTAGTAAACCATCCAAATTGAACTAATTTCTACGTTATAGAAAGTTTTTCGTTATGACGAACGACCTTATAAACAGTTTCAACTGTATATGATAGCGTGAAGTCCCGCCTAGTTGTAAAATTAAAATCATAGTTTACGTGTACTTGACGTGGGAAATCTTCTTACGCTCTGGGGGAGTATTTAGAGCTAATATTAAGGGTTATAATATTCAAGCAATTTTTTGGACACGTTTCCAACAAAATTTCGCTTCGGGACTGATTTAAAAAAAGCCGCTGAAAACAAAGCACCCTAATATTTACACTTATAACTTACTTACCTAACTTTTAGAACTGACTTGAGGCACTTCTATTTATTTTTAGGACTTTAAGTCGAACGTGCAATCATGGTCAAACTTTAAACGGATATTCCCACAAAATTGATTTTTTCACTTACTTGTTTGAAGAAAATCAATTAAATATGCAAAATGGTGTTCGTCTTGATACTTCCTCTCACTAATTATGTGAATATTGTGTTTTTGTAATGTGGGTAGGTGCGATAATAACGGTTCATCGGCGCGTTGACGAAAATTGGGCGGAAGGTAGACTCGACCAACGCGTTGGGATATTCCCCATCGCCTTTGCAGAGTTCAACCAGGCAGCCAGGCAACTAATTAATTGGTGAGCAAGTTGCTTCTTTATTTTCCTTTAGTATTATCTAGTACCTAACGGTATTGCTCTTTTAATAATGTGGAAAAATAGGCCGGTAATATACGCTAAAGATTGGTAGTAAAAAAAATTTAATTAAGCTCTTAACGTCACGTGGCATTGGGAATTATAGTTCCTATTTGGATCACTAATTGCGTATTTCACAAAGGTACAATAATAGTAGTGATGGCTAAATATTAATATCAAAATGAGCATAATGTAAACCTAAATGTGCACTTTTGTCTATAGACTTATTTGTGGGAAGATTTTGGCATAACGGTGTATGAAAGAAATGTTGTCTTTGCTATGCTAAAGCTTTGCATATTATAAATTTGCAATTTTGAAGTCGTCATTTAGTTATTTTTTTTAAGTCACTTTGCTCTTGCTAAATACGTACTTGAGTGACCGGATCTGCCTACTAATACGTAATTGAGTGATCGGATTGATTGACTAATAAGTATTTGAGCGATCGGACTGGTGTACTAATATGTAATTGAGTGACCGGACTGGTTTACTAAGTAAGTGATTGAGCGACCGGACTGGTGTACTAGCGTGTATTTGAGAGATCGGACTGGTGTACTAATATGTAATTGAGCGACCGGCCTGGTTTATTAATAAATGATTGAGCGACCAGACTGATGTACTAATATATAATTGAGTGATCGGACTGGTCTACTAACTTATGTCAATTCTTTTATTGTAAGATTTCTTTTAAAATTATCAATAAAATATTCTAGTTTACATATTTCTAAACCTTCAGTACACCTTTGAACCGTCCCGTGCCACCGATACCGGATCAAGCACGGACTGGACACACCGACCATAGGCATCATACACAGGTAAAAATATTATGAAAAAATATCTCCATCTTAGTAATAATTTTTGTCTTATCTAAAAACACGGGTAACTCCAACATTTGACAGATATCGGTTTTACTCACTATGAAGCGTCAAACTGCTTCTTATCACTTTTCTGTTAACTTGCTTTTTGATCTGTTTGTACGTACGTCTGTCTGTTCGTTAAAACTTTTTAAATCAATGTTAGCCTCCTTTCCCAATGGCTTAGAGACGAGATATCCTAAAAATATGTTAGAAATGAATTACAGTGGAATATTAATCAATTCCATGATAAGTATTTGATTATTTATAATGTTTCGTATTCCAGCATACACACCGGTATCAGCAGATGACAATGTCCACTCCAACGACCGTTCAAGGGAATTACCAAAACATGCCCGCAATGAGCCAATCCCATCCGAACTATCACGCCGCGCAGATACTGCTGCAGCAGCAACCGCAGATCCTGTCGCCGCAAACAGTCGGTACGATCTCTCACGGCGTCCTGGTCTCAGCCGCACCGAGAACAACAATAATGGAACCAGCTCACACGAAGAACTCGTTGGACCTGATACATTTCACGAACGTGAACAACAAATCCCACCAAACGACGACGATGGCCCTCCAGAGCGTATCGAGAATCAACGACAACTACGACAGACTACGCGCAGTCAAATACGACAGTTACAATTCGACGCCCGTACACAAAGCGGAAACGACTACGTACCAGAACGTAACGTGCAACCACGATCACTCGTCCGTGATCAACAACTTCAATTCGAACAACATCAGTTCCGATTCGAGTTCGAGTATGAACACGGCGTCCGCCGGTGTTAGTTCGACCGGAACGCCGAACACGAGTTCGGACGCGAGCGCTTGCGAGAGTAACGAACCGAGCGTACCGAGCTCGCCCGATAACAACACCGAACGGAACCCTACCACGGAACCGGAACTCGAAGCCGAATCGACTTCGAGATGTGTCACGAACGTGGAAAGCTCCACGGCGACGAACACATCCCTGAACGTCAGTTTACCGCCCACCGAAAGCCCGAAGCTGAACCCGGAGACGGGAAGTCAAGTCGATAATCAGCAAGATGGAAGACTCGAAACGCCGTGTTCCAGTAAAGGTCCGACCCGATCGAATGATCCAGAAACGTTATTGAACTTCGGGTTAGGTCTGCAGGCAGCTATGTCGCCATCACATACGAAGGATGGGAATTATATGACTCGTCCGCACAGGGAACACTATCATCGTGACCGCGAGAAGAGACACAGTCTGACACCGTCGACACACTTGCAGGCCAATCATAATGCACAGAATAGGTATGTACGATACGAAAATTGTTTTTCTCTGAACACGACGAGGGTTAAAATCCAGGGTTCAATTTGAGTGAAACGTTTTGTATCCAATGGTTATGTGATATAACGTTTATAACGTAAAGAGGACAGAAAATAGTTATCAGGTTAGAGGAAGAAAAATAAAGAACTATGTTCTATAAGTTGAGAGACATAAAGTATCGAGATAGAATAGGTCAAGTTTTTAAAGTAGAAACCTCTTTAGCCTAGTTGTTATTTGAAACTATATGAAACGAAACAGTGACTTTAAAAGAGACAAGTATACACATATATAGGATATAACGTGCGAGAGAGTGAGATAGAATATATTATATAGTGTTTCTTATATTAGCAGTCATTGTATATTGTACTAGCTAATACTAGCTTTAGTCCTAGTATTGTACGTACGTATGTGTGTCGTATATATGTATGAATGTTTTATTATTTGTTGAAAGTTTTTTTATTTAACACTTTTTAGAGGGTTTGTATTGAGTTTTCAGTTCAAATATATACCAGGTGAAAGTTTAAACACTCGTAATATTTAAGGAGATGATACCCCATGGTCACATTTAACATATAAAAGAATAGTATCAAAATAAATGCTAATAAACAACAAAGAGAACTTTAGTTAAAGTATGTTCTAAGAATTTCAAGAGTATGGATACAAACCTAAATAAATTTAGGTGCAGTGACCGGTGACGAAAGCTGCAAGGGGTGACCCGAAGTTAATAACCTTCGATAATAATACGGACAATAAACCCTTTTTTGTACATACTTAGAAAAAATATCCTTTGTTAGGTGGTCGTTGCTCGCACGACGGTCGACGCTCAATGACACCGTCGTGCCGCGTGTTTTAACAAAGGCGCGTATGAGATTGAATATAATTTTTGTTTTTCTCTATATATGTAGGTCAAATATTAAGCACCTTTTTTTTAAATTGATTTAGGATGAGTATCAATTACTGAGTATCCTGTAAAAATATTGCTAACGAGTAACCAGTCACCGAATATACAAAATACACTTATATTTTTTACAGTAATGAACCATTAAACGTACCACGCAGGCACTCGGCGGAGATCGTGGCGACGAGTCTCCTGGACCAGGCGCCAGAGCGGGACAGAGAGCGCGACCGCGAGCGCGAGAGGGAGCGAGAGCGACGCAGGCGGCGCTCGCGCAGCACCGAGAGAGCGTTGCCCGCCACGTATGTGGCCATCTACCCATATCGCCCGCAGAAACCGGATGAGCTTGAACTTAAGAAAGGAGGTGGGTATATAATTTTATTGACAACCAGCTGATAACAGTAATTTTGGCATACCTTATTGCCTCTATCTTAACAATATCTTTTACGTTTAGAGGAAAAAGTACTAAAAACCCTTGAAAGCATGAATGTACTTTGCTTACAATATGTTTTACCACACATTGATGAGTCACCATAGTGCTCTGTTTGTCAGAATGTTCCGAATTGATGTCTTATAATATATCTTCTAATAATTCTTAATATTTTCTAAATTAGCTTCTGTTCGCGACTTAGTCTGCTTAGAATAGTGTATTAAGGGTGTATTTTTGTTTAAAGGCTGTAAAGTATGTTATTACAGGTGTGTACACGGTGACAGAGCGCTGTAGAGACGGCTGGTTCAAGGGCTGGTCGGAGCGTTCGCAGCGCTGCGGTGTCTTCCCCGGGAACTACGTTGCGCCCGCGCATCTCTCCGCGCACATACACAACCACGATAAGGTTACTTCTCTTTAACACTTCATTTGCCGTATCATACTCAGAACCCCTACGTGTTGTAAGGATTGATTGAGTTGTTGAACTTTAGTGACAAAATGAAAAGTTAATAGACATTTACCACTACTTATACATAAAGTTTAGAACGAATTTTTCATAGTTTTCTGATAAAAATAATCCCATTGGAAATCTTAAGATACCAAAATTGATCAAATCATAAATTATTCATCACATTTATATTAGAAACCTTTGAAATCGTCAGTCAGTCTTGAGTACTTTCTTGCTTTGTGAAGTTCTCATACAAGATGAAAAACTTGGCAAGTCAATAAGGGTGGAAAATTTCGTGCAGGATAATGTGTTCAAGCGTACAAGTTGCTATAGCCATATAGGGATTAGAGGTATTTTTTCTAAATTACATTACAATTGCTTTTATATTGTTTTACTTACTGTTTGCTCTGCATTTCTCACTAACTATCCTCTGCCCGCGACTTCGTCTGCGTGGAATAGTTACTTTGGGGTAACGCTAACATGCAGCACGAGCTCTCAAGAGGGGAAAACCCCCGATTTTAAAACATTCTGCATTAGTGCTCCGCTCCTGTTCGTGTTAGCGTGATGATATATAGCCTATGATCTTCCCCGATAAATGAGCTATATAACACTGAAAGAAATTTTCCAATCGGACCAGTAGTTTCCGAGATTACTCCCTACAACCTTACAACAAACTTTACCTCTTTATAATATTACTATAGATAACTTCATAACAATACGGTAAAGATTTTCGTACAAAGTTTGACATTAAGTTTTTTTTTTGTGTCAGGGTGTGTCTTTTATCTTTTTTGTTTTTAAGTGAAATCTTCTGTAGGCGCTTTGAGCGGTATTTTTGGCAGGATATAAATTTATAATTTCACCTCATGACATACTACGTAAGCATGACCGGCCGTATTGCGCTTGTGCGGCTTGCGTCAGACTAGTATCGGGGCCTCTGTACATATAATATTGATATTTTGCAGCTCCTCATACGTTTGATAGACGAACAGACTTTATAAAAATGTATATAATTACTGCTCCGAGTGTCAATAGATGTGAAAATGACAGTAATATTAATAACTTTAATAAACAAATGCTGAAATTTAAATACAGTCAAAACTGTTATGGCGACATCGTTTAGAACAACATACCGGTTATATTGACCCAGAATAAAGGTTCCGGCTGAATGCCGTATCTCGAAAACATAACCGGTTGTTACGGCTATCGGTTTTTACCACTAAATATCAGTAGTCCCTTCGATATCGTTACGACATATTGTAACTATACTGTCAATCACACTATAATTAATATGAAAACTGAAAATAGAACACATTTATTTCATTTTTTTGAGTTGTTTTTTGTTATTGACTGTTTGGGTTATGGGTTGTTACCCAGGTGTCGGGTCCTTCGAGCCTGTGTGCTGTACCTACGAGTTCCGGGTCCGGGGCCGCGCCCCCCGCACCCCCCGACGCTCCGCCCCGCGCTCGATCACCACTTCCTAATGGTAATTCAAAATCAAAATAAATAAAAAAAAAACACTATTCAGTTTAGGCCCTGAGAAGGCGCTTACGAACGTCAAAGCTACCACCGGTTCGGACAAACAACCCACTCATCGAGAAGAACCGCTAACAACACTCGATCCGGTTTATCTCTTCATCTATATATATATAAAGAATGTAAATGTAACGTGTCTGTATTTTTTAGACTTTTGTTAAAGAAATTGTTGCAGGTGGCTAGGGATAAGTAATAAAATACGCTTCAATCATTTTTAGAAATGTTTGTCTGTCTGTCTTTCTGTTTGTTTGGACACGCAACACTGTTAAAGTACTGCATTAATGATAAAACCTCACCAAGAAAATTATAAAGCATATCCTCAAGTCTTTGGTTCTTTAAAATCGGCCCACTCTATCAAAAGTTATTGTACTTTTAATGACGAGGCGACTTAAGTATGAGAGAAAACTAAATAAATAGATCTACTTAATACATTCAGATGATTTTATTAATAACTGTTTTTTTTTTATATTACATTCCACGTGGACGAAATCGCGAGCACAGCTAGTATATAATAAATGTATCTAGAATATTTGAATAATGCAACACTTTCATTTCAAAAACAAACTGGATTATTTAAAAACCTTTTTCCAAAAGAAACGCCTTAAAACAATCGTATGTCTTATATCGCTGCATCGTCTCCTTAGAAGGAAGTGCTTGTATAAGTCCTGCCACCTTTTAAAAATGCACTCCTACACTTGTATCGTACTAACTTTTGCCCGCGACTTCGTCCACGTGGATTAGTTACTTTGGGCTAACGTTAACACGCAGCGGAAGCTTTCAAAAGGAAAAATAAAACGATTTTGCAACATTATTCATTGGTGCTCCTCTCCTATTGCTCTTAGTGTAATGATATATAGCATCCTTCGTTTATTTTTTTATTTATCTTATACTAACTATCCGCTGGTGAACTAACGAATAATATAAAGACAAAATCTTGGCTTCTATAGTACGATAGTGAGTGTCAGTTTGTCAATTTTGTCAGTATTTTTAAAAATCTTTCTACCGCCTTCTATCTCACTCACTAATAAATATTGTGATATGTAGATTTTTCTAAGTCTGATTTTTTCCCTTATTATTTTTCAAAGACTTTCTTTCATACAACGTTTGTCCTGATAATGAGAAACACAACAATAAAAATATTAGCTAAATGGGTTCAGTCGTTCGGAAGTGATACGGTTACATACATTTGGCAATTGACTTTTATTTACATATGTACTAGCGGGCCCGGCAGACGTTATCACGCCTCTGATAATAGAAAAAGAACTTTGACAAATTATATACCTAGATCTGATGAATCACTTTATCTACTAGTGAAAACCGCATAAAAATCCGTTTAGTAGTTTTTGAGTTTATCGTGAACAGACAGACAGACCTGTTTTATAATATGTAATGATAGTATATATGTATAGATATACTTGACTCAATTACTTAAATGAAAAAAAAAGAAGTTATATGAAAAGGCTTTTATTGAGTTTTTGGCGGGATCTTGGTCTGTCATGTTGTGGATTTTATATTTTATTCATAATCTTGTGTTACTTGCCTCTATATTGTGTAAAATTGGTGGTGTTTTATGTAATATAGTGAATTTATTGTGCATAAGTGAAGTGAATGGAAAATTATACCTCAGACCATGAATTCTGAGATGCCACAAAAACTCCATGGAAAGTTCTAACAAGATGGCCACCATCTTGTTAGTTCATTGAAATTATATCTTGAAACTTGTAATATCGTTACTCACTTGACAATGGCAGTAATAGTCTACTAGAAGACTGGTTGCCAAAAATGGAATGGAAGGAGAACTTGTAATACTATTAACTACTCGACAATGGCAGTAATAATCTAAAAGATTGGTTGCCAAAAATAAAGATAAAAAAAGGCTTTTATTTCTTACAGTTCAAACGTTAGCGTACCCCTGGAATGCTTCGTTCCAGCCGACGCAACAGAACACACCGAGACTTGAGAAGGTTAGTTTTAAAATTATAATTATACTAGCTTCTGTTATTGTCTTCTTCTAGTTACGTTGGACTAACGCTAAACTTTAACTCGCCACTTGTGGATTATAACCTAAAGATGGCCATAAAGGATCAAAATGAAACCGCCATAAACGGTAACGATAACGTCATTAAAAAATCCGTCTTAAAATAGTTAATTTGAAATCATAAAAATAAACAAAAATAAAAAAAAAAATAGTGCGCGGAGTCCCTCCACGTGGAAGAAGCAAAACTTCGTAATGTAGAAATGAAAATAGGAAGGGGTAGAAATTGATTTTTAGTGAATTCGTATTGTTTCTTTAAGACAAACTTTATTAACATTGCTTACAATTCACAATTGATCGCATCTTTTAATTATCACTTTCGAGTGGAGAAATATCCAAATCTATAACATTTACAATGGGATTATGATAACTAAAGTAAGATACGAAATGTTTGATTATTTATCTTGCTCTATTTCTTTCTATTCCCCCTCCCCAGGAACGTTGAACGTTTAACGCAACAGTGCTTTCATACTCCCTCCATGGTAGCGTTAAACGTTTAACGCAACCTTGTCGGTAGTCGCATTAGAAGTGTCACTTCAAAAATCATTACATAGTATAAAACAAAGTCCCCTATCGCGTCTGTCTGTCTGTTCGCGATAAACTCAAAAACTACTGAACGGATTTTCATGCTGGTTTCACCAGTGGATAGAGGGATTCACGGGGAAGGTTTTGGTATATAATTTGTCAAGGATTTTTTTTATAATCAGGGCGGGACAACGTCTGCCGGTCCGGTTAGTTATAAATAAATAAAAACACACACACTCATTAGTTGCTCACAGATACGACCTTTGACGTACACAATAAATAAAAGGAAAGCAAAAAAGGAGAGGAACAAGAGTTTGCAGAAAAAAAAACTCGCCACTTCGTTTACATAGAAGGTCAAAATATTTTTAAATAATACTTATGTTAATCCCGATTTTGAAACATTCTTCATTGGTGCTCCGCTCCTATTGGTGTTAGCGTGATGATATACAGTCTATAGCCTTCCTAGATAAATGAGCTATCTAATACTGAAATAATTGTTCAAATCGGACCAGTAGTTCCTGAGATTAGTGCGTTCAAGCAAACAGATTTTTTAGCTTTGTAATATTAGTATAGATTTAAGACATTAAATATAGGGGAAAATAGTCACTTATTGTCTAAAGTCATATTAGAAAATTAAAAGAATATTATGATTATATTGTACTGTAAATTGTCTATGTGAGAATCGTCGATTATGACGAATAAAGATTTCTAAATAAAAGCTTTGAAATCGTTGATGGTATGAAAAAAAGCCGTTTAAGTTTTTTGTTCATCACTGACACCAGATACTTGTAATAGCTGTTAAGTAAACAAAATGAAATGTTTTTAAATCAATTGGTCAATGAAAAAGGTATCCCATTGGTTTACTTTTACCTATCTATATATACGAGTGCTCGTCCAGTGGTCGAAGCTCAACCATAGAGAAAAAAAATCCAATTTCTTATTAATAACACTAAAGCTCGTCAATAGCTAAAAAAAATAGATGAAAATCTGTTGCGAAATGAAGGAGAGAGATATTCTTAACCGTTTCTCCGGTGCCTTTTTATATCTTCTTTATATATAAATTTCTTCTGTACGTGTGTATGTCACTGAAGTCCTCCTAAACGGCTGGACTGATTTTGATGAAATTATGTGTGCATGTTCCAGTGGATCCGAGGATGGTTTAGATTTACAATTGGCCACGGTAGGTGGCGCAGCGGTTGACTTTTAGGATTTTTGAAGTTATACTTCTTTTGGCGCGTTAGGGAAAAATGATGAGAGTAAATTTTTACGATGCGCGCGCACACCCTCACGAAAAACCGACACCCTGAAGTTAGCTATAGTGAACATTTTGTTTCTTTGTATTTCTTGTTTGTATTTCTTTGTATTAAAATTTTTAATGTATTAAATACTTTTTTTCTATTGTTAGTGTCGTTTTTTCTACGAGCGTAGAATAAGGCGAAAATTAAAATTTTAAAAAGATTATTATCTTTTTCGCCAAAGAAGTATAACTACTAACGCCGTGTACATAAGTACACACACACTTATTTTTTTATTATCAAGGCAGGACAACGTCCGCCGGGCCCGCTGGTATAGATATAAAGAATTATCGTATAGTTTGTTGCATATCTATGGTGAGCTGGCGTGTCGTACCTACATCTGTAATAAACAAATCCAACAGCCAAAAGAGAAGACGAAGAACGAACGATCTACGATATCGACAGGAGTTAGCTTGATGAAGCGTCTCGCGGCGATGAAGAAGTGCAAGTCCCCCCCGCCGGCCGGCTACAGCATCGACAACCCCGTGTTCGAGGACGCGCCCGGACCCGCTTCCACCACCCTCGCGCCTCCCGACCACCATCACCGACATCCGGTGCACGTCAGGTAACCGGGGATACAACATCGTACATACAAAAACATCGATGTTTAAAATAAGAACATCAATATTTTAAATAAGAACATCGATATTTTAAATAAGAACATCGATATTTTAAATAAGAACATCGATATTTTAAATTAGAACATCGATATTTTAAATAAGAACATCGATATTTTAAATAAATACATCGATATTTTAAATAAGAACATCGATATTTTAAATAAGAACATCGATATTTTAAATAAGAACATCGATATTTTAAATAAGAACATCGATATTTTAAATAAGAACATCGATATTTTAAATTAGAACATCGATATTTTAAATAAGAACATCGATATTTTAAATAAGGAAATGTCGATGTTCGTGAACGATATATCGATGTTTTAAAACTAACTCGCTTGAACGATTTCGAACGATTCCCAACCGTATGGTATTCGAACAGGGTCGGATTTAGGTTGGGGACGTCCCGGTAGTAATAACCTCCCAATAATTTTGAATTGGATTTTTTAATATGGAAAGACGCGCTTTGCGAAGTGAACTTTTTTTTTTTTTATATCATAAGAGGCAAACGAACAGGTGGGTCACCTGATGTAAGTGATTACCGCCGTCCATAGACACTTGTAACACCAGGGGAGTCGCAAGTGCGTTGCCAGCCTGTGTTGGGGGGGAGGGGGGGGGGAGGGAAGTGGAAGGGGAGGGGAGGTGGATCTCCGGCGCTCTCACTGACCAAACGAAACGCAACAATGTAAGCACTGTTACTACACGTCGGTTTTCTGTGAGAGGGTGAGAGTACCCCGGGCGAGCCGACCCATTCATGCTGAAACCAGTAATAGCTTCATAGTGACTCTACCACCTACCAAATAATCGATGAACTCGATAATGATTTGTTTAGAATTTTATTTCCCTGATAAGATTGTATCGTCCATATGTTTATCTTTCCCTTCAAACTCGAGGGTTTAAATTACTATAAGTCCTGTCCAAATTTATGGATCTGAGTGTCACGCTACAAAAGAGACAAATGAAAGAACAGTACATGTGATAGAAATGAGGAATGTTAAAGTGAATGTATGGTGTAACTAGATTGAGTAGGAATTAGTATATTAAGGGGAGTTTGAAAATATAACTAGTGACAGAGAAGTGCAGCAGTAATTGTTTGGTATTATGTGCGTATGTCATGAGAAGGGATGACAGTTGTGAATGACTGGAAGAGAATTAAGTGTGGAGTTGGATGGATATAAGAGTAGAGGAAAACCGAAGATGGTGGTTTGGAAGGTACGTTTATCCGTAATATTTTTTCGAATTAAAGATTGAATGTTACACGTAGCGCTGTATGTATAAAGTATACTAGCGGGCCCGGCAGACGTTGTCCCGCCCTGATTATAAACAAATCTTTGACAAATTATATACCAAAATGTTCCTCATGAATCACTTTATCTACTGGTGAAAACCGCTTGAAAATCCGTTCTGTAGTTTTTATTTTTATCGCGAACCGACAGAAAGACAGACGTTGTAGGGGACTTTGTTTTATACTATGTAATGATTAACTCTTTAAAAAAATGTCAAAATTAAAAAAAAAATGAGTGAACGTTTTAAATCAAAGTTTTAATAACTTGGACGATTGTTTTTAATTAAATAGGAAGTTGCACTAGGTAATGAGATAGATTGTTTCACGTACATACATGTTGCACTGAGGTGACATCTGGCGCTTTCCTAGGTCGGTGGGTTTGCTAGTGATCACATCGATATACTATTTCTCTTGTCATATATTCCCTTCACTTTAAATGCACTAGGTGTGAATATTGAAATGATATCTGATAGAGAAGACTGCAAGCAGAAATATATTCTACCGACCCTTTTTTTTTTCGAACTGACTACGCTATTGACCTAGCAAGGTCTTAACAGCTTCACCGGACTACTTCTGCCGATCCCATATAAGTGAGATAAGGGTAATAAGACAATTTTCGTCCCTTCACATCTCATATATCAAATACGCCAATTGAGAATAAAAATTATCAATAGTACAGTCCGCTGTGTTCCGATTCTCATCCAAATGAGTTTTTTAATATAAAATATGGCTCATAAATTGTATAACTTTTTTCTATAGGAAGACGAGTGTCTTGTGATTTCTCTCTCTGAAACTCACATAGTGGGACCCATATCGTAGAGTTCAGAGATGTAAACTGCTTAAATCCGACTCTGATGTTCGCTGCTATGTGCCATCTGATATTAATAAAAATTTAAAACTAAGAATGTTTAGTTATAGTCGCCTGCTTAAATATACAAAACGAAGCAATCTGTAATAAGCAAGCTGTTTGAAAGAAACTCATCTGATGTTACAATAATTTTTAATATAAAAAAGGATTGTGTGGTTTTATGAAACCACGGTAAAAGTGAAACTTTTTTTCACACTAGACATTTAACTAATAATAGTCTATACACTACACGGTCAGCTGCTGCGAACTATAGGCGCCGCCATATTGGCCCTGGCTGCTCTGACGAGCGCCTTTCACTTTATCCCTACTCCGCGGCCGACCATCACGCGACATGTAACACACACACGAAAACGTTTGAGACGATGTAATAAAGGTTTCTCACTTTAAAAAAAAAAACAATTTATCTGATGACGATATTAAGATATACCTATGTCAAATTTGAAATCGTTATATCGAAACGAATATATCAAGTACCGATATACAAAAAACATCATTACATAGTATAAAACAAAGTCCCCTACCGCGTCTGTCTGTCTGTCTGTTCGCGATAAACTCAAAAACTACTGAACGGATTTTCTTGCGGTTTTCACCAGTAGATAGAGTGATTCATGAGGAAGGTTTTAATATATAATTTGTCAAGGATTTTTTTAATAATCAGGGCGGGACAACGTCTGCCGGGCCCGCTAGTAGTATATAATTTAATAAATGTAAAGCAGTTAACATAGAGCGGCACATGGGTATAATTTTAATACGAATTAACTAAATACAGTAAAATATTATAATGTCTTTGAGCGATCAGTGATCGGCCTTTTATATTCAGTTATAAGTTTTATTGTTTGCGCATGAGTTTGTGAACGAAATATATATTTTTTTGTGTGCTTATAATCGCATTGTTTGGGCTAACACACCAGCATCCAATGTTTTTGCATTTGTGTGTCTTTTCTGTTTGTGTTTGTGACGTGTCGACCGGCCAAATATAATTTTAAATAGAAAAAAATAAAGGTATAAACTTTGTCAAATATTATTACAATCAGAATTTTATTAAAGTGAAGTATTTTGGTAGACAAAGAACCGTGTAATATATATAAAAAACTGACGTGTTTAAAGTGAAGCTTCTTGGATCAAGTTGTGCTATTGTGGATATAGGAAATGCAATCAAGGTTAAACAGATTTTACAGTTACCAAAATATTAGTAATTACTATTCTAATATCTACAGAATGAACAGAATGCTATTTAGAACAAATATGAAATCGATCGTTGGTATCATAAGAGCTAACAGAAATTTATATCTAAGAAGGGAATGGAATACGATGACGTGACTTACTTAATTAGATAAAATATTGAAGGATAATTAATCCATTGTTTCATTCTATCAGTTTATTGAGGTAAAGTCAATAAAGTAGACAGGTTACTATTTTTGTTTGATTCATGCGCGTTTTGCCCTATAGCGTATAAAGAATATTATTCATGTGTGTGTACTCGTAATACAATGTTATTTCTTTTGTGACTGATTTTTGTTTGTGTCACTTGACATTGGCAAAATTTCCAAATCAGGCAAGCGATTGGAAAAAAGAAGTTTCATTTTAAAGAGAAATTTTAAATCGATAAATATTGATTGAGAATATACGGACATTGCTAGAAAATATACGTATAGTGATTGAGAATATACGGATAATGCTCGAGAATATACGGATATTGATTGAGAATATACGGATATTCATTGGGAATATACGGATATTGATTGAGAATATACGGATATTCATTGGGAATATACGGATATTGATTGAGAATATACGGATATTGATTGAGATTATACGGATAATGCTCGAGAATATACGGATATTGATTTATCGTGACGCGGTCGACACGTGATTATGAGGGGCGGGGTCGCGCAGGTCCGGCTCGTGTCCGTCGCAGCTGTTGCGCGCGCTACCCGTGAGCACTGCGCCGGGTAGTGCCTCGGCGGGTAGTGCCGCGGGTAGTGCCGCGAGTAGTGCCGCGGCGAGTAGTGCCGCAGCGAGCAGCTCCCGGCACAAGGAGCGCAACACGGTCTATACCGTGCACGACCATCATCATCCGCACAGGTTATATATGCACACACCAGCGTTGGTCGTAGTTTAGCAAACAACGCCGTTTAAGTCGAAAATTGTCGGATTTTACATTTAAATGTCATTGGATAAATGTGTCGTTACATTTAAAAATGATCTAAATCCTATTTTAGCCGTTCCTAATATTTTACGTTATTTTTCAAAATCTTCAAATTTTGTACAGGTCAAATATGAGAACATGAAAATATAAAGTAAAAACCATATGGACGGCAAAATTTGAACTTCGTTCTTGGTGTATTATAAAAACTGGAAATCTTAAAAAAATAACCATGTTATAATCAACGATTAAAATTGAATTTATCTCATGTTTAAATGTGACGACACAAATATTCTGATGACGCGTCAAATTTAATATCGAATATCAGACACCACAATTCAAATCAAATCGCTAAGTACTGCATGAAAATTATAACGTTCAATAAAAAGATAAAAAAAAAAAAACATTTTTGTCACTCACCAGAGTCAAAATGGACTTGCACTGTGTTGTTTGTTAAGCAACGGAATGCCGATCGCTAAGCACGCTTTACATTTCAACAGTCACTATTAAAATATTAATAACAAAATAACAATAGGTTTGATACCGTAACATTTATCCGAATATTGGATTTCTTTTTGTTTACTACCAATTTTATAAAGTTTTTTTTTTTGATTTTGCATGAATATAAATAAGTGTGGTTGGCGAACGGTGTAAATTTACAAGATTACATGTGCATACACGGTATTAATTTAGTCCAGAAATTGTGGTAAATTACAAAGAATAATGTTACACGCGTTATGCGAGTGTCTCTTTTTTATTTCTATTGTCACTGGAAACGGGTCCTTTTAGCTCAATTGGTGCTATAACAAAATGGTGGCTTGTCTGTTCGAACATTTATTTATAATCCAATTCATTTGTACTGAACAACCAAAGTGTAATGATAAAAATGGAATAACTATTTAAAAAACAATTTATACACATACTTAAAGGTGACCTCTGATGGAAAAGAGATACTGGGTATGTTTATGTGAATGTCTTGTATGCACCCTTGTATGCATATTTTATTGTAAGCTTGATTGTGTTTATGTCTCGATTGCTTATTTCATTTCACGCAATATCAAAGGAATTGGTCACTCTTAATGATAAGTTTGAGTTTATAAAATGAATATAAATGAAGTAGTAAACTAAGTCTAACCAATTAATTATAGTAATAATCAAAATAACTAAAAACTAATGTTCCTAAAAGTGGGAATATACATAATTTGCCTAGTACTAATCTCACTAGTACTTAACTTAATAAATTGCCTTTGTTTTCAAAGTTTCCAGATGCTACTTAATTTTTAAGAGGTAATTTTTCTAGATAGCACGTGTTGTATACTTCTTACTATACAGTGTATAGTAAAATTACCTTATCTTCGAAATAATTCGACCCTTTCTGTAGGTAATAATTAATTATATACCGTGAGAAAGTTTCTAAGGATGGATCGATGTCTGATATTCTTCCACGTAAATACTATTGAATGGATTTTGATGACGCTTTATAGTAATATAGCTCATATCCATCTTAATGTATAAAAATCCAGTGGCATGATGTTTGTCCACGATGAACTCCTAGACTACTCAACCGATCTTCATGAAAGTTGGCATCTCTGTATAATTTGGTCCAACTTGAGAGATAGGGTGATTTATGATTAATGGCCTCAATATTTTTAAATTGCAAATTAAGTGATTGTCAATGTTGATTATTGTTGTTAATTATGAGTTTCATAGGTCTCGGACAGATGGCGCTTTAAATTAGTTTTTGTACGTCACGTTTTAATTTTGTATTTCTTTTTCAACTTTAGTTTATTTGGTGGTGCACATGCTTTATTCAATTCAACATCTAATAATGTAATAACTGAGCCACAGCAACACGTGGCAGGGTCAGATATTATCAGAATAAAACAGGCTATCCTAACTAATAATATAGGCACGAAAGTGATTTTGTTTGTTACGCTCTCACGCCTTAATTACTGAACCGATGAATATAAAACTTGTAATACGTTGTCATGTGTACAAAAAAGCCTATAGGGTAACTTTCACCTAGAAAAAAATATACTGTCGCCGACGGATAGATCAAATATACATTAAAACGAAGGAAACCGCCGACAAAAGCTAGTAATTTCTAAGGATATTGTTTAGACTGGCTAAAATATAATGGATCACGTAAGTAGGTAAGTTTGATAAAATCCTGTTAACTGGGAGATATTCCAAGTAATAATGTATGATGCAATCATCTTTAAAGATATAAATGCTACTGAAATGACCCGTGGTCGCTAATTAGTTTATATGTACGGGTTTTTGTAGTCAATATTTGCGTTGTTACATTTCAAAATGAGCTAAATTATTTTAATTTTAATCGTTCGTATAACGTCTTTAATTTTTTTAAGATTTCCATTTTGAAGTGAAACTTCTTTATCGACGTAGGGAGGAATTTTAGAGCATGTAAAAACGTATGTAACGTTTTTCGGTTACGCGCCATCTTAATTTCTGTACATTTTTCCGTTACGCGCCATGTTTATTTCTAAAGGTGTGCTTACAATGATCAGATTCCGTTTTTTTTTCTAAAGGTGCGCTCACAATGATCAGATTCCGTTTTTTTTTCTAAAATTGCGCTCACAATGATCAGATTCCGTTTTTTTTTTCTAAAGGTGCGCTCACAATGATCAGAATCCGTTTTTTTTTTTCTGTAAAGTTGTAAATATAGTAGATCATTTTTCGAAAAATGATGTCATAAAAAAGTTTCACTTCTTACGTGTGTACACGGATACACGCATGTATTTTTTTTTGTACACCGAGAGCGATGTTCAGATTTTGCCGTCCATAAGGTTTTTAGTTTCTTTTTTATGATGTTCATATTTTACTTGTACAAAATTTTAAGATCTTAAAATATAACGTGAAATATTAAAAACGGCTAAAATTGGATTTAACTCCATTTGAAATGTAACGACTCATTTATTGACGCGTAGGGTTAAAAAATGACCATTTGCAGAAGTTCGACGGAAGGACCGTGGCAAACGCAACATCGGAAGTCACAATCGCTCGACGTAACGGCTACCAGAAGAGACAGGCATCACTCGCAGCCTGTAAAAGAGAGGTAAATTTTTTAACGATTTTACCCAGGTTTCCCTTCTGTTTTGACTCCGTTCGTGATTGTTTTTTTTTTGTGTGTCACATCCTCAGCAGATTCCGCTGTATAGTCCCGTACCCTCCGAACTCCGAGTACGAACTCGAGTTGAAAGTGGACGATATAGTGATAGTGTCGAAGAAGAGAGGCGACGGTTGGTACAAAGGCACGTTGCAACGCACGGGACGGACCGGTCTATTCCCGGCTTCTTTCGTCGAAAGTTGTCCGCAAGAATGACAAAGGCCAACGCCAAGTTGGTTCGGCACGTTGTTTTAGTTAATTTGTAAACCTCATCACGAGAAAATAGCAAGTTATTGATTGATACTATTGTTACTTTTCATTATAAGTACTTGATTGAATGTTACTTTGCACTTCCGCCTGGAATTTATTGACTGTTGCCACTTCTCATTGATTGATGACATTGTTACTTTCCATCGTAGTTACTTGTTTGAATGTTACTTTACACTTCCGCTTGGAATTGATTGACTGTGTTACCAGTTCTTTTTTTTTTTGAACTGACTACGCTATTGACCTAGTAAGGCCTTAACAGCTTCACCGGACTACTTACCACTTCTCATTGACTGATGAAGGTATTACTTTCCATCATAAGTACTTGATTGGACGTTACTTTGCACTTCCGAATTAATTCGCCGCTGTCATGTCTCACTGCAATAAACAATATTGATTCTATTTATATAACGAATATCTAAAAAGATTCAACCTGAAACTAGTAATAGAAAGATTTAACGTTCAGTAAGTTACAGGCGGAAGTGAGAAGTAAAATTCAATCAAGTGTTATCAAATTATAGACAAATGCATGTAATGTAAGCACAAAATTCAAGATTCTTACTGACACGTAGCAGCGATATTAATTTAAAAATGTATTATTTTATTCTTCTATTTCAATAATAATCAGTTGGCAATAATCAGTTTTTTAAAATAAAATTATCTACAATATTATGTTTTTTTAATGCATTCGGTAATAAAACTTTTGTTATTTAATGAATTTCGCTACAATAAAAAATATATGAAGTCTTATTTCAACGTCTTACATAACATGTCTAAGTGAATCCTACAGGTCGAATTAAAATAGTGAACCAATTATACATGCCCCAATAGTCATTCTTTACGAAGAAAGTTGAAACGATTTTGTTCTTTGTTAGTATTGACAAAATATGATCCTTAATTGCTCAATATTGTACAATTAATTTAATTATTGGCCTCCAATATCGTGATAACCAGCTGTTTATTGAACTACAGTACTAACATTCGCTAGCTTCTCGTGGTGTGGATTTTAGAACTATTTATTTATAATTCGTATGATAATACTCCAATGATATTGGTCACAATGACACGCGTACCACTATATGTAGCCAGTCGCCTTTAAAATTCGTGACGGTCTGAAATACTGCAATAATGGAAGGGAATATTATAGAATTTGTATAGACATGGCGTTGGCCTGTTGAGTTTTGGCGAACTTTTTAAATAAGATATATTATTTACCCCTAAAAAGCTAAAAATATTGGATTTTAATACATACTTTGAAGAGTTTTAATCGATTTCCTATTTTATAAAATCGAAATTTTATTATAATTAACACTAATGCCAATAATTTTTTTTTATATATTGTCGTAGACACTTTAGATAACATGTCTGATTTATAGATATCTTCAAAAATTCTTCATATTTTTTTTTTTATATAAAGAAGTGTGTTTAATGTGTTATAAATAATTGTTTTTAAATATTCCCGTCAAAACACCTACGATTTTCATGGCGTTAGACTGAAATCACACCATTCTAAAAACATTAATTTCGGTACGAATATGCCAGAGTGTAAATGTTAGAACAATGTTTCGGAAGGTGTGACGTCATTGGTGTTTCTGTTGACGTGGAATAAAAAACAAAAAGTTATTATTATGATTTAGGTGTCTACTACCACTCTTAATATTCATTTTACAATATTCCAAAGTATTTTACATCGTTGGACTTAATTTATGAAACTCTTGTTACACTGTAAGTCAAGAATTAATATTGTTTTTTTATTTTGGCGCATAACTCTTTTAAGCCCCTATTAACAATAAACTTTTTATCTAATACACTGCCATCTTGGGGAGTTTCCATTACATTTTTTTACACGACAGTCCTTCCTTTTACTAACTCGTGTATATTTTTTTTTTAAATAAAACAATGCGGGCCAAATATATGTGTGTGTCCAGAGAGAATAATAATGATATTGTATTTTTATATTATTAGAAATAAAATGTCGTAAATCTGAAAAAAAAAACACCTCTTTTGTAGATTGTTGTTTGTATATATTTTCCAGTTTCATTATTATTATTATATTATTAAAGAGACAATTTTGATATCGGTAAAATCGATCTATTTCACTTCACAGTGCATATCTCTGTTAGTTTCTGGGAATATTAATGTCAAATACTTCGGTGTAGAAGTTACAGAACTTTCTAGCACGCTCTGTAATTATACGAAGTGAAATAGAACGACGTCCCCACTTATTCGACGATATTAGCTTTAATTAAAGTACGTAATTTGTTTGTCGGTCACTGTCACTGTCCTTTAACAAAGGCGCGTACGGGGTTGAATATAATTTTTGTATTTGACTAGATAATTAGGTCAAATATTAAGCACCTATTTTTTAATTGATTTAAAACGAGAATCGAGTACTGAATACCCTCTATCAATATTATGAGTGACCGACCAGTCACCCTGTATATTGATAAAGTATTTTATACCTTTTCTCTTCTTGGCAACCGGAACGCCTTGTAGTTTTTTTATTGTGTTTTTCAAACCACCGGTTATTAAATTTTCCTCGTTAATTCCTCAAACGGTAATAATTAATTTACGTAATATTTTTTTAATTCTTCCAATACATTTTTAATAATACTTGAATTAAGTTGTCTATTACAAACAATATCCATAGATTATAAAATAGTATTTTAATGTTAACGTATCTATGGTTAGTATGGTTTTGTGTAATACTTCTTATGAGTTAGGTTTCGTATACGCTTATTATTTTTAATTATATATTTTTTTTATTTGTAAGTTACTGCCATATTAATATTTCTTTGCAAGGTAACTTGAATTTCACATTCGATGTTTAGATATTAGTGTAATTAATTACTTAGTTGGTTCGATAAACGATTAGAATTAAACTAAAGAAATTATTTAGGTATCGAAAATGTTTTTAAGCCTATTATTTATATTAGAATTTAAAATAATAACAATAATATTGTGGTATATAAATGTATGAATTTAAATATTAAATTTATAATTTTGGAATTTGATAGGCGAATATATTAAAATAGTATTTTTAACTCATTTAGGAAATTAAAACTGCATATGAATAGAACGTTCATTGTTTTAAATCGTGTTTTTTTTTTGCGAACGGAATATTTAATTATAATTACTCGTCTTATTTATAGTTAAAATAAAATTATTAAGCTGTAACATGTTTTGTGTGTTTTTTTTTTAATTAGGTCAATTTTTTGCGTACTGATTTCACTATTAGTTTTTATATAATCTGGAAATAATGTATAGATTTATCTGTGTTGCCATAGACGAAAATCCTTTTTTTTATTCATAAAGTAGAACTTATAATATCTCGGAAGTTTAGATATTAATTAAAATGAAAAACTGAATTTTATATCTGATTTTTTAAATATAAACTAATGTATAGAAGAAAAACAAACATGAAGTTCTAACGTCAATGTCTCTTCTGATGTTTTCTATAATCTTTGATAATTGTAATCTAACGGCTCAAGTGTCCAATGAATTAATTATACCTGAACTGTGTATTACTTATATTTGTTTGTGCCTAACGGTATGTGTGTGTAATAAACTCATAATAGGCTGAGTATTCGGTGTATTGGAGAACGAGAGATAAAAACATAAAGTATAGTAAAAAAAAACATTAAATCCCGCATCTCGCTCTGACTTACATATTAATGAGTGCTACCGACGCTTTTTTATTACAAGCTTTTATTTATTTTGCAATGTTTGTTAGTTTAGGTCAAATTTTATAAGCTGAATAGCTGACCCGTGCCCACTTCGTTTGGCGGTAAACATTTTTACTTGTGATGAGATTATGAGTGTGATAATATGACCAATAAACATCAATTACCGATTATTATCTTAATATATATATTTCTTGTGTGCGTGTGTATGTGACTGAACTCCTCCTAAACGACTGGACCGATTTTGATGAAATTTTTTGTGTGTGTTCGTGGAGATTCGAGAATGGTTTAGATTCACAATTGGACCCGGCAGGTGGCGCTGCGATCGACTTTTAGGATTTTTTTTGTTTTCAAGGCAGGACAACGTCCGCCCGGTCCGCTAGTTTTTTTATAAAAAACTACTTTTTACGACTTAAATATAAAAGTTAGACATATGCTGACTTTTTGTAGACACTATCAAACTCTACAAGTTTTCTATATAATTCAATCATATACCCCTTATCGTTACGGCAGCGTTCGTAAGAAACCTTTTCGTTCGACCGTTTTTTCTCCGACTTACTTTGCAAATCCGACGACCACTAAATAGTCTTTGCATTTTTCCTGTTAATATATAGCCTATGACACTCACTGAAATTACGTGGCTTTCTATTGGTAAAAGAGTTTTCAAAATCGGTTTAGTAGATCCAAATATTACCCCCTACAACTTCACAAACTCACAAACTTTACCTCTTTATAATATTAGTATAGATAATAGATTTAGGACCAGTACTTTCAGACAATTAGCAACTTAGCAATTTTGCACGTTTGTTCAGTCTTTTCCAGTTTGAGTCCATCATACCATTCTCGTACGTGGTGTCAACAGAAAGTTAAGTGGGACGAAAATCTTTCAGTTATCAGTCAGTCATAGTTGATTTTTGATATCACCGTTTATTGTCACCGTCAAAATGCACTCGTTTTGTCGTCTCCTGTTAAAAACTGTAAAAATGATCATCATAAAGGAAAGGTGCTTCCAAACCTGCTTATGCGTAGATTTGATAACTTAATGATATAAAACTTTAATAAAAAATTGAGCCGTCACTGGAGGTCTGGCAGATGTGAAACACATGTGTAACGTAGCGAACAACACTGTATACAATATAGGTATGCGAGCTCAGTGCGGCAAGAGAGATTGCGCACAGTCGCTTGCACATGGCATCGCGTCGCCACGTCTCACACACACACCACGGTATCGCCACGCCATTAATGAGGTTTACCCTCGCCTATAGATGTTTCACATCAAAAATGTTATAAATGTTAAAAACTCTCGTTCTTCATTATATTATTTTGTATGCGGATTTTGTTTATGTATATATTATCCTAATGACTTTAACGAATAAAGGCGTGCAAGAACTGATTTTTTTAAGTAGGTTGTGATGTGGTTTGATATTCATACCAATGCATCTTGATTATATGTCCTCGATTTTTTATATCAAAATAATTCACTGTATTTAATAGTAGCCGTAAAGGCATTTAAAGAATCGTCATTGTTTTTTAGGATTTTAATTCAATCGCCTTCACTATAAAAGGTTTATGTTCTGTCAAAAACGAAAGGCAATGGTATGAAGGTCATACAGCCATGCTATATGTAATATTTATTATTATTTATGTCTACTTGTGTTTTTCTGTATAAATTTGCTATCGTGCCTGTAATCCACACAACGAATCCTTAACAAATACTCTTTATTAATTAGATATATTTCTAAAATATGTATATGATTTAATAATATATTCATCTTACAGATTATATAGTATCATTGGTTGTTATTTTTATTTTACTTTACTGTGTAATACAATGTAATCGATAATGATTTTGAAGATATTCAAATATATTTATTTATGTATTCTTTATTCATACAATCACATATAATGTAAAAATGTAAGGAAATCATATCGAACAATTAAACTAGGTACATATTTAAAAAAAGAAATAAACATTTCTTCTTAACAAGGTCTTGTTTTATTGAATTTTATTGGTACTAGAAATGGTGTTTTGAACAATTGGTACAGTTTAAGATGAGCACAAAGGGGGTTTTTTTTTGAACTGCCTATGCTATTGGCCTAGTAAGACTTTAACAGCTTCACCGGACTACACACAAAGGGATAACAACACATTTTTGTAGGTTACGAATTTGACCATAATCTTCTTTCGGCCCAGTGAATGTAAATATTCTAGTATAGTAGAATCCGTTTATTATGATTCCGCCTATAATAACCAACCGATTAATATAAAGTTAATATAAAATTACACAGCGTGGTTTTCATATAAATTTCTTTATCATAAATTCGGATATAATGACTTCGCTTATAGTGTATATACATGTATTATGATCCATTTTTTATAAATTACTAGCGGGCACGGCAGACGTTGTTCCGCCCTGATTATAAAAAAAATCCTGGACAAATTATATACCAAAACGTTCCTCATGAATCACTTTATCCACTGGTGGAAACCGCATAAAGATCCGTCTAGTAGTTTTTTAGTTTATCGCGAACAGACAGACAGACAGACGCGGTAGGGGACTTTGTTTTATACTATGTAATGATATGTAATGATGTCCGGTTAGTGACTGACAAAATCAAAAATTCTTTATTCAATTTAGGCCCTGCGAAGGCACCTATGAACGTCAAACTACCACCGGTTCGGAAAATAACCCAGTCTTCGAGAAGAGCCGGCACGAAACTCGATCTGGTTAATCTTTTGATTATACATAACATAGCACAACGTATTTTTATAGATATATGTAGTTCGTTTGTTTTTGGTGGATGCACAGAGAGAGCTGTCATACCCATATGATTCCCAACACCTTCAGAAATGTTCGAGAGGGCCACGTGATACCAGATGATTTTGAGGGCGTGGGTGCCACGTGGCTTGTTTCTATTTTGAGTATCAGTGAGTAATTGATAGTCGAAAGTCACGCATTTTTTGTTAGTGATTTGTAAAAAAAATTGCATCTCAACTTCATTGCAAAGCAAAATATATAATGTACTTATTATGTATGTTACACTGTCACACTACACGGTAACAGCGAAGATGCGATAGAAGTCAATAGAGAAATATCGGTCTGTTTACAAAATACAGTATTAATTACTTTGGTAGGTTTACTATTTCTTTTTCTCTCTTTGTGTTACTTTCTTAGTTACATTTTAAAATATGGTTTTTAGAGTAACGATTAGTTTTAGAATTTTATTTTAATTTCTGTTTTAATTTCCTAGTTTTCGTTTTATTATGTTAAATCTTTAAATATGTAAAATAGTCTAATATTTTATTATATTAAAGTTTAATTGACTATTGGAGCATGCCGTGCTTGACTCTATATATGACTGCATTTATAATGAATCACAATAGTCCTACTTTCTTAACCACCTCATATATTGAATCCAGATTTGAAGACACTTCGTTCAGACTTCGAGCAGTAGTCACATCTCTTAGGTATGGTCGTAGATTAGGTTTCTGTAGGTATAGTTTTGTGCCACTGTTGCTAATGCAAAAAAAAATGCTACAGTATCTTACCATTATATGCCACAAGTACCTACCCAAAATATCAAGGTAAATATTTTGGCATTTTTTGAGTTACAAAATATTAAGGACTTACAACAAAAAGAAGTGACAAAAAAAGGCCTGAATACATCTAAACTAGAGGTTGTTTATTTTTTACAAAACGTTTTGTGTGACGTCCGCTTGTGATTTCCCTTTGACGTCATAAACGGATTCCACCATATTACAATTTAAAATATTATAATTCATCTTTAACGAGTTTTAAAATTTCATCTTCCTCGTCGTTCCACTCGTCCGGATTTGATGCCATCTGTCCTAACGCTTCCATCCGCCTCTCCATAGTCACTTTATCCAGGATATGTTCCATCTTCATATGCATGCAATCGTTAAACACAGAAGCATATTCGCATATCTCGAATATTCCATCAGCCGCGTCCGTGCATTCGTCAACAGCACTTCTCAGCCGCGACATTACTTCACTATCATCCCCGTAGACCGCTCTATTCGCTTCTAGAAGGTTCTGTATACTCACTTTATTGTTCACGATTATCGAATTCCTTTTTAAAATGCACGCCACGAAGCATTTACCCTGTAACGTTGATTGTGGTATTCTTTTTAAGAAATTTTCCACGTCGGCCATCGAAGCTCTGACTTGTCGAGCGCACTCGGTTAAATTCTTCCTAAACGGTTCCACTTCTTGGTTCATTCTATCGTACTTGTTAATATGTTCTTCTTTACTTATCGGTGTGAATGAGAGGGCATCATAAAATACGAAAGCAATGAGGAGAAATGTTGAAAAATATAGAAAAGTTTTCATATTCGTTGGTCGCACGTCCGTTTCCATCTGACCTCCGCGGTATTGTTTTTTAGTCTTATCCGTTTAATTGGCCGTTATCACGCCATAAAAGCTTTGTTGTTGACGTGTATTTCAGTTAGTGGGTCGGTTTAAGTCGTGCAAACCGCCCATAACTACAATCTTAATTGCATTAAAAAATGGCGAATGCGTTTCGCACTGGATGTTTTGTTTTGTAACCGTTCCAACGGTTGAAATTTTAACTTCCTCTCGTGACGAGACCTGTTATTAATTACTTACTATTTGCTAAGATTTCGAAAGGTTTTCACTTAGTATTTTGTAATTTATCAGATCCGAGGCCACGCACTGAACGTTGACTGAAACCACAATATAATCGCTTATTCAATGAAGACTTAAGTGATAGTAATTAAGGCTTTGTAATTCTAATTACATTTTTAAATTATTCACTGACAGTATTAGAATTACAAGAATTAACGCCATAAGTCCTGATTTATTTGAACTTCTTTATATATATTGAACGTATTTAATTTCACTGTAAATCATGATGAATATATTTTTTTTATAACCAAAATTCTTTTATAAACATAACCAGAATATAATTTTATTCAGAAAACAATTTTGAATACGATAAACGCATAAGTTAATTTTGTATAATTTTGAACAGTGTGAACTTTGGTTATTCGTATCGAAGACGAGTGTCACTTGTCAAATATATCTAAAGGGTTAATATCTAGTTGATATCCGCTACTTTGTCTACGACGTTTATTGTCTCATAGGTATATTTTATGTACAGAGGAAAAAACGTATGCACAACAGAGTTTGCTCCACTTCTAAATGGCCAGAAAACACATCGCTTAATGCGCGTAGTTTCTTTAAAGTATAATAAGTTTATATTAAACTATCGTGATAAAATTATAGATAAGGGCCAAATGTATACAAAGTAAAACTAAAAAATTGATCAAAATCTAGCCAGTAGTTTTTGTGTGATTCGCGCACAATAACAGACCTCTATCATTTTATATATCTATAATTATTTTTGTAATTTAATTTTAGACAACCAATGTTCTAAAGTATTACTGCCATTGTCGAGTAAGTAATAATATTACAAGTTTCTTGTGATAATTTTAATTTTTTAATAAGATGGTGGCCCCTTGTAAAAACTTTTCAGGGAGTTTTTGTGGCATCTCAGAATTCATGCTCCGTAGTATTTCCCATCCATTTCATTTG